>UESW01004712.1:61404-299195 GCA_900491605.1 Calamus simplicifolius | reverse complement strand
AAAGATTCATATAGTCAATCTTAGCCAGTTTGAGATTGAAACTCTGTTTGTTGCTGCTGCTATGGTAGACTCATTAATTTTGTATGTTTAATGTAGGAGATGGGAAGCATTTTGACTACGATGAAAATAGTGAATATGGGCCTGAGCACTGGGGAGAGCTAGATCCAGAATGGGCAACATGTTCTGATGGAGAAAAGCAATCACCAATAGATATAAACCATGAGAATATTCGATGGATTCCAAATAATGGAAGCCTGAGCAACATTTACAACAGAACTTACGCAATTAAGCAAAATAGGGGCCATGACATAATGGTAAAATCCAGTGATTTCTTTTCTATTCCTTTTCATTAATTTAAATAAATAGAGGGGCTAAAAAGTCTCTCCAAACCTTCTCATTGAACAAAAGAAAGTACATCACTTTCTTTTATACCATCTATATGCTTTAATTTCACTCTTGTTTAAATTATATTTTTCAAACATATTCATTCAATTTTATTTTTATTTTCCTCATATGAATGTAGATTAATTGGACAGAAGGCTCAAGACCTGGTGCATGATTACTTTTAATTGATGGCAAGGCCTATGTTCTTCAGCAATGCCATTGGCACTCACCCTCTGAGCAAACATTTTTCGGCCAGAGGTGCCCTTCTATTCATCACTCCATCTCCAATCTCTTTTAAGTAGCACAAACTATTTGGTGGCCGTGGGAGGTATCAAGGAAGAAAGGAGTTTCTGCAGTTAGGATTTATACATTTCATATGACTACATAATATATACGATGTCTCATGTAGCCCAAGCTGGATCCACAAAGTGTTTGAACAGCACAAGTTTGGCCCAGCCCAATCCATAAGTATTTTAATATGGCATTTTATGAAAACAAATCTTAAAATTCTTTTATCTTTCCAAATAACAAGGAGTCTGGTAGGCTTAAAATACCAAGGATTCTAGTAAATAATGCTTCATTTGATTTCAAATTTTACGTTTTATACTTGTAAAATTCAGCTTCTGAGAGTACAAAAAGCACAAAGCATGCACTCATGCACGCAAAATACTAGTCCATTACAATTTCCAGCCTTTATCTTTAAGCAATTGAGACCTGAGAAATATATTTGTGCTCACAGGTATCCACTAGAGTTGCATATGGTTCACGTTAGTTCAGATGGAAGAATAGCAGTCATTGGCATCTTGTACCAACATGGCTATCCTGATCCCTTCCTTTCAGAGGTTTGTCATCAAAAGAACTCAACTTCTTCCACCATATCCCCTCCACTCTAAGTCAAATAGGCTCATCTTTGTTGGCTCAGCTGACGAGGTACTTCGACTTCCTGATCTTGATGCAAAGAGACGAGGTGGTTGTGGGTTATCTATCTCCACCAC
Source organism: Calamus simplicifolius (assembly GCA_900491605.1). Lineage (NCBI taxonomy): Eukaryota > Viridiplantae > Streptophyta > Magnoliopsida > Arecales > Arecaceae > Calamus > Calamus simplicifolius. The sequence goes on along the minus strand of UESW01004712.1, from coordinate 297,816 downwards.
CAATAAAATATGGAGCTCATTATTACACATACTCTGGTTCTCTAACCACTCCACCTTGTACGGAAAATGTTACCTGGATCCTGTTACAAGGGGTTTGTGGCGTTCTAATTTACCTATTGTGCTCGTCTCCTTTTGCCAAGTTTTTCTTCTTATAGATCGATCGACTCTCATGGTTTTAGGTGAGGAGTGTCTCAAAAAGACAAGTAGGATTTTTTTTTTTGGTACAGATGGGTGATTACACCACTCTAGGTCGGGTCAGGCCCGAAATATCATAATTCAATAACTGGAAGAGAATAAGAGGGCATGGATCACCCTGACTCCATCTCCAATTACCAAAGTGAGAGGCCACCCTGGCAGCAATCCAGTCAGCGACTCCGTTGGCTTCACGATAGATGTGGCGAATCTGGATATTTGTAGCTTCCAAAATCATAAAGCGGATGTCACAAAATAAGGGAGAGTAGGCAAATGGGATCTGAGCTCCCCTTGAATCCAATGAATCACGATGATAGAATCACCTTTAATGATCAGACGACGAGCGCCGAGAACTCGAATAACATAGGATAACCCCGCCCAAGCCGCATGCAGCTCAGTCTGAGGCACAGAAGAATCCAGCAAACCAAACCCTCCAGCCGCCAGCATCATCCCACTCGCATCACGAATAACATAAGCTGATCCAGCACTTCTACCTCGGACACTCCCATCAAAGTTTATTTTGACAAACCTTGGAGGAGGGGGCTCCCAAGAGATAAAAACCATATGCTGGTTCACTGCTGCAGCAGCATGGGAGTTCCAATGGCCAGGGTTCACAAAATCCATAAAACCATGATGGGAAGTGTACTCAACATAAAGGGAGACAACCATCCTGAGAATCCTACCAGGAAGAAGGACCCTGTCCGAGAATATAATCCGATTCCGGGACAACCAGATCTGATAAGCAATGTAGGCCCACAAGGGACCTCTCTGATGAATACCCCTTCCCCTGCCCTGCTTTAATAGACTCATAAGAGAGATACGATGGGAACCAGGCCTGGATACCCAAGGACAAGCACCAGATAATTGCCAAATCTATCTAGCCCTGACACAATCAAAAATAGCATGATCTGTCGTTTCCTTCTCAGTACCACACAGAGGGCATATAGGCGAAATACTCAATCCTCTATGAGACATAAGGGAGCAGTGATGGGGCACATAAAAAAAATCGGTGGAATGAGGGGATGGTGATGTGTTCTATGTGATTACCATCCTTAATGAACATTTGAGCCCAAGCTATGGCTGAATTCATGCATGGGAGAAATGAAGAACATCAAACCGGAAGCAGAAATCTAAACATCCTTGTGCAAGCTTCTTTCAAAGAAATAAAAATATTAGGATCTAAAGGTATGGAAACCTTCAAACTAAGTTAAGCCACCTTTAAAACTTCAGATCTAAAGGACCAAGAGGTTTTTTTTTTCTCCAACAATGAAGTAAGATCTTAAAGTGGAAGGGATGCACTCAACACTCAAAGAATTGAGGGTTGGTTGACAAGATCTACACTCCTTACTTAAGAACTCACCTTGGCACTTGATCCTTGATGTGGAGCCATCATCCTCAACTCTAACATCCTCAAGAGAACTTGGGTAGCATGTGTCCTTCTTCCTGAAACTATTATGGAACCTTGGTAGAATGGTTTAGAGTAGCAAATTGGGCCTCTCAACCTCTCCCTCAAGGAGTGACCTAGATCTAAGACTAGGGAAACACGAGCCTCAACTCAAACTAAGAGCATCTCACCCTCTTCATACTCAAAGATGAACAAGGCACTTAGCAAAAGAAATCAAATAAACTTGATTTTATTTCTCAAACTTCATATCTACAAGAGGGAAAGCTTGGCCTATTTATAGGCCAAAGGACTTCCAGAAATTTCAGCCAAAAAACTAAAAGATCATAATAATCTAAGGATTAGTTATGATATAGCTAACTAATTACAACCAATCCCTAACAAATTTCGTTGCACAAGCTTTCATGTGGTACCTCCTTAGTTTGTCATGTGTCATCATCAGATACCTCCATGTGTCCTCCAAGATTTGACTTCTACGTTGCCATGTGTCATCATCAGATACCTCCATGTGTCCTCCAAGATTTGACTTCCAAAGAGAAGACTTGATGTCTTAATAGCAGTGTTGACTCAAGGCAGGAAGTGTCGATACTTTGAGACTTGGCAGAAGTTAAAATTTTGCAGCATGAGTTGCCACTTGAGAAATTGAAACTCTTGGCTCGAGTAAGTGAAACCTGCGGAAAGTGGATTAACTACAAAACTAAAGAGTGTCAGTCTGCAACCTTTTCTTCTTGCTAATGTCCCCATCAATTCTTTCCGGGTGAAAAAAAACTCGGCCCTGACGAGTATGGATCATTTTGGCTTTGGTAATATACAAGCAGATCTGGATCGATCCTTTGCAGTTCTTCTTGAGTGATCCATGAGTCTTCAGAATCATGTCTACCTTGCCAATGGACCAAGTAGCGTTGATAGTCTTTATTTTGGGTAGTGACAATATTATCATCTAATATCCATTCAATTCTTTCTCGCTTCGTGGCTGGTGGATACTCTGGGATTGGTTCACTCTCAAAGGATGGATCAGGTCCTAAAAACTCACTGGGATTCATTGTTGGTTCCTTGTATTCTACCAGATCTGAAATATTAAAGGTGGAACTAATACCAAAGTCAGAAGGTAGGTCCAGTATATAAGCATTAGGTCCAATTCTTTTTATTATTTTGAAAGGACCTGCACCACGGGCGTGTAGTTTCTTCATAGTTCCCTTTGGAAACTGTTTAGGTCTGAGCCTTATCATGACAAAGTCTCCTACATAAAATTCTTTTGCTCTTCTATGGGAATTAGCCATATGCTTGTAACTCTCATTGCTTATATGGATTTTCTCGCTAATTTCTTTGTGTAAATCCCTAATGTGTTGTGCATATGACTCGGCAGACTCTGATGTTCGTACATGCATGGGCAATGGAATGAGGTCTATTGGCTTTCTTGGTTTGTACCCATGAATAATCTCAAAAGGACTTTTTCCAGTGGATCTGTTAACTGAACTATTATAGGCAAACTCTATACGTGGCAGTAAAAGGTCCCAAGTTCCAGTATGTTTTTTCACTAAACATCTCAACATATTTCCAAGACTTCTATTTACAACTTCTGTTTGACCATCAGTTTGGGGGTGATAAGTGGTAGAAAAGTTTAACTTGGTTCCTAGCACTTGAATCCTCCCACTTGAATTCTTCTTCTAGGATCCTCCACACTTCCGTTAGCACCAGAATCACCAGGATTTTCTATTCTAATTCTTTAGAAAATTAATTCATGACATATCGTGTGTTATTTTTCTCTTCTGTGTAATCTGGTGAAGGATAACCACTATTTATAGTCTCTTTTTAGCCAGCCCATTAAATTCTAACATTTAGAATTTCGTCGTTTGGCAAAAACCAAAGAGACGCCGAACCGTAGCACTTGGTTAATTTTGACATTCGATAAAAAACCAAAGAGTCGTCGAACCGTAGCGCTTGGTTAATTCCAACGTTCGGTAAAAACCAAAGAGTCGTCGAACCATAGCGCTTGGTTAATACAAAGAGGCACATTTATTCCATATAAATTCTAGCACTTTAGAATTCCGATGAAATTGTTTGGAGAAGATTAATGAAAGACATTAAATTCTATATGTGAATTTAATCTCTCAGACTTATGCGAGATGTTTGGGTTTAGTTTTTGGTTTAAGCTAATCTGAATTTATTGGACTGAGCCCACATAGATCATGGTCCTAGCCCAAATCAAATTTAGCTAGTCATGAATCTATTTAAATCCAAATCAAGTCTAATTTTAAATCAATATTTGAAATTGACTAGTCCTTCTAATAGACTTAAACCAAATTGAATCTTATTCAATTGTACTTAACCCAATTAAGATAATTCAATCAATAAAATTGATTAATTAAATCATATACGATTCTTAATCATTGATCAGCAAACAGATCATCCTAGGAAACTTCTATGCGTGTGACTCTCTAGGTTCGAACCTAAGCCGGTAGCATAGAAAAACTTTCTATACTAATCGATGTGCCCATCTAGCAATGGAACCCGACGTTCGGATAGGTCGAAGAGTTGCCGAGCAAACTCCAAGAACCCTAAGAAACAGTTACCGTATAATTCATCCTCTTGACCACAAATGCTAAGGATGGCTTAAGAGCCTGTCAACTCTAAATAGCAAATCCATAAAGTGATTTCAATTTTAGTGATCATGTGACTTTCACATGAAGTGCCTTGGCCAAGGTCTTGCTAAATTAAAACACAAGCATTTCTCCTTTTAACGGGATAGGTCAAATTTCATCTTGATCCACAACTAACTACTACAAGTATTTGACTGCATCCAGTAACCTTTCGTAGCTAGATTAGAAATCCAGGTGGTTCGGCACCTAAGTACAATGAGTTGCTTGTAAGCCACTGGTTGTGATCTTCAGGTCTGAAGGATACTTATACCTATATCTTCTCGGATTAACTCTTGATAGTAGAGTATCCGAAATGAGTCACGTTCGGTGAAATTACTCCTATACTTTCACCTGTATGTCATACCAGTGTCTCTACACTCCTTGGTTAAGAGGACAACCAACAAATATGATATACAACGTCTTATAATTGATAGTACTATGGCCCTGTCATAGTATATCATATGGTCGCGAACCTTTTAAGGACCTTCAAAGATAAATCCTCCTTTATCGTGAAGGAAGATCCTAAGGGCTTCATTACAATCAGAAGTATTAAGAAGATGTTCTTGTAATGAATAAACTGCCAAATAACTTTTATTAATATATCAATTTATATACAATTTACATTAGCACAATCATCAAATGATTGGCTTTAGGATACAATTCCCAACAAGTGGGACCATTGGATATTATTGATTCAAGAAATTTAGTCCCCATTGGAAGTGATTGAACTGGTTAATTAAACAACTTTGCTGATTTCACCTTCAGTCCACTATGTCTGATTGCTTTCACCATCTCATCAACCATTGACCCTTCACAAGCTTGATTGCCATGTCTTCCAAAGCTTGTGCTCTGCTCCATAGCCTTGTAGGACTAGCCAAACCTCGTTCACAAATCAATTAGGAATTTGTTTCTTCAATGTCATCCAAAATTGAGGACAGTTCTTCAGAAAATTCTGAACAGGGCAATGACCTTATCGTTTTCTTTGGACTTTCCCTCTCCAAGCCCTTTCAAATAGTTTGCTCTAATCTATTGGTAGCAAAACAAAAAAATAGAAATCCTATAATCACCAGTGGGACATATTTGTTAGTCTACTAACATCACTCCTTAAGGGGTCTGATGCATTTTTCTGGTTCACCAAGTAGGCTTTTAATCAGCAAGAGACCTGCTAAGGTACTACCAATCTGGGATACATTCAATATTTGCATGACCTTTCTTTCTATGTTTGTAGCAACAATGGTTGTTTATTTGTCGAATGCAATAATTTTTAGTATAATCTTTAACTTTTATTATTGAAATCATGAGATAACTAAAGTTTGATCATTGCCTATTGCTATTTAAAATTAGATCATGACTACTCATTAAGGACAAGAATATATGATCTGTGCACCAATTCAACTGGCACACAATTGATGGTTTGATGCCACAAGACATAGGGTCCTACAAAAATTGGAACTTTTTTGTTTTCCCTTCCAGTGTTCTGATGGCCTGAGAATATCACTTTACTAAAGTTGAATGATGTCTATAGGTTCTTAAGTTCATAACATTGTATGTTGTATCAGTATATTAAACCAACATGCATACTGAATGTACCAGTGTTGTATCAATATAGCACCAGTACAAGGTTTGATATCGAGATGGTGAACCTTGATTCATAACATCTATATTATTCAACATTTCAAAATTTTTAGCTTTCTTGTTACTTCTTCCTCTTGTATATGCTGGAAAAATATTTTCCATCTAATTGAATGTATTTGACTGCCTTTTTAAGTTATCCCTAATATTGTTTATGCTGCTGCTTGATGCAAAGGAACAGTTGCTTTTATCCAACGATGCCGATTGATAAGAGTTGGATACATAAGAAACGAAATTATCCAGAATATGATGCCAGTATTAAGAAGTTCATAGAAAAGGCAAGGCTTCATGTTAATGAAGAAGGAAAGATACGTTGTTCTTGTGTACGGTGTTATAATGACAAATGGCATAAGCCTGATTTAGTTAAATTACACTGTATGTTAAAGGGTTTCTTGAAGACGTATCAGACGTGGTATTTTCATGGAGAACAGTTTGGAAGCAATGTCTCGGATAAAAATGAGAATAAAGATGATGACCCAGAAAGGGAACAAGATGAGATGATCGAAGCATTGCAGACATCGTTGGCCCAAGTGGTGCTCACACTGAGGTTGGCAATGATGATGACAATCCGATGATGTCTGACTATGGAAGGACCGATCACAGTAAGAAATTGGATGATCTTTTCAATGAGGTAGAATCCAAGCTTTATCCTGGATATGAAAAGTTTTTTGCTTTGACATTCTTAGTAAAGTTAATGCACATTAAGGTCCTCAATCGATGGACAAATAAGTCTTTCAATATGTTGCTTGAACTATTGAAAGAGGCATTTCCGAATGGTACTAGGATACCATCTTCGCACTATGAGGCCAAAAAGAAGATGAATGAGTTGGATTTAGGCTACGAGAACATACATGTATGCAAGCATGATTGTGCTATCTTTTGGAAGGAGAATGCAGAAACATGAGAGTAGTACTTTAATTGAGCTTTCTAATTTCTTCCAACAACTTTGTTCAAGGACGTTGTATGTTAGGGATTTAGAGTTGTTACAAGAGCAGATTGTGGTGATCTTATGTAAGCTTGAACGAATGTTCCCATCAGCATTTTTTGACGTTATGGTGCACTTTTCAATACATTTGCCTTACGATGCCTTACTTGCCAGACCTGTTCAAAGTAGATGATGTATCCTTTCGAAAGGGCACTTGGTACGTATAAACAATATGTACGTAATAAGGCTCGTCCTGAAGGTTCAATTGCAGAAGCTTATGTTGTCAACGAGTCTCTTACATTTTGTTCAATATATCTTCGAGGCATAGAAACAAGATTCAATCATCCGGAACGAAATTTTGATTCGGATAGCCATTTGGATAAGCAATTAAATATATTTGCAACTCGTTGGCAGCCTCTTGGAAAAGGAAGAATGGTGCATTTAGATGATAAAACTTTAAAACAAGTACATTGGTACCTCATCAATAATTATCCAGAGGTGCAACTATTTCTCAAGTAAGTATACTTGTAAAATTATTTCTTCATATCTCTAAATTTTCTATAGTGCTCATTAGCGTATTGTTCTCTATAGCCAACACATTGATCAGCTAAATCCAACTAGACCAGAACACTGGACCAATTACAGAAGGAAAGATTTTTGGAGTGGTTTAAAAATGAAGTAAGCTTGTACATTCATTTATATTGTAAATTAATATATCATATGTCTTTATTTCAAATAACGTTGATGTTTGGTTTATCCAGATGTTAAATAAGCATTTTGCTGGGCATCTGAAGCTACTGATGAGCTTTATTCATTGGCTATTAGTTTCGATAGTCGTGTGTTCTCGTATACTGGCTGTGTGGTGAATGGTGTTAAATTTATCACTGTTAATCGGGATGCTGGCCATAAAACACAGAATAGTAGCATTTGTGTTCCCTCTACTCATTTAGGAGAAGAAATTAACTTTTATTGTATATTATTAGAGGTCCTTGAATTTCATTTTGTTAAAGGTTGTAAGGCGATAATGTTCAAGTGCAAATGGTTTGAAACTGAACCAAAGCACAGGAGAATGCAACAACATTATAATATTACAAGTATAAATATTAGTTCAGAATGGTACAAACATGAGCCATTCATTTTAGCATCACAAGCTGAAAAGGTTTTCTACTTGGATGATTTGAAGAACAATTCTAATTGGAAAGTGGTATACAAGGTTAGTCATCGTCATTTGTGGGATATTCCAAAAAAAGATGATGATGTTCAGGAAGAAGTATATCAAGAAGATGATTCAGCAGTCCTTCGATTCACATGTGAGCAACCTAACATGGATTTAATAACATCTCGGCGTATGGACACTGATGCTGAAATAGTTATAATTCAAAAAAACATTAGAGGTCAAAGTGATGTTGGTCAAGATGACTTTATATGCGAAGATGTTGAAGAGGACGACACACTAGCTGATTATGACAGTGAGGGATCTATACATAGTTCTGATATGGAGGATGATGAAGACAATGAGCATATTAGTATGACAGTGATTAATTTGGTAGCATTCATGTTTTGTTTTACTTATTACAACTATATGTTCTTATACTTTCTTATTTATTAATTCTAGTTTGTATGTTTGTTTGCAGATGTCTTCGAGAGATACTCCTGCTACATCGAGGCCAGATGATTCTCCTTACATTCCAGCTCTGACAAAGGGGTCATCTGTCGGCGCATCATGTAATAACTCTACTTTAAACTTATCTTATTTTGCTATATTTCTTTATGTTATTTTGCACTAATTTAGTTCATTATATTTTGCAGCTACGTCAGCAAGAGGATAAGCTCGCTCAGCAAGAGAAGACCATTCAGGATCTAAAGGCGACGACTGATGAGCTCACTACTTTCATGCGACAGCTAGTGCCTGGATATCGTCCTAGTGGATCCCAGCAGGCCTCACCTCTATAGTACATATATTTTTTTAATTATGTATTCTCAAAAACATTGTATATGATGATTTTATTGAAATAAATGAAAACTTTTATTAATTTTTTGTGAAACTTTTATATTAGAAAATTATTTCTAATATCGTTGCTGTAATATTATATTATATTATTGTAACAGATGCAAAAACAAAAAAAAATATTAAAAAAAATTTTATTATTTTTAAAATTTAAATAAAAACCTATTACGGTGACTTATTTTCGTCGTAATAGCTACCTATTACGGAGAAAATAAGTCGTCGTAATAGGTTTTTATTTAAATTTTAAAAATATTTAAACCTTATTACGTCGATGTATTATCGCCGTAATAGCTCTCTATTACGGCGAAAATAAGTCATCGTAATATGTTTTTATTTAAATTATTTTTAAAATATATATAACGGCGATATGGTTTCGCCGTAATAGGGAGCTATTATGACGAAAATAAGTCGTCGTAATAAGTTATTACGACAACAAGTTATTACGACGAGTTTGTATTTTATTACGACGAATTTTTTATCGTCATAATAACTTATTAGGGCGATTTTTATATTTATTACGATGAATTAATTCGTCATAATAAGTCATTTTTCTTGTAGTGAATTGCTTGGAGTGGTTAGTCTACTAAAGATTGATGCTAGCACAAAATGAGATGCTTATTGCCCTTGTGGTTCACTTTTGTTAGCATACATGACTTCCCTATGTCTGATTGATCACATATGTTGTGATTCTCTTGATGAATGGATGGTATTACCAATGATGGGATCCACCGCACTTGAAACAATAGATATCAACCTTAGGCTAAAGTAGTTATCGATAGTAAAAATAAGCAACCTCTCAAACTTTGGCTTTTGCACCCATATTGCTTGATCCAGAGATTCACCTGGTCTAATCCTCCTTTTCATAATTTTTTTCCTCACAGCTTAGGTTTCATGGAGCCATTTCTCCACTAGCTAGTAAGGCCTTGCTGACTATCTGTTTCTCTATGGTCAGCTTAAAAGTAGACACACTTATTACCTTATTCAAATTTTGAGCTTACTTTTAAACTTACCTGAATGCTCTTTCTTTCTACTAAAATTATTTCCAGGTTTGTTAGCTAAGGATTCAATATTGATGGTTAAAATTATAATGCCTCCCTGCCTAGGTTTTGCATCAGAAGAGAAAAGATCATTTAAAGAGCTTATAATTCAAATTCATATACTATCAATTAACATAGGCTTGATATTATGAGATCAGGCCTGACCTACTAACATGTTAATAATTTTATGCGCGCTGTTGACTCTAGAAACACCAAAGTTAAGGATTGAAATCCATGAGTAAAACAATTAAGGAAATAATAACCTATTTGGCATCTAAATACATGCTAAATTGAGTGGAAATTTAAACTATCATTAAATGTTTACTCGCCCTTCCACGGTGCCTACACGGCTACACCATTTGTTCATGACTGCGCCATTTGTTCACCTCACTCTATTCTCGCTGATAAGAGAGCTATCCACGAGGGGCAAAGGACAAAGAAAAGAGAGAGAGAGAGAGAGAGAGAGAGAGAGAGAGAGAATACTAAACAACGGCTTGAGTGCAATTGTAAGCTCGGTGGGTTATGGACAGTAGCCGCCTCAAGAGCCGGTGATCTGCACAACTCCGTGCCATCTTTGTGCATCGATTTCCACGTGTAATCTTTTTGTTTTTTGGCTGCAAAACATTTCCACGTGTAATGTATACGACGTTTGGACCATCTCTGTGTTCATCGACTTCGACGTGTTAATTAACGTTTCTCTCTATAAGAAGGGTCCCAAAATTCCCCAAAAGGAAACCAAGTTTTTGGTCGGCCATCCGCACCTGATTCAACGATTCAAAAGATGAGAAGTTTGCGGTTCCTTCTGTTGCTGTGTACCTTCGTAACCCCACTCATCCTCCTTCAATCAACTCCCTCAGCATCTCAAATAGTCGGTAAGCTTTTTCATGAGAAAGTGCTGGTTTTGGTTTTGATATAATATTTAGATCGTCAATTAATTGGTCCAAAAAATGATGGCAAGCTTGAAATAGTGTTGGCCAATCTTGAGAAGGGATACAGATGGATGAAATCATTCATGAATCGATCGGCCTCAAAGCAAATTCAGGTTGAGAACGTCATCGATTTCTGACCGCTTTTTCGTTCACAATAAAAAGTTAACATTGTTTAAATAACAATTACTTATTTCATGATAGCCTCATAAGGATACATTTTAAGTTATGTTGTTTGCACAGTCATAGGAGGTTTTAAATAGCTAGTATGGGAGTTGATCATGGGTCTCACGCTGAAAATGTTTTGATAAAGAAAGATTGGTCAGTCAACTTTGAATATTGTTTCTGCAGCAAGCCTATTGAGGCATTTCCTCACCTTTTTCTCTTCTGCTCTTGTGCCACCGCTCTTTCATCTAAGATCTTTTCTATCCTTAATATTTTCTTGCACCTCATAATTTAAATCATGAATAGTCCTTTTGGAAATCCAAGTATATATTTCTTATCAATGAAGATTTGCTTGAAACTAACTGGCTATAAGTATCTATTGCCATATATGAAAGGAAAGAAATTTTTGCCTCTTTTTTATGAAATCCTTTCGAGTGGTTGCTTTCTAGGGAAGAATTTTTTTTACTTTTGACTCTAAAAAATGCTCTCAAAAGAAAGAGCAAGCATAATGCACTTAGCTCTCAAGGCTAGCTAAACTTATCTTGACTCTATCTTGTATATTATCTTCCAGTATAGCCTATTTTCTAATAGAAGCATGGAGGGTTTTCACTCCCCAATTCAAAATATAAAAAAAAAACATGAGCTAATTAGTCTTTATAATCTAACTTAAAATTTTGAAGACTTGAATATAAAAGTACATGCATAAATTGAGTTTGGATAGAAAATTGGTTCGATAAAAAATTTAAGCAATGTGTAAAAAAATTGCAAATAGCTATCCCAGTCTCCTCTCTCTTGAAATATAGATGGATCTCATGCTGAAAATATTTTAGCAAGGAAAGATTGGTGGATCAGCTCTATATGTTGTTTTGCAGAGAGCCTATTGAGGCATTTCTTTACCTTTTTATTTTCTACCTTTGTGCCACTATTCCTTGGTCCAAGGCCTTTTCTATCCTTAATATTTTCTCAGTACCTCATAATCTAAACCATATACGGTCCTTTTGGAGATCCAGATATATTCCTTATCAATCAAGATTAGGTTAGCACCAATTGGCTATAAGTATCTATTGCCATTTTTGATAGAAAAGAAATTCTTGTTTATTCTCTATAAAATCCTTCCAGTTGCTCTTTACAAAAGGATTTTCCTTACTTTTGACTTTTGAAAGCAATGCACTTAGCTTATTTTCTAATAAAAGCTTCGGGGGGTTTCCACTCCCCAATTCAAAGTAAAAAAAGAAAGAAAGAAAGAACATGAGCTAATTAGTTTGTCTAATCTAACTTAAAATTTTGCAGACTTGAATGCTAAAAATTGATGCATAAATTGAGTTTGGATAAAAATTAGATTCAATGTAAAATTTAGGCAACGCATGAAAAAAATTACAAAGCTTTCCCAATCTCCTCCCTCTCGAAATGTAGATGGGTCACATGCTGAAAATGTTTTGGCAAGGAAAGATTGGTCAATCAGCACTAGTCGTTGTTTCTATAGGAGCCTATTGAGGCATTTCTTTACCTTTTTCATTTATGTTCTTATACCACCGCTCTTTGGTCTAAGACCTTTTCTACCCTTAATATTTTCTCTGCACCTCGTAACCTAAACTATATATGGTTCTTTTGGAGATCCAGATATATTCCTTATCAATGAAAATTAGCTTGGAATCAACTGACTATAAGTATCTATTGCCATATGTGAAAGAAAAAGAAATTCTTATCTATTTTTTATGAAGTCTTTCCCAGCGGTTGCTCTCTACAAAAGGATTTTTCTTATTTTTGACTCTTGAAAATGCTCTCAAAAGAAAGAACAGGCACAGTGCACTTGGTCCTCAATGCTAGCTAAACTTATCTTGACTCTACCTTGTACATTATCTTTCTATATAGCCTATTTTCTAATAAAAGCTTTGGGGGTTTCCACTCCCCGATTTAAAGTAAAAAGAAAGAAAGATCACAAGCTAATTAGTTTGTCTAATCTAACTTAAAATTGTGCATACTTGAATGCTAAAAATAGATGCATAAATTGAGTTTGGATAAAACATAGGTTTGATAAAAAAAAAATTTAGGCAATGCATGAAAAAATTACAAATAGTTGTCCCAGTCTCCTTCCTCTTGAAATGCAGTCAAGTTTCGGATCCAATCAACCTTTCCACCATTAGATCCATACGAATCCTGAAGCCATCCCACCCTTAAATTTTTTTTTTTTTTGAGATCCATGATTCATATGAATCTAATGGTGAAAAGAGTGATAGGACCTGGGCTTGGCTGTATTCGAATTTAGTTAAGTCCAACTCTCTCTTTCTCCTTCTATATATATATATTAGAGTAAATAATGAGTGAAATGGCTTGATTGGCCAATTTAAAATTTCACAGGCCTAAGCACTAAAATAATTCTATGTAGATCCTAATTAAGGGAGAAAAATGAAATTTGGATTCAGCAAGTGAGCTTGAAATTTTGTATATTATCTTCCATTATAGCCTATTTTCTAATAGAAGCGTTGAGGATTTTCACTCCGAAATTCAAAATAAAAATAAAAAAAATGAGCTAATTAGTCTATATAATCTAACTTAAAATTTTGCAGACTTGAATATAAAAGTACATGCATAAATTGAGTTTGGATAGAAAATAGGTTCGATGTAAAATTTAAGCAATGCGTGAAAAAATTACAAATAGCTATCCGAGTCTCCTCTCTCTTGAAATATAGATGGATCTCATGCTAAAAATATTTTGGCAAGGAAAGATTGGTGGATCAGCTCTAAATGTTGTTTCTACGGAGAGCCTATTGAGGCATTTCTTTACCTTTTTATTTTCTATCTTTGTGCCACTATTCTTTGGTCCAAGGCCTTTTCTATCCTTAATATTTTCTCGGTACCTCATAACCTAAACCATATATGGTCCTTTTGGAGATCCAGATATATTCCTTATCAACCAAGATTAGCTTAGCACCAACTAGCTATAAGTATCTATTGCCATTTTTGAAAGAAAAGAAATTCTTGTTTATTCTCTATAAAATCCTTCCCAGTGGTTGCTCTTTACAAAAGGATTTTCCTTACTTTTGACTCTTTAAAGCAATGCACTTTGCCTTTTTTCTAATATAAGCTTCGGGGGGGTTTCCACTCCCCAATTCAAAGTAAAAAAAAAAAAAAAAAGAAAGAAAGAACATGAGCTAATTTGTTTGTCTAATCTAACTTAAAATTTTGCCGACTTGAATGCTAAAAATAGATGCATAAATTGAGTTTGGATAAAAATTAGATTCAATGTAAAATTTAGGCAACTAATGAAAAAATTACAAAGCTATCCCAATCTCCTCCCTCTCGAAATGTAGAAGGGTCTCATGCTGAAATGTTTTGGCAAGGAAAGATTGGTCAATCAGCACTAGTTGTTGTTTCTACAGGAGCCTATTGAGGCATTTCTTTACCTTTTTCATTTATGTTCTTATACCACCGCTCTTTGGTCTAAGACCTTTTCTACCCTTAATATTTTCTCTGCGCCTCATAACCTAAACTATATATGGTTCTTTTCGAGATCCAGATATATTCCTTATCAATGAAAATTAGCTTGGAATCAACTGACTATAAGTATCTATTGCCGTATGTGAAAGAAAAAGAAATTCTTATCTATTTTCTATGAAGTCTTTCCCAGCGGTTGCTCTCTACAAAAGGATTTTTCTTATTTTTGACTCTTGAAAATGCTCTCAGAAGAAAGAACAGGCATAGTGCACTTGGTCCTCAATGCTAGCTAAACTTATCTTGACTCTATCTTGTACATTATCTTTCTATATAGCCTATTTTCTAATAAAGCTTGGGGGGTTTCCACTGCCCAATTCAAAGTAAAAAGAAAGAAAGATCACAAGCTAATCAGTTTGTCTAATCTAACTTAAAATTTTGTAGACTTGAATTCTAAAATTAGATGCATAAATTGATTTTGGATAAAACATAGGTTTGATAAAAAATTTAGGCAATGCATGAAACAATTACAAATAGTTATCCCAGTCTACTTCCTCTCGAAATGCAGTCAAGTTTTGAATCCAAACAACCTTTCCACCATTAGATCCATACGAATCCTGAAGCCATCCAACCCTTTTTTTTTTTAGATCCGTGATTCATATGAATCTAATGGTGAAAAGAGTGATAGGACCTGGGCTTGGTTGTATTCGAATTTAGTGATAGGACTGGGCTTGGTAGGAAATTCTTACACTTGAGGTTTGTGATGAAATTCTATTGAATATATAACTTGGGCCCATGACCAAATTAAAGCCGGTGGTTTTAAATATAGGTTTATTTTTTGTTTTATCTATCAACATCCATCATATATCCAACTGAATATATTTTATAAGCCAGACCGTAGAGAATCCAGTGCCCTCCAAAATTGAAGGATGATGCAGCATTTAATTTTTTAAAATTTTTGCAATCATTTATTCTCCATAATAAATCCATGCTTTAATTTTATCCTATGCTATCAAATGCTTCTTACACTGTGACATGCTATACCGTCATAACATCTTACAAATTTTAGGCATTATTTACTGCTATAAATGATGGTTATTAATCTCAAGAAGTAACATTTCATATTTTATATTAAAGCAACCAACAAAGTAAAGATTTCAGTGGTAGTGTTATTAATAAAAGAATAGTGGATGAGAAAATAACAAAATTATCATAAAATATTTAATTGGTGGAGACCCATTAATTTTGTCATCTACTAAATATATATATATATATATGATTTAAATAAAGCTGAATGAAAAAAAAAAATTATATAGTCGATCTTAGCCAAGTTGAGATTAAAACTTTATTGTTGTTGTTATAGACTCATTAATTTTGTCAGTTTAATACAGGAGATGAGAAGCATTTTGATTATGATGAAAATAGTGAATATGGGCCCGAACACTGGGGAGAGCTGGATCCAAAATGGGCAATATGTTCTGATGGAGAAAAGCAATCACCCATAGATATAAACCATGAGAATATTCAATGGAATCCAAATAATGGAAGCCTAAGCAACATTTACAGCAGAACTTACGCAGTTATGCAAAATAGGGGCCATGACATAATGGTAAGATCCAGTGATTTCTTTTCTATTCCTTTCCGTTTTAAATAAATAGAGGGGCTAAAAAGTCTCCCAAACCTTCTCATTGAACAAAAGAAAATATATCACTTTCTTTTATACCATCTATATGCTTTAATTTCACTCTTCTTTAAATTATTTTTTTCAAATATATTCATTCAATTTTATTTTTATTTTCTCATATGAATGTAGATTAATTGGACAGAAGGCTCAAGACCTGGTGCAGGATTACTTTTAATTGATGGCAAGGCCTATGTTCTTCAGCAATGCCATTGGCACTCACCCTCTAAGCATACATTTTTTGGCCAGAGGTGCCCTTCTATTCATCACTCCATCTCCAACTTCTTTTAAGTAGTACAAAACCATTTGGTGGCCGTGGGAGGTATCAAGGAAGAAAGGAGTTTCTGCAGTTAGGATTTATACATTTCATATGACTACATAATATATATGATGTCTCATGTAGCCCAAGCTGGATCCACAAAGTGTTTGAACAGCACAAGTTTGGCCCAGCCCAATCCATAAGTATTTTAATATGGTGTTTTATGAAAACAAATCTTAAAATTCTTTTATCTTTCCAAATAACAAGGAGTCTGGTAGGCTTAAAATACCAAGGATTCCAGTAAATAATGCTTCATTTGATTTCGAAATTTTACATTTTATACTTGTAAAATTCAGCTTCTGAGAGCACAAAAAGCACAAAGCATGCACTCATGCACGCAAAATACTAGTCCATTACAATTTCCAGCCTGAATCTTTAAGCAATTGAGACCTGAGAAATATATTTGTGCTCACAGGTATCCACTAGAGTTGCATATGGTTCATGTAAGTTCAAATGGAAGAATAGCAGTCATTGGCATCTTGTACCAACATGGCCATCCTGATCCCTTCCTTTCAGAGGTTTGTCATCAAAAGAACTCAACTTCTTCCACCATATCCCCTCCACTCTAAGTCAAATAGGCTCATCTTTGTTGGCTCAGCTGACGAGGTACTTGGACTTCCTGATCTTGATGCAAAGAGACGAGGTGGTTGTGGGTTATCTATCTCCACCACCAATAAAATATGGAGCTCATTATTACACATACTCTGGTTCTCTAACCACTCCACCTTGTACTGAAAATGTTACCTGGATCCTGTTACAAGAGGTTTGTGGCGTTCTAATTTACCTATTGTGCTCGTCTCCTTTAGCCAAGTTTTTCTTCTTATAGATCGACTCTCATGGTTTTAGGTGAGGAGTGTCTCAAAAAGACAAGTAGAATTGCTAAGGACTGCTGTGCATGACGTAAGTTGATCAGTTGGCTGATTGAGAATTGTGGTGGTTGCTGTTCAATGCAATGCAATTACATTAGATTACTTTAATAACAATTGTTGGTTGTTCTGATGGTCTGCTAACTGGGTTTGTTTTATGATCAATTTTACATTTCTGCAGAAGGACAATGCAAGACCAATTCAACCGATCAACGGACGCATAGTTTACTTGTACGAACCATGGCTGCACCAAAATCATGCGAGCTCCTGATGCTAAGTACTTTGATGGGGAAATCCTATGCCAGATTGCAAATAAAATAGTCGAGAGTTTAGCATCTTGACTGCTGTGTTGTATCTTTGTCGTCCACTTTGATGCTATTGGAACAATATTTACTTGCTGTGTAATACATAATTTTCCATCTGATATATGGTCAGCTTAAAAGTAGACACACCTATTACCTTATTCAAATTTTGAGCTTACTTTTAAACTTACCTGATTGCTCTTTCTTTTTACTAAAATTATTTACAGGTTAGTTAGCTAAGGATTGAATATTAACGATTAATATTCTAACACCTCATTGCCAAGGTTTTGCATCACATGAGAAAAGATCATTTAAAGAGCTTATAATTCAATTTCATATACTATGAATTAACATAGGCTTGATATTATAAGATCAGGCCTGACCTACTAACATGTTAATAATTTTATGCGCGCTGTTGACTCTAGAAACACCAAAGTTAAGGATTGAAATCCATGAGTAAAACAATTAAGGAAATAATAACCTATTTGGCATCTAAATACAGGAAAAATTGAGTGGAAATTTAAACTACCATTAAATGTTAACTCGCCCTTCAACGGTGCCTGCACCATTTGTTCATCACTGCACCATTTGTTCACCTCACTCTATTCTCGCTGATAAGAGATAGCTATCCACGAGGGGCAAAGGACAAAGAGAAGAGAGAGAGAATACTAAACAACGGCTTGAGTGCAATTGTAAGCTCGGCGGGTTATGGACGGTAGCCGCCTCAAGAGCCGGTGATCTGCACAACTCCGTGCCATCTTTGTTCATCGATTTCCACGTGTAATCTTTTTTTTTTTGCTGCAAAACATTTCCACGTGTAATGTATACGACGTTTGGACCATCTCTGTGCTCATCGACTTCCACGTGTAATGTAAGGAAACCACGTTTTTGGTCGGCCATCCGCACCTGATTCAACGATTCAAAAGATGAGAAGTTTGCGGTTCCTTCTGTTGCTGTGTACCTTCGTTACCCCACTCATCCTCCTTCAATCAACTCCCTCGGCATCTCAAATAGTCGGTAAGCGTTTTCATGAGAAAGTGCTGGTTTTGGTTTTGATATAATATTTAGATCGTCAATTAATTGGTCCAAAAAATGATGGCAAGCTTGAAATAGTGTTGGCCAATCTTGAGAAGGGATACAGATGGATGAAATCATTCATGAATCGATCAGCCTCAAAGCAAATTCAGGTTGAGAACGTCGTTGATTTCTGATCGCTTTTTCGGTCACAAAAAAAGTTAACAAAGTTTAAATAACAATTGCTTATTTCATGATAGCCTCGTAAGGATGCATTTTAAGTTATGTTAGACTTAATTTAAATATATCGATCCCTATCAGATATGCGGAAACATGGGATCAATATATTTATCATGAGAATAAAGCAAGTCAAGATCGATAAATACCTCCATCCATTGCTGTTGATTTTCTTCCAGATGAGGGTAAGGATCTTGATCTTCCTCTCGATCTAAATTAGCTGCACCTCTCGGGATCTTGATCTACCGCTTTGATCTGAATCAGCTGCAGATCTACCTCTCGGGATCTTGATCTATCGCTTCGAAAACCTTGATTGAGTGCTTGATTGAGTGCTTCCAATCAATGAGCTATCGCACACGATGGTGTATGCCCTCAGAAAATGCTCTTGATCAGGGACCCAATCTCTCTGGCTTTTTTTTGGTTTTTTCTCCTGATGGCTTTTTTTTATTATCGAAAGCCTTAGAATGGATCTCTATTTAAAGAGATATCTTAACTCCCTTCCACCGCCTACTCCCATCAAAATAGGCGTTTAAGCGTTTAACACTATTTAAGAGATTTCGTTACCACTTATTAACTAGTGGATGGCGTAGAGAATTATCCGACGATTAAGCTATATTGCAATAAAATAGGACCATCTACTAAACAGGATACTACATTCTCCCACTTGGTCCGTATATTTTATCTTAATTCATAATTCTCAATACTGAACAAGAAACCAAATACATGATTGAGTATTATCTTCTATGTATTATCTTCTATGTATTACAATGCATTCAATTTCTTTACCACTATTCCAAATGTGACAACATAACATAATGAATAAACTATATGTTTATTCAGAGTCCAAAAAAAATTTTGTCATTTCTCGAAAGTCAAATAATGTGTACACCTGAATGAGAAAAAAATAAATAATTGAAATAAGAGTTTCTTTGTACAAACTGTTATCCATGCAATTATATCATGGAACCAACTCCCATTCGTATCATATGATCCTTAAAATTCTTAATTGGCATGCCTTTAGTCAAAGGATCAGCTATCATCAACTCAGTGCTAACGTGTTCTATGACCACTTTGTTTTCTTTAACACGTTCTCTTATGGCTAAATACTTAATGTCGATATGTTTACTTCGACTATCACTCTTGTGGTTTTTAGCCAAAAATACAGCAGCTGAATTATCACAATACAGTTTAATTGGCCTAGCAATAGAGTCAACAATTCTAAGCCCTGAGACGAAACTCTTCAACCATACACCTTGCGATGTAGCCTCAAAACAAGCAACGAACTCCGCTTCCATAGTAGAGGTAGCAGTCAAAGTCTGCTTTGCACTCCTCCATGATATGGCTCCACCAGCTAGCATAAATATAAATCCTGATGTTGATTTCCGAGAATCAACGCAGCCAGCAAAGTCCAAATCTGAGTAACCCTCTATCTCCAAATGATCAATTCGTCTATACATGAGCATGTAGTTCTTGGTCCCTTGAAGATACCTTATGACCTTTTTAGCAGCTCTACAGTGGTCTAAACCTGGATTACTCTGATATCTTCCCAACATTCCTACTGCAAATGTAATGTCAAGACTTGTGCAAACCTGAGCATACATTAGGCTTCCAACAGCTGAAGCATATGGAATGTTGTGCATATGTTCCCGTTCAAGTTCATTTTTAGGGCACTGGTTCAAAGCGAACTTGTCACCCTTCACTAAAGGTGCAACACTTGGTGAACAATTTTTCATCTGAAATCTCTCCAAGACTTTATTGATATAAGTTTCTTAAGACAATCCTAAAATGCCTCGAGATCATTCTCTATGGATCTTAATGCCAATGACATAAGATGCCTCACTCATATCTTTCATATCAAAATTTTTGGAGAGAAATTGTTTCACCTCATATAGCAACCCTTTATCATTGGTTGCAAGTAGAATGTCATCCACATATAGGACCAAGAAATAAATTTTGCTCCCACT
The DNA here is from genome assembly GCA_900491605.1 of Calamus simplicifolius. Taxonomy (NCBI): domain Eukaryota; kingdom Viridiplantae; phylum Streptophyta; class Magnoliopsida; order Arecales; family Arecaceae; genus Calamus; species Calamus simplicifolius. The sequence goes on along the minus strand of UESW01004712.1, from coordinate 277,075 downwards.
AACCTTCTGGTATATACATTGATCCATGATGTTCTCTTCAAAACCAAAGGAAGAGATCACATCATGAAATTTTAAATACCACTGACGTGAGGCTTGTTTCAATCCATATATTGATTTCTCAAGCTTGCAAACTAAATGCTCACTATCACTAGAGAAAAATCCTTCAGGCTGTTTCATGTAAACCTCTTCCTCTAGATCTCCATTAAGGAATGCAGTTTTTACATCCATTTGATGTAACTCAAAATCAAAATGAGCTACCAATGTCATAATTAGTCGGAGAGAATCTTTCTTGGATACAGGAGAAAATGTCTCCGTGTAGTCGATTCCTTCCCTCTGAGTGAATCCTTTAGCAACGAGTCTTGCTTTATATCTTTCAATGTTGTCTTGTAAGTCTTTCTTTATTTTAAAGATCCATCTACATCCAATGGATTTTACACCATCAGGCAACTTAACAAGATCCCAGACTCGATTAGATGCCATAGATTTCATCTCGTCCTTCATGGCATTGTACCATAAGTTTGATTCCTTAGAACTCATGGCTTGTGAAAATGTTTCAGGATCATTTTTGGCTCCAATGTTATAATCAGATTCATGTAGATACACAACATAATTACTATGAATTTCTGATTTCTTTATTCTAGTTGATCTTCTTAATGTTGTGTCAATGACCTCTTGAGTAGTATCTTGCACAACTGATTGTTGATGAACAACATGATCTTCTAGATAACCATTAGCTTGTGAAATCTTAATGACTGGTTGTTGAGCACTTATTTGAGTTTGAGGGGTACTATAAATAACAACCAATCCCTAACTTGAAGTGGAAGCTGAAATATCTGAATGATCTTTCTCAGAAGAAGCCAAATACTGAGATTGATCACTCCCACTGATCAAGTCATTCTCAAGAAATTTTGCATTTCTTGATTCCACAATCCTAGTGCTGTGAGATGGACAATAAAATTTATAACCCTTGGAGTTCTCAGCATATCCAATAAAATATCCACTAATAGTCCTTGGGTCTAGTTTTTTTCTTGTGGATTATAAACTCTTACTTCAAATGGGCATCCCCAAACACGTATATGTTGCAAACTTGGTTTCCAACCTTTAAATAACTCAAATGATGTTTTGGAAATAGCCTTGGTTGGAACCCGGTTTAATATATACGCAGTTGTTTTAAGAGCTTCAGTCCACAAGGATTTAGGTAGGTTGGAGCTGACAATCATACTCCTTACCATGTCCAATAATGTTCGGTTTCTCCTTTTAGCTACACTGTTTTGGTCAGGAGACCCTGGCATGGTGTATTGTGCAACAATTCTATTTTCTTTCAAGAAACCGAGCAAAGGGACTAGGTGCTTATCCATTCTCAGTGTATCTACCATAATATTCTCCACCTCTATCTGACCTCACGACCTTAATTTGTTTCCCGCATTGTTTCTCTACTTCTGCCTTAAATATCCTAAAGGCATCTAATGCTTCGTTCTTATTATGAAGTAGGTAGAGATACATATATCGTGAATAGTCATCAATAAATGAGATGAAGTATCTCTGATCATATGAGTCCATATCTGGACTACAGATATCCGTATGTATGATCTTCAGTATTTCCGAACTTCTCTTGGCATCTTTTTTGGACTTGTTGTTTTGCTTTCCCTTTATGCAGTCCACACAAGTGCCAAAATCAGCAAAATCAAGAGTATCAAGTACTCCATCTTTTACTAATCTTTTAATTCTCTCAATGGATATATGACCTAATCTCCGATGCCATAAAATAGAGGAATTCTCATTCATAACACGTCTTTTCATACTAGTTTAGGTGTGCATCACATTATATGAAGTATTATTTTTTAAATTAATTTGGAAAAGATTGTCGGACAATATACCATTCCCAATAAGCTTAGATTTATAAAATAAATCAACAGAGCTTTTATTAAAATTAAAAGAATATCCTGCTGGTACAAGCCTTGACACTGAAATTAAATTTCTAGAGAAACTTAGAATATAAAATGTCTTTTCCAAATCCAAAACAAAACCAAAATCTAAAATAAGTCTGCACGTCCCAATCGCTTTCACATGTGAACCCATCTTGTTTCCTGAATAGATGTTTTGTTCACATCCCAATGGTTTCCTTTGATTTAGAAAACCCTGCAAGGTATTTGAAACATGGATTGTAGAACCAGAATCAATCCACCATGTGTTATGACATATAACCAAATTCATGACATACGAATGAGGTTAGAGTACCTTTCTTGCCAAGCCAAGCTTTGAATTTGAGGCAATCTTTCTTTATATGCCCTTTCTTTTTGCAAAAGAAGCACTTGGACTCCTTCTTGTCTTCTGTATGGATGGATACTTTATCCTTTCCTTTGTATTTGGCTTTGGGAGCTTTAGTCTTTCTCTAAGTGACTAAATGTGCACTTTCTCCCATTTATAAAATAAGCCTCCCTTCCTCTTAAACACACATGGTCAGAAGTTCATTAATTGACCATTTGTCCTTATGTGTATTGTAAGATATTTTGAAGGGACTATACTGTTATGGGAGTGAGCTCAAAATAAAGTGCACCAAGAAAGATTATGACATCTCAACCTCTAGGGATTTCAACTGAGCCGCAATATCCCTCATCTTCATGATGTGCTCACGCACACCTCCAACCATAGTGAGCTTTATTGATGACAATTTTGTCATTAGGGTGCTAGCCAGTGCCTTATCTGAAGACTCAAATTATACATCAATAGCCTTCAGAAGTTTCTTGATATTTTTGCACTCAGAAATTGAACCATGTATACTAGCAGAAATCTTAGTACGTATGAACATCATACTGAGGCGATTGGATCGCTTCCATCATTCATACAGCAATCTCAGCCTGAGTGCTAGTAGATATAACCGAATATGGTTCATCCTTCCTGATAGCATAGTCAATATCCATGCACCCTAATTGAAGAAGAATTCTCTCCTTCCATAATTTATAATTATCACCACTTAAATCGAGAACGTCACATTTTATATCAGAAATATTAACAGGAAAAATAGCTGCATAAAAATAAAATTCATGTTCATGTAACTGAATTTGAGGCATATAACTTGATGTCATGTCTTACCAATGTAAACATGCAATAACATGAATCAATAACATATAATAACTACTGTGGGCTAAGTTATTATACTTAAATAGACTCATTAACTTAATGATGTGACTAACAAATCATATTCCTTTCTTAATTCCTGTGGATAATTAAGAAAATAATTTTTATCCCATCCTAATTAATTATATCAGTGCAATAAAAATTCCTGTGGGATAAGATTCATTGCATTAATATAATTAATCGCAATTAATGTCATCTAACCTTATGTGATCTTTGCAACTCAATATATAATTTTGATAAATTAAAGATGTTGTGGCTACTCCTCAATTAATCAAAATCATATTGATCACATATATTTGAACTCCATTATATGCATATAGATTAACCAATTTAGCATGATTATTAGGTTGTGATCTTAATCAACATAACATTTTCAAATCAAGATATGAATTAATCAAATTGGTCAGGCCAGTGAAAGAGAAGTGGGGGTCCCCCGTTGCTTTCCTTAGGTCAGTCAACGGAACCAATTAAGTAACCACAATCTCTTTACATTTCTAGACACCAATTGATCAATCAAACCTTGAAAGGATTTGCACTGTGATTTTTCACACTACCACCAAATGTAATTTTATTCATGCATATAATAAATCTAATATGCAAGATAGGAGATAGCATATCAATTATCTATTTAATGAATTTTTAAAATTATCATCTTGAGAAAAAAAAATTTGTTAATTAAAACACATACGGTCGTAGCTCATTATTCCCTTGGGCCAGTCTATGCAAAACACCGTAGGCATAGAGACTCAGGAGGCATATTTTAATACAAAAAATTTTAAACTTAAGAAATAAATGATAAAACCAATCATATCATATGATATAATATTAAACAGATAATAGCATGCATTTAAAATTTAACCAATCCAATCTGATCTTAAATCCTATGAGAAAACCGAAAGACCCATAGGCGAGAAAATCGAAAACATGTGGTTATGGAAGCCACATTTCCGTTGTTTTTTCTCTCTTACATTTTCTCTCTTTAATAGGCCACCACATGTGGTTATGGAAGCCACGTTTCCGCTGTTTTTCCTTTCTTTACGTTTCCGCTTCACTCAAAGTTCCGTGAGCAAAAATTGAAACCTGACGGAAGAAAATCGGAATGGCCAGGAAAAATCGGAACAGCAGAGAAAAAAAATGGCCACTGTAGATTTGAACCTGAGATCTCCGCAAGCTTCCTTTTTTTTAAATGCCAGAGAGAAACCCGAAAAATCCGCAAAACCGAAAATGCACGGAATTCTTTACGTGAACATCTTTAACAGAAGAGGAAGAGGTCACGTTTTGTTTCCACAAAAATTGGAACCTGATATCCGAAAAAAACTGAAAACGGAAAACATGCGGCATAAATTGCTTGAAAAGAGGAACCTTAATGGAAACACTCACAAAATAAGGCAGAGGTTTAAAGGCTCTGATACCAAATATTAGACTTAATTTAAATATATTGATCCCTATCAAATATGCAGAAACATGGGATCAATATATTTATCATGAGAATAAAGCAAGTCAAGATCGATAAATACCTCCAGCCATTGCTGTTGATTTTCTTCCAGATGAGGGTAAGATCTTGATCTTCCTCTCGATCTGAATCAGCTGCACCTCTCGGGATCTTGATCTACCGCTTTGATCTGAATCAGCTACAGATCTACCTCTCAGGATCTTGATCTATCGCTTCGAAAAACTTGATTGAGTGCTTAATTGAGTGCTTCCAATCAATGAGCTATCGCACACGATGGTGTATGCCCTCAGGATATGCTCTTGATCAAGGACCAATCTCTCTAGCTTCTTTTTGGTTTTTTCTTCCGATGACTTTTTTTTGTTATCGAAAGCCTTTGAAGGATCTCTATTTAAAGAGATATCTTAACTCCCTTCCACCGCCTACTCCCATCAAAGTAGGTGTTTAAGCGTTTAACACTATTTAATCCACCGCCTACTCCCATCAAAGTAGGCGTTTAAGCGTTTAATACTATTTAAGAGATTTTGTTACCACTTATTAACTAGTGGATGGTGTAGAGAATTATCTAATGATTAAGCTATATTGCAATAAAATAGGACCATCTACTAAACGGGATACTACATTATGTTGTTTGCACAATCATAGGAGGTTTTAAATAGCTAGTATGGGAGTTGATCATGGGTCTCACGCTGAAAATGTTTTGATGAAGAAAGATTGGTTGATCAGCTCTAAATGTTATTTTTGCGGGGACCCTATTGAGGCATTTCCCTATCTTTTTCTTTTCTGTTCTTATGCCACCGCTCTTTGGTCTAAGACCTTTTCTAGCTTTAATATTTTCTCTGCACCTCGTAACCTAAGTCATGTATGATCCTTTTGAAGATCCAAGTATATTCTTCATCAGTGAAGATTAGCTTGGAACTAACTAGCTATAAGTATTTATTGCCATATATGAAAGGAAAGAAATTCTTGTCTTTGTTTTATGAAATCCTTTCCAATGGTTGCTTTCTACAGAAGGATTTTTCTTACTTTTGACTCTTGAAAATGCTCTCAAAAGAAGGAGCAAGAGCAATGTATTTAGCTCTCAAGGCTAGCTAAACTTATCTTGACTCTATCTTGTACATTATCTTCCAGTTTAACCTATTTTCTAATAGAAGCGTGGAGGGTTTCCACTCCCCAATTCAAAGTAAAAAAAATAAAAAAAGATCATAAGCTAATTAGTCTATCTAATCTGACTTGAAATTTTGCAAACTTGAATGCTAAAAAAAGATGCATAAATCGAGTTTGGATAGAAAATAGGTTCGATAAAAAATTTAGGCAATGCATAAAAGAATTACAAATAGCTATCCCAATCTCTTCTCTCTTGAAATATAGATGTGTCTCATGCTGACAATATTGGGCAAGGAAATATTGCTGGACCTCCTCTAAATGTTGTTTCTATGGAGAGCCTGTTGAGGCATTTCTTTACCTTTTTCTTTTCTATCCTTATGCCACTGCTCTTTGGTTTAAGACCTTTTCTACCCTTAATATTTTTTTGTACCTCGTAACCTAAACCATATATAGTCCTTTTGGAGATCCAAATATATTACTTATCAGTGAAGATTAGCTTGGAACCTACTGGCTATAAGTATCTATTGCCATCTCTGGAAGGAAAGAAATTCTTGTTTATTTTTTACGAAATCATTCCATAGCCGTTGCTCTCAACAAAAGAATTTTTCTTACTTTTGACTCTTGAAAATGCTCTTAAAAGAAAGAGCAAGCACAGTGCACTTAGCCCTCAAGGCTAGCTAAACTTATCTTGACTCTATCTAGTACATTATCTTTCTATATAGCCTATTTTCTAATAAAAGCTTGGGGGTTTCTACTCCCCAATTCAAAGTAAAAGGAAAAAAGAAAGAAATAAAGATCATGAGCTAATTAGTTTGTCTAATCTAACTTAAAATTTTGCAGACTTGAATGCTAAAAATAGATGCATAAATTGAGTTTGGATAAAAATTGGATTCAATGTAAAATTTAGGCAATGCATGAAAAAATTACAAATAGCTATCAGTCTCCTTTCTCTCGAAATGTAGATGGGTCTCAAGCTGAAAATGTTTGGCAAGGAAAGATTGGTTGATCAGCACTAATTGTTGTTTCTACAGGAAGCTTATTGAGGCATTTCTTTACCTTTTTCTTTTATGTCCTTATGCCACCACTCTTTGGTCTAATACCTTTTCTACCCTTAATGTTTTCTTTGCACCTCATAACCTAAACTATATATGGTTCTTTTGGAGATCCAGTACATTCCTTATCAGTGAAGATTAGCTTGGAACCAACTGGCTTTAAGTATTTATTGCCATATATGAAAGAAAAGAAATTCTTGTCCATTTTTCATGAAGTCTGTCCCAGCGGTTTCTCTCTATAGAAGGATTTTCCGTACTTTTGACTCTTGAAAATACTCTCAAGAGAAAGAACAGGCACAGTACACTTAGTTCTCAAGGCTAGCTAAACTTATCTTGACTCTATCTTGTACATTATCTTTCTATATACTAATAAAAGCTTAGGGGTTTCCACTCCCCGATTCAAAAAAAAAAGAAAGATCACAAGCTAATTAGTTTGTCTAATCTATCTTAAAATTTTGCAAACTTGAATGCTAAAAATAGATTCATAAATTGAGTTTGGATAAAAAATAGGTTGGATGAAAAATTAGGCAATGCTTGAAAAAATTAAAAATAGTTGCCTCGGTCTCCTTCCTCTCAGAATGCAGTCAAGTTTTGGATCCAATCAACCTTTCCACCATTAGATCCATACGGATCCTAAAGCCATCCTACCTTTTTCACTTTTTTATTTTTGAGATCTATAATTCATATGAATCTAATGGTGAAAAGAGTGATAGGATTTTGGCTTGATTGTATTCGAATTTAGTTAAATCTAGCTCTCTCTCTCTCTCTCTCTCTCTCTCTCTTTTATATATATATATATATATTAGAGAAAATTATGAGTGAAATGGCCTAATTGGCCCAATTTGAAATTTCACATGCCTAAGCACTAAAATAATTCTATGTAGATCCTAATTAAGGGAGAAAATAAAATTTGGGTTCATCAAGTGAGCTTGAAATTGACTCTTTATCAGATATAAACAACAAATATAGATATGATAGCCAAGTTGGACCAACCTAAAACATAAGCATTTTAGATTTAACTATCAGTATTAGCCAGACATTTGACTAGCTCTAAGCAAGAGTAGGGTATTATACCACATGCATCCTTACCTAATTGGCTTGTAAATTCATATTGCATCCATCCATGCCTAATTGAGATGTAAATTCATTATTTTTTTTCAAATTTAATATGCTGCTTTCTTCTCTTTTTCTTGTAAGGGCTTTTGTTGTTTTACTACAGTTGTCTCTCCTTCTTGCAATTTAAAAACAAAGTATTCTATTACTTTATCTATGAATTAAATGATATGATATTCCTAGGTTTAAACTCTGAACTGGATGCAAATATTTAGCAATTTTAATAATAGGTGTTACAGATTATATTTTTAGAATAGAAAGTAAATATATTCGATTCTGATTCATAGGGATTATTACATATTGCATTTTAGAATAAAAAGTAGACTGCATTTTTATAATAGAAAGTAAATATATTTGATTCTGTTATAGGAATTTGATGTAATTAGTTTTTCTTTCTAACATAGGATTTGTAGCTTGTATATATACCTAAGAGATTAATGAATAAAAAATATATAAATTACTTTCTTCTTTCTCTTTTCAGAGTTTTAATTGTGTTTCATGGTATCAAAGCTTTCGGGCTTATAACTCTAAAATAAATAAACAATGAGATTTTAGGGTTTTCTTGGGTTTCCGTTTTTGGCAATTTTTTGTTTTCACCGCATACACCTGGGGAAGCACCACTCACCGATCAACCTTCATCAGAATTTCATTGCTGAAATCTAGTCCTTTTTCATTCATTCTGCTTGCCTCAACTTTCACAACAAGTTTACTATCTATTTGGATCAACATCTATTCGGTGCGGGATCAACTTTGGGACAAGTTCGGATTCTTGGGTATTTTTAACTTTGTTATAGTTTTGGCTCTATTATTTGATTGATATTTGAAATGAAGAAAATAAGTTTGTTGTTGTGTCTAATGTGGTTCCTGTAATGTCAAAAATCATAGAATATAAATTTAATAGATCTAATTATTTAGATTGAAGTAAAACTGTTAGACTTTATTTGCAGAGTGTTGCTATGGATAATTATTTAACTGATGAGCCATCGAGCAATGACTCAAAAATCTCGTGGCTAAGAGAGGATGCCCATCTATTTTTACAAATACATAATTCTATTGATGGTGAGGTGGTTGGTTTGATAAATTATTGTGAATATGAAAGAATTAATGAATTATTTAAGTTTATATATTTTGGCAAGAAAAATATCAAACGCACTTATGAGGTATGCCAAGCCTTTTATCGTGCAAAAAAATATGACAGATCCCTCACTGACTACTTTATGGATTTTAAGAAGACTCATGAGAAACTTAATATTCTACTTCTATTTAGTACTAATATGAAAGTTCAGCAAGCTCAGAAAGAAAAGATGGTGGTTATGAGCTTCTTGGCTGGTCTTTCTTCTGAGTTTAAGTGGTGGGGGCATCAGGATCAGACAGAGGTTACTAAGCTCATTATGGAATTTTTACTTTATGTTGGTTTGACTTTAAGTATTGTAATCAAGTTTTGTCAGTCCAAAAATTTTATTTGATCAAGTATGAGTTCAGTAATTTTATTTGAATCAAGTCAAGATTTATTGAGTCAAAGTATAAGAACTTAAAACCCAAGACCATAAAGGACCATATTGAGTCAGCCACCTCAGTCCCACATGAAATTTCAGTCAAAGTAGGCACCATCTACTCAATTAGGGCATCCCAAGATTTTTATAAAATCATCTCAGTATAAAAAAAGCAAATAAGCCTTCTATGGAAGGTGACTTGCCATCCACTCCTTATGAAAAGCAGAATATAGCGCTATCCCCTGATCTCTTTTCTTTGTTTCAAAATGCTGCATATCTCCTTATTTGGAAAAGCTATTCCCTGATCTCTTTTTCTTATTTTAAGATGCCACCTATCTCCTTATTTGGAAAAGATGTCCACTATTTTTTTTTTCTTATTTCAAGATGCCACCTATCTTCTTATTTGAAAAAGTTATCCTCTGATCTCTTTTTCTTGTTTTAAGATGTCACCTATCTTCTTATTTGGAAATAATATGGCGCCCTTATTTTTTTTTTCATGTAATCAAGGGTTAGGGTTTATTATAAAAACCCCTCCATTATTTTTATTAAGAACAATTGATGATTAATGAAAAAATCTTTTTCTTCTATTTTTTTGTGCTCCTAAGCATTGACACTCTGTGAAAGAGAGGGTGAGAGGCCAAATAAATACACATTCCAACACTTGTTCCAAGCATCCCAGCCTCAAGATGTCAAGGTGTTACGATCCTTAGATGAAGTCCTCCTTGTCTTTAGAACCATCTGAAGGAAGGCCGAAATATTTGTGGTAGCATAGCTTCGTCTTTCAGGCGCTCATCCCGAGAGCTGTGTGACCCAATCTTTTAGGACAAAGACCATCATTGCCTATAACTAGACCCATCATTTCTCATAAGTTCTATTTTTGTTGAAGAAAGAGCATGTTCTAAGTAGTGGTCTTAACCCTAGGTCTTATTTTCTTTATTACTTAATGAATCGTATTATGTGGATAGTTACTTTACTCTTCGCATATTAATCCTTAGTTTATTCTTACTTATTTTGAAAAGTAAAGTACCTTAAAATATAAATCATTGCTCTACGTTAATCTCTTGCATGGTACATCCTGCATCAATTTGGTATCAGAGCAAGCTAGGACATGTTCATACATAGTGTTAAAATTTTTTAATCATCTAATTAATCTTTATTAAATCAATAATTTTCTTCTTATTTTAGATCTATAACATAATATATATATATATATATATATATATATATATATATATATATGTGCATATTTTACTTTAGGTTTTTATATGTATGTGCATGCATCACTGAATTCACTTAAGGGCAATTTCTCTATCTCAGATAAGGAAAGGATTTCATCAACTTTCCTTGGCCCAAAATAATCATCCTCATCTCGATTCCAAGCCTAATTAAAATTGAGTAAAAACCTAAAGCAAAGCTAGGGACACCCACGTGGTTGAGTTTCAAGTATTATGATGAAACCGGTGCACTCAATTCTTTAGTTATTTATTGAAAGTGGTGTCTAGGGTAGGGGTCAAATGGCAAATGCCTTAAGCAAACTTGTAGTTCTCTAATTAGGTCCTTGCGAGAGCAGGGGGAGCCTCCCATAAATCCACCTCTTACCTAGCCAGTGGAAAGGATAATTGTTGAGTTGATTGTAATTTAAGTTGATTCATTCTACTTGAGCTTCTAGGTCTAGAAACCCTAGAATGAATTTATGTATTGCATGACCACTAGTTCAGGAGCCCATTACCAACATCCCTAAACACAACCAAGTTATACCATAGATCCCAATCTTAAAACTCTAATGAGAACCATTATTGAATAATGTAGATAATTAAATAATAGGTTTGACCAAATGGAAGAGCGAATCGACACCCTTGCAGAAAATTGATTGAACCACACTGAACCTGAATCACCTAGACCAACTCTCCTTGGTCCAAGAGCCCATCATCATGATCTCACCCCTGAACATAACCCTGGATGCCCATACCAAGACTTTGTGGATTTGAAGGAAAGAGTCTTTAGGAACATACGACTTGATGCACCTATATTTAATTGCAATTTTGACCCTAAGGTATATACTGATTGGAAAGAAGATATAGACGAGTACTTTGAGTGGTATGAAATGTCTGAAGAGAGAAAGTTTAAGTTTGCCAAACTTAGGTTAGTTGGCCAGGCTAGACTATATTGAAGGAATATTAAAAGGATAACTAGGCAAAGGGGAGACATACCCATAGCTAACTAGAGAGCCATGAAACTTAAGCTTAGGAAAAAGTAACTTTCCCTATCCTATCACCAGAGACTTTTAGATCAATGGCAAAGGCTAAGTCAGGAAAGCAAGACCGTATCTGAATACATAGCCAAATTTGATAAATATGTCATGAGGTATAGCATAAATGAATCTGAAGTTGTGACCCTATCTAGATTTAGGACTGAACTACTTGAGGACATTCAGAGAGAATTATTTTTAAGAGAAGTCCATGATCTTGAATAGGCTTATCAAATAGTTAGAGACTACAAGAGATTCCAAAGGGGACCCATAATCCATCGACCTGAATCCACTAGGAATGGATTCAAGTGCATCCAAGCCTATTCAAGAAACTAGGGTCTAGTCAAGTGCATCCAAGCCAACCTACTCCTAGCATCTCATTGACCCACAAGGAAAATAAGAGTAAGTTACCTGAAGTTCAGAGAAATCCTAATCCTAATGCTCCTTGTTTTAGATGTCATAAATTGGGACACTATGTTGGTTAATGCCCAACTAGATCCCTACACATAGGAAAACTAGAGGAAGAAGATCCTAAACTCACTAATGAGCATGAAGGAGAAGTATATGAAGCTGAAATACACTTAGTGGATGAATTGAAGGAGAGAAGAAAGTCATTGAGTCATCTGATTTATCAAGAGTTGTTAGATGTATCTTAACCCAAACCAAAGAACAAGAGGATTGGTGTAGGACCCATATCCTACAGACATTTGTGAAGTTAAGGAAAAAGGTATGTAAGATCATCATAGATAGCGGGAGCTGTGTTAATGCCATCTCAACCAGTGCTGTCAAAACCTTAGGTTTATCTACGGTTCCCCATCCCAATCCTTATAAGGTATCCTGTATAGACTCAACTTTCATCCCCATTAAACTGAGATGCCAAGTCATGATCCAACTACAATCCTATCAAGAAAGGGTATGGTGTGATGTCCTTCCTATGGAAGTTTGCAGTATAATCTTAGGTCGACCTTGGTTATATGATCATGATGTTATCCTGTATGGTCGATCCAATTCCTGCTCCTTTAACCACCATGAAAGAAGCTTGCGATAAACCCAACTCCATCTAAGGATCATATTAAGAGGAAATTTAGTAACCTAAAAGAGAAAAAATCAGGATTAAATCTGATCAGCGCTAAAGAAGTAGAGCGTGAGATCACCGAGGGTTCATTAGTTTGGATCTTAACTACTAGAAAAATTGATGATCAAACCCAAAAAGAACACCCTTTAAAGATAGTAGAATTTTGGAAAGAGTTAGAATTTTTGAAAGAGTTTCAAAATGTATTTTCTGAAGAACTTCCTGATCAATTACTATCTTTAAAGGACATCCAACATACTATAGATCTAGTCGCAGAAGCCACTTTGCCTAATCTTTCATATTGTAGGATGAATCCCACTAAGCACTTCCCACTGAGCCACTTTAATGCCTCCAAGGTAGCCAAACTTTTCTTAGATAAAGTGGTTAGGTTACACGATCTACCAAAAATCATTGTATATAATAGGGATATCCAATTCATGAGTTACTTTTGGAAAACCCTCTGGCACATGCTAGAGACTAAGCTCAAATTTTTTACTTTCTACCACCTTCAAACCGATGGCTAGACTGAAGTAGTGAACCAAATTCTTAAAAACTTGTTGAGGTGTCTTGTAGGTAAAAACATTAAAAATTAAAATCTTACCTTGAGCTGAATTTGCCTACAATAGTTCAGTTAATAAGACCACAGACAAGAGTCCATTTGAGATTGTCCATGGTTATAAGCCTAATAGACCCATAGACCTAATTTCTTTGTCCATACATGCATGAGTCTCTGAGTTAGCTGAATTATTTGCACAATATGTTAGAGATTTGCATAAAAAATATCAATAAGATTAATTTGAGCAATGATACTTATAAAAATATAGCTAACTTCCGAAAGGGAGTTAAAGAATGTGCTGAGAAAGATGATGTGATGATTAGGCTTAGACCTAAGCGGTTTCCTCTGGGGACCATGAAAATGTTACATGCCTGTGGAGCTGAACCCTTCAAAGTAATAAAAAAAGTTAGACCTAATGCCTATGTGCTCGAGTTACCATCCAAATTTGGTATTAGCTCAACCTTCAATATCTTAGACCTAGTTGAGTATAGGGAACCACCAATTATACCTAGTGAGCCATTTGGATCCGACTCTATTCTTGAAATTACTTTCTTCTTTCTCTTTTTCAAAGTTTTAGTTGTGCTTCAATGGGAAATTCTTACACTTAAGGTTTCTGATGAAATTATATTGATATATAATTTGGACCCAAAACCAAAACGTGAGCCGGTGGTTTTAAATATAGGTGTAATTTTTGTTTATCGACCATCAACATCCATCATATATGCAACTTAAGATATTTTATAAGCCAAATGGTACAGAATCCAGTGCCCTCCAAATTGAAGGATGATGCAACATTGAATTCTTTTTAATTTTTTTAAATCATTTATTCTCCATAATAAATTCATGCTTTATAATATTATCCAATGGTATCATGTGCTTCTTACACTATGACATGTTATACCGTCATAACATTTAACCAATTTTAGCCATTATTTATGCTAGAAATGATCATTATTTATCTAAAGAAGTAACATTTCCTATTTTATATTAAAGTAACCAGCAATATAAGGAATTTTTGTTGTAGTGTTATTAACAAAAATATAGTGGATGAGAAAATAACAAAATTATCATAAGATATTTAATTGGTGGAGACCCATTAATTTTGTCATCTTATTATATATATATGATTTATGCTGAATGAAAACAAAGATTCATATAGTCAATCTTAGCCGGTTTGAGATTGAAACTCTGTTTGTTGCTGCTGCTATGGTAGACTCATTAATTTTGTATGTTTAATGCAGGAGATGAGAAGCATTTTGACTACGATGAAAATAGTTAATATGGGCTTGAGCACTGGGGAGAGCTAGATCCAGAATGGACAACATGTTCTGATGGAGAAAAGCAATCACCAATAGATATAAACCATGAGAATATTCGATGGATTCCAAATAATGGAAGCTTGAGCAACATTTACAGCAGAACTTACGCAGTTATGCAAAATAGGGGCCATGACATAATGGTAAAATCCAGTGATTTCTTTTCTATTCCTTTTCATTAATTTAAAAATAGAGGGGCTAAAAAGTCTCTCCAAACCTTCTCATTGAACAAAAGAAAGTACATCACTTTCTTTTATACCATCTATATGCTTTAATTTCACTCTTGTTTAAATTATATTTTTCAAACATATTCATTCAATTTTATTTTTATTTTCCTCATATGAATGTAGATTAATTGGACAGAAGGCTCAAGACCTGGTGCAGGATTACTTTTAATTGATGGCAAGGCCTATGTTCTTCGGCAATGCCATTGGCACTCACCCTCTGAGCATACATTTTTCGGCCAGAGGTGCCCTTCTATTCATCACTCCATCTCCAATCTCTTTTAAGTAGCACAAACTATTTGGTGGCCGTGGGAGGTATCAAGGAAGAAAGGAGTTTCTGCAGTTAGGATTTATACATTTCATATGACTACATAATATACGATGTCTCATGTAGCCCAAGCTGGATCCACAAAGTGTTTGAACAGCACAAGTTTGGCCCAGCCCAATCCATAAGTATTTTAATATGGTATTTTATGAAAACAAATCTTAAAATTCTTTTTATCTTTCCAAATAACAAGGAGTCTGGTAGGCTTAAAATACCAAGGATTCTAGTAAATAATGCTTCATTTGATTTCGAATTTTACGTTTTATACTTGTAAAATTCAGCTTCTGAGAGTACAAAAAGCACAAAGCATGCACTCATGCACGCAAAATACTAGTCCATTACAATTTCCAGCCTTCATCTTTAAGCAATTGAGACCTGAGAATATATTTGTGCTCACAGGTATCCACTAGAGTTGCATATGGTTCACGTTAGTTCAGATGGAAGAATAGCAGTCATTGGCATCTTGTACCAACATGGCTATCCTGATCCCTTCCTTTCAGAGGTTTGTCATCAAAAGAACTCAACTTCTTCCACCATATCCCCTCCACTCTAAGTCAAATAGGCTCATCTTTGTTGGCTCAGCTGACGAGGTACTTGGACTTCCTGATCTTGACGCAAAGAGACGAGGTGGTTGTGGGTTATCTATCTCCACCACCAATAAATATGGAGCTCATTATTACACATACTCTGGTTCTCTAACCACCCACCTTGTACTGAAAATGTTACCTGGATCCTGTTACAAGAGGTTTGTGGCGTTCTAATTTACCTATTGTGCTCGTCTCCTTTTGCCAAGTTTTTCTTCTTATAGATCGATCGACTCTCATGGTTTTAGGTGAGGAGTGTCTCAAAAAGACAAGTAGGATTTTTTTTTTGATACAGACGGATGGTTACACCACTCTAGGTCGGGTCAGGCCCGAAATATCATAATACAATAACTGAAGAGAATAAGAGGGCATGGGTCACCCTGATTCCATCTCCAATTACCAGAGTGAGAGGCCACCCTGGCAGCAATCCAGTCAGCGACTCCGTTGGCTTCACGATAGATGTGGCGAATCTGGATATTTGTAGCTTCCAAAATCATTGAGCGGATGTCACAAAATAAGGGGAGAGTAGGCAAATGGGATCTGAGCTCCCGTTGAATCCAGTGAATCACGATTATAGAATCACTTTTAATGATCAACGATGAGCGCCGAGAACTCGAATAACATTGGATAACCCCGCCCAAACCGCATGCAGCTCAGTCTGAGGCACAGAAGAATCCAGCAAACCAAACCCTCCAGCCGCCAGCATCATCCCACTCGCATCACGAATAACATAAGCTGATCCAGCACTTCTACCTCGGACACTCCCATCAAAGTTTATTTTGACAAACCCTGGAGGAGGGGGCTCCCAAGAGATAAAAACCGTATGCCGGTTCACTGCTGCAGCAGCATGGGAGTCCCAGTGGCCAGGGTTCGCAAAATCCATAAAACCGTGATGGAAGTGTACTCAACATAAAGGGAGATAGCCATCCTAAGAATCCTACCAGGAAGAAGGACCCTGTTCGAGAATATAATCTGATTCCGGGACAACCAGATCTGATAAGCAATGTACGCCCACAAGGGACCTCTCTGATGAATACCCCTTCCCCTGCCCTGCTTTAATAGACTCATAAGAGAGATACGATGGGAACCAGGCCTGGATACCCAAGGACAAGCACCAGATAATTGCCAAATCTGTCTAGCCCTGACACAATCAAATATAGCATGATCTGTCGTTTCCTTCTCAGTACCACACAGAGGGCATGTAGGCGAAATACTCAATCCTCTATGAGACATAAGGGAGCAGTGATGGGGCACGTAAAAAAAATTGGTGGAATGAGGGGATGGTGATGTGTTCTAAGTGATTACCATCCTTAATGAACATTTGAGCCCAAGCTATAGCTGAATTCATGCATGGGAGAAATAAAGAACATCAAACCGGAAGCAGAAATCTAAACACCCTTGTGCAAGCTTCTTTCAAAGAAATAAAAAGATTAGGATCTAAAGGTATGGAAACCTTCAAACTAAGTTAAGCAACCTTTAAAACTTCAGATCTAAAGGACCAAGAGGTTTTTTTTTTTCAACAATGAAGTAAGATCTTAAAGTTGAAGGGATGCACTCAACACTCAAAGAATTGAGGGTTGGTTGACAAGATCTACACTCCTTACTTAAGAACTCACCTTGGCACTTGATCCTTGATGTTGAGCCATCATCCTCAACTCTAACATCCTCAAGAGAACTTGGGTAGCACTTGTCCTTGTTCCTGAAACTGTTATGGAACCTTGGTAGAATGGTTTAGAGTAGCAAATTGGGCCTCTCACCCTCTCCCTCAAGGAGTGACCTAGATCTAAGACTAGGAAAACATGAGCCTCAACTCAAACTAAGAGCATCTTACCCTCTTCATACTCAAAGATGAACAAGGCACTTGGCAAAAGAAATCAAATAAACTTGATTTTATTTCTCAAACTTCATATCTACAAGAGGGAAAGCTTGGCCTATTTATAGGCCAAAGGACTTCCAAAATTTCAGCCCAAAAAACTAAAAGATCATAACAATCTAAGGATTAGTTATGATATAGCTAACTAATTACAACCAATCCCTAACAAATTTCGTTGCACAAGCTTTCATGTGGCACCTCCTTAGTTTGTCATATGTCATCATCAGATACCTCCATGTGTCCTCCAAGATTTGACTTCTACGTTGCCATGTGTCATCATCAGATACCTCCATGTGTCCTCCAAGATTTGACTTCCAAAGAGAAGACTTGATGTCTTGATAGCAGTATTGACTCAAGGCAGGACTTGGTAAAGTTGAAATTTTGCAGCATGAGTTGCCACTTGAGAAATTGAAACTCTTGGCTCGAGTAAGTGAAACCTGCGGAAAGTGGATTAACTATAAAACCAAAGAGTGTCAGTCTGCAACCTTTTCTTCTTGCTAATGTCCCCATCAATTCTTCCCGGGTGAAAAAAACTCGGCCCTGACGAGTATGGATCATTTTGGCTTTGGTAATATTCAAGAAGATCTGGGTCGATCCTTTGCAGTTCTTCTTGAGTGATCCATGAGTCTTCAGAATCAGGTCTACCTTGCCAATGGACCAAGTAGCGTTGATAGTCTTTATTTCGGGTAGTGACAATATTGTCATCTAATATCCGTTCAATTCTTTCTCGCTTTGTGGCTGGTGGATACTCTGGGATTGGTTCACTCTCAAAAGATGGATCAGGTCCTAAAAACTCACTGGGATTCATTGTTGGTTCCTTGTATTCTACCAGATCTGAAATATTAAAGGTGGAACTAATACCAAAGTCAGAAGGTAGGTCCAGTATATAAGCATTAAGTCCAATTCTTTTTATTATTTTGAAAGGACCTGCACCACGGGCATGTAGTTTCTTCATAGTTCCCTCACTACAAGAAATACTGAAATAGCGATGCAAATTTAGTGACGCAATTATGCGACGTATTAGCAACTCAATAAACCAGAAAATCAAAAAAAATTAATTTTTTTACTTAGCGATGCAAATAATGCATCGCAATATTTTTAAATTAATTTTTTATAAAATATAAATATGGGAAAAAATATTGCGACGTAACTCAGTGCGTCGCAATGTTTTTAAAAGAATTAAATATGTTAAATAGTGACGCATTAGCGACGCAATAAACCAAAAAATTAAAAAATTATTTTTAATTTAGCGACGCACCAATTGCATCGCAAATAATTTAAATAAAATTAATTTTTATAAAATATAAATATTAGAGAAAAATATTGCGATGCAACTCAGTGCATCGTAATGTTTTTAAAAAAATTAAATATATTAAATAGCGATACATTAGCGACGCAATAAATCAAAAAATTAAAAAAAAAATTAATTTAGCGACGCAATAACTGCATCGCAATTATTTTAAATAAAATTAATTTTTATAAAGTATAAATATAAGAAAAAATAATTACGATGCAATACAGTGCGTTGCAATGTTTTTAAAAAAATTAATTATATTAAATAGCAATGCATTAGCGACACAATAAACCAAAAAATTAGAAAAATAATTTTTAATTTAGTGACGCAATATATGCATCGCAATTATTTTAAATAAAATAATTTTATATAAATATAATTATGAGAAAAAAATATTTCGACGTAATTCAGTGTGTCGCAATATTTTTTAAAAAATTAATTATGTTAAATAGCGACACATTAGTGACGCAATAAATCAAAAAATTAGAAAAATTATATTTTAATTTAGCGATGCACTTGTTGCGTCGTAATTATTTTAAATAAAATTAACTTTTATATAATATAATTATCATATTAAAAAATTGCGATGCAACCCTTTGCGTCGTAATATTTTTAAAAAAATTAATTATGTTAAATAGCGATCGGTCTGAGATCGGTCGTGGTCGATCGAAATCAGGGCTTGGATCGATCGCAACCATCGGATCGTTGCCGATCGGATCGATCGCCGCGGTCCGAGATCGGTCGTGGCCGATTGGGATCAGGACTGGGATCGATGGCAACCGTCGGATCGATACCGATCGATCCGATCGCCACGGTCTGAGATTGGTCGTGGTTGATTGGGATCAGGGCTTGGATCGATCGCAACCATCGGATCATCGTCGATCGGACCGATCGCCACGGTCCAAGATCGGTCGTGGCCGATCGGGATTAGGGCTTGGATCGATCGCAACCGTCAGATCATCAGCGATCTCAGACCGATCGCAACGGTCCGGGATCAGTCATGGCCGATCGGGATCAGGGCTTGGATCGATCGCAACCATCGAATCATCGCCGATCAGACCGATCGCCATGGCCCGAGATCGGTTGTGGCCGATCGGGATCACGGCTTCAATCGATCGCAACCGTTCGATCATCGCCGATCTCGGATAGATTGCAACGGTCCGAGATTGGTCGTGGTCAATCGAGATCACAGCTTGGATCGATCGCAATCATCGGATCGATCGCGACGGTCCGAGATCGTTCATCGCCGACCATGATCGATCAGAGCTTGGATCAATGGCAACCGTTGGATCGATGCCGATCGATCCGAACGCCATGGTTCGAGATTGGTCATGGATGATCGGGATAGGGCTTGGATCGATCGCAACCGTCGGATCATCACCGATCGGACCGATCGCCATGGTCCGAGATTGGTCGTGGCCGATCGGGATCAGGGCTTGGATCGATTGCAACCGTCGGATTGTCCGCGATCTCGGACCGATCACAACGGTCCGGGATCGATCGTGGCCGATCGAGATCAGGGCTTGGATCGATCGCAACCATCGGATCATCGCAGATCAGACCGATCGCCACGGTCCGAGATCAGTCGTGGCCGATCGGGATCATGGCTTCGATCGATCGCAACCGTCCGATCGTCACTGATCTCGGACGGATTGTAACGGTCCGAGATCGGTCGTGGCCGATCAGGATCACGGCTTGGATCGATCGCAACCGTCAGATCATCGCCTATCAGATCGATCACGACGGTCTAAGATCGATCGTGGCCGATCGGGATCACGGCTTCAATCGATCGCAACCGTCCGATCATCGCCGATCTCGAACGGATTGCAACGGTCCGAGATCGGTCGTGGCTGATCAGGATCACGGCTTGGATCGATCGCAACCATCGGATCATTGCCTATCGGATCGATCGCGACGGTCCGAGATCATTCATCGTCGACCGTGATCGATCAGGGCTTGGATCGATGGCAACCGTCAGATCGACGCCGATCGGTCCAATCGCCATGGTTCAAGATCGGTCGTGAACGATCGGGATCAGGGCTTGGATCGATCGCAATCATCGGATCGTTGCCGATCGGACCGATCGCCATGGTCCTAGATCAGTCATGGCCGATCGGGATCAGAGCTTGGATCAATCGCAACCGTCGGATTGTCCGTGATCTCGGACTGATCGCAACGGTCCGGGATCGGTCGTGGCCGATCGGGATCAGGGCTTGGATCGATCGCAACCGTCGGATCATCGCCGATCGGACCGATCGCCATGGTCCGAGATCGGTCATGGCCGATCGGGATGACGGCTTCAATCGATCGCAACCGTCGGATCGTCGCCGATCTCTGACGGATTGCAACGGTCCGAGAATCGTGGCCAATCGGGATCATAGCTTGGATCGATCGCAACCGTCGGATCGTCGCCTATCGGATCGATCGCGCTGGTCCGAGATCGGTCGTGGCCGATCGGGATCACGGCTTCGATCGATCGCAACCGTCCGATCGTCGCTGATCTCGGACGGATTACAACGGTCTGAGATCGGTCGTGGCCGATCGAGATCATGGCTTGGATTGATCGCAACAGTCGGATCATCGCCTATCGGATCGATCGCGATGGTCCGAGATCTTTCATCGCCGATCAGGATCGATCAGAGCTTGGATCGATGGCAACCGTCGGATCGACGCCGATCAGTCCGATCGCCACGGTTCGAGATCGGTCGTGGACGATCGGGATCAGGGCTTGGATCGATCGCAACCATCGGATCGTCGCCGATCGGACCGATCGCCACGGTCCGAGATCGGTCGTTGCTGAGCGGGATCAGGGCTTGGATCGATCGCAATCGTCGGATCGTCCACGACCTCGGACCAATCGCAACGGTCCGGGATCGGTCGTGGCCGATCGGGATCAGGGCTTGGATCGATCGCAATCGTCGGATCGTCACCGATCGGACCGATCGCCACGGTCCGAGATTGGTCGTGGCCGATCGGGATCATGGCTTCGATCGATCACAACCGTCGGATCGTCACCGATCTCGGACGATTGCAACGGTCCAAGATCGGTCGGGGCCAATCGGGATCATGGCTTGGATCGATCGCAACCGTCGGATCGTCGCCTATCGGATCGATCGCGATGGTCCGAGATCATTCATCGCCAACCAGGATCGATAAAGGCTTGGACCGATGGCAACCGTCGGATCGATGCCGATCAGTCCGATCGCCTCAGTCCGAGATCGGTCATGGACGATCGAGATCAGGGCTTGGATCGATCGCAACCGTCGGATCGTCGCCGATCAAACCGATCGCCACGGTCCGAGATCGGTCATGGCCGATCGGGATCATAGCTTCGATCGATCGCAACCATCGGATCGTCGGTGATCGGATCGATCGCCACGGTCCGAGATCGGTCATGGACGATCGGGATCAGGGCTTGGATCGATCGCAACCGTCGGATCGTCCGTGATCTCGGACAGATCGCAACGGTCCAGGATCGGCCATGGCCGATCGGGATTAGGGCTTGGATCGATTGCAACCGTCGGATCATCGCGTTCTCAGACCGATCGCAACGGTCTGGGATCGGTCGTGGCCGATCAGGATCAGGGCTTGGATCGATCGCAACCAGGATCATCGCCGATCTCGGATGGATTGCAACGGTCCGAGATCGGTCGTGGCTGATCGGGATCACGGCTTGGATCGATCCCAACCGTCGGATCATCGCCTATCGGATCGATCGCGATGGTCCGAGATCGGTCGTGGCCGATCGGGATCACGGCTTCGATCGATCGCAATCGTTCGATCATCGCCGATCTCGGACGGATTGCAACGGTCCGAGATCGATCGTGGCCAATCGGGATCACGGCTTGAATCGATCGCAACCATCGGATCATCGCCTATCGGATCGATCGCAACGGTCCAAGATCGATAATGGTCGATCGGGATCACGACTTCAATCAATCGCAACCGTCCGATCATCACCGATCTTGGACTGATTGCAACGGTCCGAGATCAATCAGTCCGAGATCGGTTGTGGCCGATCGGGATCACGGCTTGGATAGATCGCAATCGTCGGATCGTCGCCTATCGGATAGATCGCGATGGTCCGAGATCATTCATCACCGACCGTGATCGATCAGGGCTTGGATCGATGGCAACCGTTGAATCGACGCCGATCGGTCGATCGCCACGGTTCGAGATCGGTCATGGACGATTGGGATCAAGGCTTGGATCGATCGCAACCATCGGATCGTTGCCGATCAGACCGATCGCCACGGTCCGAGATCGGTCATGGACGATCGGGATCAGGGCTTGGATCGATCGCAACCGTCGGATTGTCCGCGATCTCGGACCGATCGCAACGGTCCGGGATCGGTCGTGGCCGATCGAGATCAGGGCTTGGATCGATCGCAACCATCGAATCATCGCCGATCGAACCGATCGCCACGGTCCGAGATCGGTCGTGGCCGATCTGGATGATGGCTTTGATCGATCGCAACCGTCAGATCGTCACCGATCTCAGACGGATTGCAACAGTCCGAGATCGGTCGTGGCCGATCGAGATCACGGCTGGATCGATCGCAACCATCAGATCGTCGCCTATTGGATCGATCGCAACAGTCCGAGATCGGTCGTGGCCGATTGGGATCACGGCTTCGATCGATCGCAACGTCGGATCATCACCGATCTCGGACAGATTGCAACGGTCCGAGATCAGTCGTGGCCGATTGGGATCACGGCTTGGATCGATCGCAACCATCGAATCGTCGCCTATCGGATCGATCGCGACGGTCCGAGATCGCTCATCGCCAACCGAGATCGATCAAGGCTTGGATCGATGGCAACCGTCAGATCGACGCCGATTGGTCCGATCGCCACGGTCCGAGATCGGTCGTGGACGATCGAGATCGGGGCTTGGATCGATCGCAACCGTCAGATCGTCGCCGATCGGACCGATCGCCACGATCCGAGATCGGTCGTGGACGATCGAGATCGGGGCTTGGATTGATCGCAACCGTCAGATCGTCGCCGATCGGACCAATCTCCACGGTCCGAGATCGATCGTGGCCGAGCGGGATCATGGCTTGGATCGATCGCAACCGTCGGATCGTCCGCGATCTTAGTTTGATCGCAATGGTCCGGGATCGGTTGTGGCCGATCAGGATCAGGGCTTGGATCGATCGCAACCGTCGGATCATCGCCGATCGGACCGATCGCCACGGTCCGAGATCGGTCGTGGCCGATCGGGATCATGGCTTCGATTGATCGCAACCGTCGGATCGTCGCCGATCTCGAACGGATTGCAACTGTCCGAGATCGGTCGTGGCTGATCGGGATCATGGCTTGGATCGATCGCAACCGTCGGATCGTCGCCTATCGGATCGATCGCGATGGTCCGAGATCGTTCATCGCCGACCGGGATCGATCAAGGCTTGGATCAATGGCAACCATCGGATCGACGCGATCGGTCCGATCGCCTCGATCCGAGATCGATCATGGACGATCGGGATCAGGGCTTGGATCAATCACAACCGTCGAATCATCACTGATCAGACCGATCGTGATGGTCCGAGATCGGTCGTGGCCGATCGGGATCACGGCTTTGATCGATCGCAACCGTCGGATCGTCAGTGATCGGATCGATCGCCATGATCCGAGATCGGTCGTGGATGATCGGGATCAGGGCTTGGATCGATCGCAACCGTCGGATCGTCCGCGATCTTGGACATATCACAACGGTCCAGGATCGGTCATGGCCGATCGGGATCAGGGCTTGGATCGATCGCAACCGTTGAATCGTCGCGATCTTGGACCGATCGCAACGGTCCGGGATCGGTCGTGGCCGATCGGGATCAGGGCTTGGAACGATCACAACCGTCAGATCATCACCGATCAGACCGATCGCCACGGTTCGAGATCGGTCGTGGTCGATCGGGATCACGGCTTCGATCGATCGCAACCATTGGATCATCGGTGATCTTGGACCGATCGCAATGTGGCCAATCGGGATCAGAGCTTGGATCGATCGCAACCGTCGGATCGTCGCTATCTCGGACCGATCGCAATGGTCCGGGATCGGTCGTGGCCGATCGGGATCAGGGCTTGGATCGATCGCAACCATCGGATCATCGTCGAT
This sequence comes from Calamus simplicifolius, assembly GCA_900491605.1. Lineage (NCBI taxonomy): Eukaryota > Viridiplantae > Streptophyta > Magnoliopsida > Arecales > Arecaceae > Calamus > Calamus simplicifolius. The sequence goes on along the minus strand of UESW01004712.1, from coordinate 252,115 downwards.
CGGAACGATCACCATGGTCCGAGATCGATCGTGGCCGATCGGGATCACGTCTTCGATCGATCGCAACCGTCGGATCGTCGGCGATTGGATCAATCGCCACGGTCTGAGATCGGTCATGGACGATCGAGATCAGGGCTTGGATCGATCGCAACCATCGGATCATCCGCGATTTCGGACCGATCGCAACGGTCCAGGATCGGTCGTTGCCGATCGTGATCAGGGCTTGGATCGATCACAACCGTCGAATCGTCGCGATCTCGAACTGATCACAATGGTCGGGATCGGTCTTGGCCGATCAGGATCAGGGCTTGGATTGATCGCAACCGTCTGATCATCGCCGATCGGACCGATCGCCATGGTCCAAGATCGGTCGTGGCCAATCTGGATCACGACTTCGATCGATCGCAACCGTCAGATCGTCGGCGATCGATCGATCACCATGGTCCAAGATCGATCATGGATGATCGGGATCAGGGCTTGGATTGATCGCAACCGTCGGATCGTCCGCGATCTCGGACCGATCGCAACGGTCTGAGATCCGTTGTGGCCGATTGGGATCAGGGCTTGGATCGATCGCAACCATCGGATCATCGCGATCTCGGACCGATCGCAATGGTCCGGGATCGGTCGTGGCCGATCGGGATCAGGGCTTGGATCGATCGCAACCATCGGATCATCGCCGATCAGACCGATCGCCACGGTCCGAGATCAGTCGTGGCCGATCGGGATCAAGGCTTCGATCGATCGCAACCGTCGGATCGTCGGCGATCGGATCGATCGCCACGGTCCGAGATCTGTCGTGGATGATCAGGTTCAGGGCTTGGATCGATCGCAACCGTTGGATCGTCCGCGATCTCGGACCAATCGCAACGGTCCGGGATCGGTCGTGGCCGATCGGGATCAAGGCTTGGATCGATCGCAACCGTCGGATCGTCGCCGATCGAACCGATCGCAACGGTCCAAGATCGGTCGTGGCCAATCGGATTAGGGCTTGGATCGATCGCAACCGTCGGATTGTCAGCGATCTCGGACTGATCGCAACGGTCCGGGATCGGTCATGGCCGATCGGGATCAGGGCTTGGATCGATCGCAACCGTCAGATCGTCGCCGATCAGATCGATCACCACGGTCCGAGATCGGTCGTGGCCGATCGGGATCACGGCTTCGATCGATCACAACCGTCGGATCGTTGCCGATCTCGGGGATTGCAACGGTCCGAGATCGATCGTGGATCGATCGGGATCACAGCTTGGATCAATCGCAACCATCGGATCGTCACCTATCGGATCGATCACGACGATCTAAGATCGTTCATCACCGACCGGGATTGATTAAGGTTTGGATCGATGGCAACCGTTGGATCGACGCCGATCGGTCCGATCGCCATGGTCCGAGATAAAACAGTTTTTAATATTGCGATGCATTTATTGCATCGCAATATTTTTAAGAAAATAATAGTAATAAAAAATTAAAAAACATATTGTGACGCAATATGTGCATCGCAATTATTTTTAAAAATATAATTTTTATCAGTTATAATTATTAAAAAAATATTACGACGTATTAGCGATGTATTTTTTCAAAAAATAATTTTTTTGGAGAAAACAATTTTTTATTTTGCGATGCATGTATTCCTTCACAATGTTTTTTGGAAAAATAATTGTAATTAAAAAATTTTAAAAAAAACATTGCAACGCATTATTTGTGTGCAATTATTTTCAGAAAATATAATTTTATCAGTTATAAATATTTAAAAAATATTGCGATGCAATTTTTTAAAAAATATAAATCTTATCAATTATAAATATTTAAAAAATATTGCAATGCATTTGCGATGCAATTTCCTTGAAAATAAAAATAATTTTTCTAGAGAAAACAATTTTTAATATTGCAGCGCATTTATTGCATTGCAATGTTTTTAAGAAAAATAAATGTAATAAAAAATTAAAAAAATATTGCGATGCAATATATGCATCGCAATTATTTTTAGAAAATATAAATTTTATCAGTTATAAATATATAAAAAATAATACGATGCATTTGCGATGCATTTCTCAGAAAATAAAAATAATTTTCCTAGAAAAAATAATTTTTAATATTGCGACGCACTTATTGCGTCGCAATGTTTTTAAGAAAAATAAATGTAATAAAAAAATTTAAAAAAAAATTGCGATGCATTATATGCGTCGCAATTATTTTTAGAAAATATAATTTTTTATAAATATTTAAAAAATATTGCGACGCATTTGCGATGCAATTTCCTAGAAAATAAAAATTATTTTTAAGAGAAAGCAATTTTTAATATTGCGACGCATTTATTGCATCGCAATATTTTAAGAAAAAAATGTAATAAAAAATTAAAAAAATATTGCGACGCAATATATGCGTCGTAATTATTTTTCAGAAAATATAATTTTTATCAGTTATAAATATTTAAAAAATATTGCGACGCATTTGCGATGCAATTTCCTAGAAAATAAAAATTATTTTTCCGCTGGACATTGGCGCCAAGTTAGCGACTCATTAGCGACGCAATTAGTTGCGTCGCTAAATTTTGCATAAAAAATAAAAAAGCCAAATTAGCTATGGATTAGGATGCATTATTGCGTCGCTAATCCATAATAAAATTAAAAAAATAGCGAGTGATTAGCGACGCAATATTGATTAGCTACGCATATATTGCGTCGCTAATCACCACTATTTAAGGCTTGGTCGGGCCACCCCCCCTCCACTTCCCTTCTCTTCTTCTTCCTATTCCCCTAGCTGCCGTCCGTTCGCTCCTCCGACTGCCCCCGTCCTCTCCCTCGACGGAAGCTCCCCCCACTCCGGCGGCGTCCCCTCGCGACCGAGGTAAGCCCATCCTCCTTTTTTTTTTTTTAAAATAGGGTCCGGCCACGGCTGGTGCCGTGGCCGACCGTGGCCAGGCCACCCAAAAAAAATTACTGTTTCGAGGGGGTTTTCCCCACCCCCCCTTCGTCTTCTCCGGCCACGGCCGCTGCCGTGGCCTGGCCACGGTGGCCAGGCCACCAAAAAAAAAATTGATAGTTTGGGGGGTTTTCCCCACCCCCCTTCATCTTCTACGGCCACGGCCGCTTCCATGGCCTGGCCACGGTGGCCAGGCCACCGAAAAAAAAAAATATTAATGGGGGGGATTTTCTCCACCCCCCCTCCCGTTCGTCTTCTTCGGCCACGGCTGCTGCCGTGGCCTGGCCACGTGGCCAGGCCGAAAAAAAAAAGTTAGGGGGGGAAGGCCACGGTGGCTAGACAAAAAAATAATAAAAAAAGGTAACAGCTAGGGGGCTTTTCCCCCACCCCCGGCCCTTCAATCTAAAAAAAAATTAACACTCATTAAAAAAAATAACAAAAAAATAGATTCTATTATATTTTATTATTTTTAAAAATATTTTCAAATAATTTGATGACAAATATAAAAAAATATAAATATATTTTTAAACATGGGCAACTTAATTTTTTAAAAAAAGTAACAGCCAGGGGGTTTTCCCACCCCCCAGCCCCTTCAAAAAAAAATATTAACACTCATGAAAAAAATTAACTAAAAATTTAGATTCTATTATATTTTATTATTATTAAAAATTTTAAATAATTTGATGACAAATATTAAAAAATGTGACCACTAATCTAATTTTTTATTAGATTAGTTATAAATTAATTAATTTATGTCATTAGTCGGAGCTCTTTGGATAGACTGATTTAGTCAATCATTAGTTGGAGCTCTTTGGATAGACTAATTTAGCTCATTAACCATATCTCTTTAGATTAGGTAATTTCAAATGCAGTCGTAGCTTTTCATTTCTTTATAGCTGTTTATGCAATAATATTTGTGCATTTGTAGTTATTTACAATTGTTATGTCTTGATTATTTACATTCTGCTTCAAATTGAATGATGCATTAAATTATGTAATGCTAGATAGAAAGTCTTGTTGTATTATTATTTAATTTTCAGCAACAAATTAGTAGTTTCAATGATTTATATTTTAGTCTTCACAAACATTTATATTCGACACAATAATCTTAAGAAGTCAGTGACTATATATATAGAACACTATTCCTATATATGTATAATTGACAAGAAGTTAAGAATAACAAGCATAAGTTCGATTGTCTTCGGATTTCCATATTATTAATCACAGCACTATAACCTTTAGACCCGTTTGAGAATTTGTAAGCCTTAGTCTTGCAAATTCTCAAATTGTCCTGGTGGACAGTTTGAGAATATTTTTTGCGATATGTTAGTCTGCTATTAATCATCGTTGGGTGAGATTGCGGTTTGTATTTGCTCATACGTTCTCCTAGTGTGGCATATATGCCACACATTTAGGAGAACATATGGGGAAATGCTGCTGAAATTTCAATGTAACCGATCGATGATAATTAATAGCAGAATAACATATCACAAAAAATATTCTTGAATGGGATAGGGCCTTACCTTTTAGACATGGAGTGAAGGTAGAATTAATTTAGGACACTTGAATGCTTGTGAAGTCTCATGATTAAACGGACCGCCTTGCGGCCCGACCCGAACTCAAGCCCTAGCATTAGCCTGGCATGAACCTGTGCCTCGGTCCTTGCTAGCACGCCAAGGATCGTAGCCGTGGCCGGCCTTGCAGGGTAGGGACCTTAGTTGTCTAAAAAAAATTGGTTTAGTTATAAATGATTTAAATGGTTGTTATTAACCTTAGTTGTGTAAAAGAAATAATTTAGTTATATATTTAGTAATGCTAATATAGTTTTATAATGTGGTTTCCTTTAATGGTTTACCAGAAATTGTATAAGTCGGTCAAAAATGAGCGGGGCTCGCTCGTGGATGTATGCAAGGATAAAAGATGGCTTGCTTAATCCAGATTTTCTGAATGGATTGGAAGAATTTATCGCATTTGCATGTAGCCAACCTGAATGGATGGATGGGCCTAGGATTAGGTGCCCATGCAACTTCACAGGTGTCAGAATAAAGCCTACAGAGATGTCGAAACTGTTAAGGTGCATTGTGTAAAAAGGGGTTTGTTCCTGATTACGATGTTTGGTACTGTCATGGTGAACCAGAGGAAATTCCAGCAGTTGTTACAAGCCAACAAGTGTCAATTCCCGTTGATGAACCATTTGTGAATTAAACACATATGAAGAAATGGTGATGAATGCATCGGGTAATGAATTCAATCAGAATACATTTATGGAAGAACCAAATCCAGATGCACAGCAATTTTATGATATGTTGCGTGCTGCAAATCAAGAATTGTATCCTGGTTGTGAGGGTCATTCCAGTTGTCTACGGCTGCTCGGTTGTTGAATATTAAGGCAGAACATCGATTATCAGAAAAGGCGTTTAATTCTGTAGCTGGGTTAATCAAGGAAATTTTGCCAAATGATAATGTTGTAGCAGACAGTTTTTACTCAACGAAGAAGTTGTTGCGTGGGCTTGGGCTCCCGGTTAATAAGATCGATTGTTGCTTGAACAATTGTATGATATATTGGGGTGAAGACTCAGAGCTGAGATGGTGTAAGATTTGTGGGCAATCGAGGTACAAAAACGGCGAAGGGGAGCTAGTACAAGTAGGAGGAAAAGTGCCTTACAAGAGGATGCATTACTTTCCTCTTACTCCACGCCTGCAGAGATTATACAGATCTGAGGCTACAGCTGCTGATATGAGATGGCATGCCGAACATGAATCTAAAGAGGATGAAATGCGGCATCCATCAGATTCAAAAGCTTGGAAGCATTTCAATGAAAATCATCCTGATTTCGCTGAAGATATAAGGAATGTGAGATTAGGTCTTTGTACCGATGGCTTCCAACCATTCGGTCAAGCGGGGCAACAGTATTCATGTTGGCCTGTGATACTGACTGTATATAACCTTCCTCCATGGAAGTGCATGAAAGAGACTGCAATGTTTTTGACAGTTTTGGTTCCAGGACCATCAAATCCAAAGGAAAAGATTGATGTCTTCCTGCAACCGTTGGTGGCCGAATTGAAAATGTTGTGGGAAACAGGAGTCGTAGCCTACGACATTTCTATGAAACAGAATTTCATCATGAGAGTTGCTTTGATGTGGACAATAAGTGACTTCCCGGCATATGCAATGTTGTCTGGTTGGAGCACTGCTGGACGTCTGGCATGCCCTCATTGCATGTATGATTCGGATGCATTTACATTGCAGAAGAGTGGTAAGCAGTCATGGTTTGATAATCATAGGAAGTTCTTGCCCCAAATCATCCTTACAGGCGTAACTTGATCGCCTTCCGGAAGAACAAAGCAGTCACAAAATTTGCCGAACCGGTTAGGTCCGGCACGGATATATTTGATACTATAGAGCATTTGGGGTTGAGGTATGCTTGGGAACCAGATGCAGATAGAATAAATGGCCGTATATGTAAAGAACATAACTGGAAGAAGCGGAGTATATTTTGGGATTTGCCTTATTGGAGCACAAATCTCATCCGGCACAACTTGGATGTTATGCATATCGAGAAAAAAATTTTTTGATAACATATTTAACACGGTGCTAAACATCCCGGGAAAAACAAAAGACACTGCAAAGTCAAGAGAAGAACTTAATCAGTATTGCAGAAGAGGTGATTTGAGGAGGAGTACCGACGGGACCTATCCTAAAGCCTGTTACACTCTTGACAGAAATTCACGAGAAGTTTTATGTAACTGGCTTAGAGGGTTAAAATTTCAGATGGTTATGCCTCAAATATCGGTAGGTGTGTGGACATGCATAAGCTCAAGTTGTTCGGCATGAAGAGTCACGACTGTCATGTTTTCATGCAACGGTTATTGCCTATAGCTTTTCGTGAGTTGCTTCCGCAACATGTCTGGAAGGCATTGACAGAGCTCAGCTTGTTCTTCAAGGAGTTGTCTGCCACAGTCATTACTTCTGCATCCATGGCAAGGCTTGAGGAGGAAATTTCAATTATTTTATGCAAGCTGGAGCGAATATTTCCTCCCAGTTTTTTTGACTCAATGGAGCATTTACCGGTTCACTTGCCATACGAAGCGAGCATAGCTGGTCCCGTGCAGTATCGCTGGATGTATCCTTTCGAGAGGTAAATATATACATCATTAAGACATATTGACATTTCAAATATTATTTCATTGCGAGAAAATTGGTTAATTTTTTGTCTCAACTTTACATATAGGTACCTTAAGAAGTTAAAAAATAATGTGCGTAATAAGGCAAGGGTTGAAGGTTCTATATGCAATGCACACTTGGTCGAAGAAGTTTCAGCTTTTGCCTCGCATTACTTTGAGGGTCACGTCCACACGAGGAGCCAAAATCTTGGTCGTAACGATGACGTATGTGTGGACGAAGGAGAACCTAATGACGGTAGAATATCAATTTTTAAAGGTATCGGCCGTTCATTTGGGGGCAGAAGTCAAGAAATCTTAGCGATATGGAGTATAATGCAGCACATTATTATATCCTAATGAACTGTAGAGAAGTCGATCCATATATTGAGTAAGTGTATACTTCAATGCTTAATTGGAACTTCTAATTTAAATTACAATATACCATAATATTTAATTGCTAACATCAGTTTTAATCCTTATCATCCCATAAGGATGTATTGTGATAGACAACGACAGATGAATCCCGACATCAGTCAAGTTGCAATTGGACAGAAGTTAGAAACGGAGTTCGCTTACTGGTTTTATGAATTTGTGAGTAGTATCACTCAATCAATTTCATAATGGCTTTATTTTTTGAATTGGTTGTGAATAGCTTATTAATTTATAGGTAAACGGTCCATGGTCCCCAACCGATAATATTTTCATTAAATGTCTATCGCAATGGCCATTGAAGACCGTAACAACCTCTACTGGCTATTTTGTTAATGGGTACAAATTTCAGATTGAACGATTAGCAGCTTCAAGAGGCACGCAGAACTGGGGCGTGTGTGTTAAAGGAGAAAGTGTTGGAGCAAATATGCAGGATTATTACGGAAAGTTAGTAGAGGTGGTTGAAGTTGAATATCCCGGTTGGCCTATGAAACGAACCGTATTGTTTCGTTGCGATTGGTTCGATCCGACAGTTCCTGTGGGCAAAAGGGTTCATAACGACTACAATTTGGTTGAAGTGAACCATCGACGAAGATTGCAGAAATATGACCCATTCATCCTTGCATCCCAAGCTCAGCAAGTGTTTTACTGCGGATATCCAAGTTTGCGCAACGACAAGCGAGATTGGTGGGCTGTTTCTAAAATCGTCCCACGTTCAACAATCGTATTAGAGGAGAGTTCATCAAGTCAATCAGCCGAGTGCCCTGCATTTCAAGAGGATGAGATGGAAATGCATGCAATTGAGGACGACACAAGGGCTCCTGAAACATCACTTAGAGATCCAAATGGTGATGTCCAAGAAATTGCGGATGCAAATGTTCGGTTTCCTTCCGATGATAATGAAACTGAATCGCAGTCCGATACGGCATCGGATGTTGAACCAACATTTCACGAAACAAATGACACCGATTAAACATAGAGGTTTTTTTAAATTTAACTTTATTTTATAAGTGTTAAATTTTTACATAGTCAATCATTAATCGTAATTTAATTGCATGAATCTTTAGTATTTTCAGTATGACGGGCAGAGGTAGATCTACCGACGACATACGGAGTGAGCAGGGACGTAGCCCTGCTGCATCAGATCACATGAGCTTTGGAGATGGAGAGTTCGGATCTCCACACATCGCACAGCCTTCGATCTCTCCAGCAGTCGGCGGTGATCCTGCATTGGTATTACCATCCAGCCGATCGGCACATACCTCCGAGAGTTCTTCCACCATCGGCCGCACCGTACTTCGACTTGATGCTCATGGGCTGTAAGTATATACTAATTAAAAATATATGTTTATGTTTTTAAGTCAATTACTTATAAACATGCATTTTTTTAACAGATTTATTGAGCAGCATCATGTATCCAGCCACATCAGCGCCGTATTTCAGAGGCGTGCAGATCCCAGTGGCTACGATTGGCGCCACGTATCTCCAGCCACGAGGGAGTTTTATTTTTCTGAGTTTCAGGTAAACTTATTAAATACAATTTATCACTGATATAAAATTTCTTAATCTTAATAAATTCTGAAACTAACTGTTTATTTTAATGCAGAAAAAGTTTACGTGGGACCCTGCCAGCCATGATGCCATTAGGGCAGCATGGGAGGCTCTGACGGGACGCCGATACTCCGACATGCTTCATCGTTGGAGGTCATCGGGTCAGCGTCCTGCGCATGTGCCAGAGGGTATTTGGCACGAGTGGCAGCAGGCCTGGCAGTCCGATGGCTGGCGCAGGAGGTCCGCATCAGCCAGCACGAACCGCCGATCCGAGAAGGGCGGTCCTGGCACGGGTCTCTCCCGCCATACTTCGGGCTCCATTTCGATTCAGGAGCACAGACGGCGTATGGTAAGAAAACATAAATATTTTAATTACTAATTTAGTTATTTACAAATATTTGTATTAATATCAATTTTTTTATTGTTATAGTCTGAGCAGGAGGGCGGAGATCCTGGTGAGTTTCGTCTATTCAGGGCGACACACACCAGGAGGACGGTTCCTGGGTCGACACGCGATCACGGGAGGTTGCGGTAAGAAATTAGCTTTATGTAGTATCTGTTTAATTTCTAAAATTTTATTTCGAGAAATTTATTAACTCATTTTTGTTGATTTTATAATTTAAAGACACGAGTCGAGGAGCTTCGCTCCCAGGCATCGCAGGTCGACTCCACTGATGGGGAGACCCGTCGAACTCTCAGCAGAGGAGAGTCGGCGTGTGTTTTTGGAGGCTGTTGGTGCCCAGCGCGAGACCGCAGGGTCTATGGTCTGGGCACTAGAGCTTCTGCATATTTTCCCCATCAGGCCTCCAGCTCGCGATTTTCTGGTGATATTCCTGCCGAGCGTTTAGACGACATTCGGAGATCTATTGCGGAGGAGGTTCGGCAGGACGTTCGTCAGGAGGTTCGGCAGGAGGTCGAGCACGAGTTCGAGCAGCGTATGCGAGGCCGGGATCAGGAGCTTGCAGACATGCGAGATCAGATGCGTCATTTGCAGGATATGGTTAGCCGCTTGTCGCAGGGTCTCCAGCCTCCACGTGATCGCTCAGATTCTTGATGTATTTTTTTTTCTTTTTATATGTTGTACATGAAAACTTCAAAATTTTAATATATGAATTATTTTTGGAAATTGATTATTGTTTGGATCAATATGAGTGAAGAATGTTTCTATCAATATTTAAATTAACGAAATTGTATTAACCATTTTAATTTTTAATATTTTATATTTTTTTAAAAATTTAATTAGCGACGCATTAGCGACTGAAATTGCATCGCTAATATTTTTAAAATATTATTATTAAATATTGCGACGCAATGACCTGGCGTCGCAATAATTTAAAAAAAATTTAATAGCGACGCATTAGCGACTCAAATTGCGTCGCTATTATATCTAAAATATTTTTAATAAATATTGCGATGCAATGACCTTGCGTCGCAATATTTTAAAAAAAAATTTATTTGCGACGCATTAGCGACTCAAATTGCGTCGCTATTATATCAAAAATATTATTATTAAATATTGCAATGAAACTAAATGCGTCGCAATATTTAATAATAATTTTAAATATTAAAAATTAGTTTTAAATTTAGCGACGCATTTGGATCGTCGCAATATTGCGACGCATTGTTGCGTCGCAGAGAGTCGCAATATTGCGACGCAATTGCGACAAATGGATATTGCGACGGACATCTGAGCGATGCGTCATTGCGTCGCTATTGCATCGCAATAGCATGTTTAGCGATGCAATTGCGACGCATTTGGGCATCACAATATTTTTTTCCCCTTATAGTGCCTTTGGAAACTGTTCAGGTCTGAGCCTTATCATGACAAAGTCTCCTACATGAAATTCTTTTGCTCTTCTATGGGAATTAGCCATATGCTTGTAACTCTCATTGCTTATATGGATTTTCTCGCTAATTTCTTTGTGTAAATCCCTAATGTGTTGTGCATATGACTCAGCAGACTCTGATGTTCGTACATGCATGGGAAATGGAATGAGGTCTATTGGCTTTCTTGGTTTGTACCCATGAATAATCTCAAAAGGACTTTTTCCAATGGATCTGTTAACTGAACTATTATAGGCAAACTCTATACGTGGCAGTAAAAGGTCCCAATTTCCAGTATGTTTTCCCACTAAATATCTCAACATATTTCCAACACTTCTATTTACAACTTCTGTTTGACCATCAGTTTGGGGGTGATAAGTGATAGAAAAGTTTAACTTGGTTCCTAGCAGGTGCCATAGGGTTTTTCAAAAGTAACTAGTGAACTTAACATCCCTATCAGACACGATGGTTTTAGGTAACCCGTGTAATCTAACCACTTCATCTAGAAATAACTTGCCCACTTTTGATGCATCGAAGGTCTGGGAACAAGGCAGAAAATGTGCCATTTTAGAAAATCTATCGACTACCACAAAGATGGAATCGTGTTTCCTTAAGGTCTTTGGTAATCCCAACACAAAGTCCATTCTGATGTCTTGCCAAGGTCGATCAGGGACGGGTAAAGGGGTGTATAGTCCAGTGTTTTGTTTTTGCATTTTAGCAACAGCACATGTCCTACATTGGGCTACGACTTGGGTAACATTTTGTTTTAAGCTGGGCCAAAAGAATTGTTCCTCCAAAGCTAGAATAGTTTTATTCCTTCCGAAATGGCCCGCTAAACCTCTGGCATGGATTTCCCAAATCAAGAATTCCCTAATTGAGGTTCGGGGAATACATAACTTATCTCCTTTAAAAAGGAACCCATCATGAAGAGTAAAGTCTTTGTATTCTCTAGAAGGCCTTAGACTGACAGATTCAAAAATCTCACTAAAGTCAGGGCAACTTTTATACTCTTCCTTCAACTTATCAAATCATGTGACTTCAGTACTTACGGACGTCAAGAGCATAGAACGTCGACTTAAAGCATCGGCAACCTTATTGTCAGAACCAGCAGGGTGTTTTAGAACAAAGGTGTAAGCTTGGATGTACTTTACCCATTTTCCATGCCTAGGGTTTAACTTCTTTTGGGAGCTAAGGAATCGGAGGGCTTCATGATCGGAAAATAGAACAAACTCCTGCGGTAACAAGTAATGTCTCCAATATTTCAAAGCCTGAACTACCGCATATAACTCCTTGTCATAGGTGGAATATCTCAACTTTGCGCCATTTTGTTTCTCGCTAAAAAAAGCTACCGGATGGTTCTCTTGACTTAAAACTCCACCAATTCCAATCTCAGAGGCATCACAAGCAACCTCAAAAACTTTAGAGAAGTCAGGCAACCTTAAGATTGGTGCTTGTGTCATTCTTCCTTTAATCTCAAGGAAGGCTTTATTGGCTTGTTTGGTCCATTCAAAATTTTATTTCTTAAGACAATCCGTGATTGGAGCAACAATGGTGCTAAACCCTTGGATAAATCTCCTATAGAAGGTGGCAAGACCGTGGAAGCTACGGACGTCATGTATGTTCTTGGGTTCGGGCCACTCGACGATGGACTTAATTTTCTCGGGATCAGCAGAAACACCATCAGTAGTAACAATGAACCCTAGAAAGGTTACTTTGTTAGTCATGAATTCACACTTCTTCAGATTGGCATATAGATTTTCCTTTCTAAGGGTGTAACAGACTTGTCTAAGATGATCTAAATGGTCTTCCCTAGTTTACTATAGATGAGGATGTCATCAAAATATACTACAACAAATTTTCCCATGAAAGGTCTTAAAACTTGAGTTATGATCCTCATAAATGTACTAGGGGCATTTGATAGACCAAAGGGCATAACCAACCACTCATAAAGACCATCCTTAGTTTTGAATGCAATTTTCCACTCATCTCCAGGTTTGATCCTAACCTGGTGATAACCACTCTTAAGATCAATCTTGGAAAATATAGTGGCTCCGGTCATCATGTTAAGCATATCATCACGACGAGGGATAGGAAATCATACTTGACTATAATTTTGTTGATGGCACGACTATCGATGCATATTCTCCAAGTGCCATCCTTCTTCAGGGTTAGTAGGGCATGTACTGTACAAGGACTTAAACTCTCCCTAATAAACTTTTTCTGAAGGAGATCTCCAACTTGTCTTTGTAGCTCAGCGTGCTCAGTAGGATTCATTCTATAGTGAGGTAGGTTAGGCAAGGTGGCTCCTGGGACTAGATCAATTGTATGTTGAATATCCCTAAGTGGGGGCAGGTGATTGGGTAAATCTTCTGGGAATACATCCTTAAAGTCTTCTAAGATCTTTGTGACTTCTTGAGGTGGTTCCTTAGGATCTTCATTCCGACTTTCTTTAAGTGCCAAAATCCACATAAGTGATCCTTCATTGATTTCTTTCTCTATTTCCTTGACACTGATCAAATTTAGATCTTGTTTCTTCTCTTTCAAATCACTAGACCCTTTCTTGATATTGTCCTTAGGTGGGGTCGAGTTAATGATAAGCTTTTTCCCTAGATGGTTGAAAGCACAAGAATTGGATTGACCATATAAAGTTGCATCATGATCATACAACCAAGGTCTACCGAAAATGATGCTACTTACGCCCATGGGTAGTACATCGCACCGGACTTGTTCATGATAGGATTGGATTTGAATAGGAACTTGACATCTGGATTTAATGGGAATGGATGTTGAATCTATCCAAGAAACTTTGTATGGATTGGGATGGGGAACAGGGGTCAAGCTTAAATTCTTAATGGCTTTAGTGGAAATAGCATTCACACAACTCCCATTGTCTATAATGATTTTATAAACCTTCTCCCCTATCTTAACAAATGTTTGGAGTATATTAGTTCTTCTCCAATCCTCCTTTTCCTTTGTTTGGGTCAAAATTCTAACAACACCCAAAGTCTCATCATAATCAATCTCTTCTTCCTCTTCATCATATTCATTGATCAGATTGGATTCAGCCTCATATACCTCTTTTTCAAACTCTTTAGTATCTTCAGGGTCCTCTTCAGCTAGTTCTCCTATGTGTAGAGAACGGGCAGGGCATTGGTTGGCATAGTGTCCCTTCCTGTTACATTTAAAACAATGGACATTTGGGTTGTTACTCTTTTGAACTACATGGGCCTTACCCTTGTCACTCGTTTGACCGGATGGGATAGTAGGAGTGGGGTGATTTGGTCGCATTTGGTTGAACCCTGGTTTCTGAGTAGGGGTGCTAATCTTACTTAGTTTGGGTCTTCTGACTATCGGTCCCCTTTGAAACCTTTCACAATCTCTGGCTATTTGATAGGCTTGGTCTAGGTCAGTTATTTCTCTTAGAAATAATTCCTTTTGAATTTTTTCACGCAAACCGGCTCTAAACCTAGACAATGTTATAGCTTCTGATTCATCAATGTTACACCTCATCGCAAACTCATCAAACTTGGTAATATATTCAGACACAGTCTTATTGCCCTGGTATAATCTTTGCCACTGATCTAATAGTCTTTGGTGATAGGACATAGGGACATACTTTTTCCTAAGCTTGATTTTCATAGCTCTCCAAGTGGTTATGGGCATGTCTCCTCTTTGCCTAAGCATTCGCCCGATATTCTCCCAGTATAACCTAGTCTGGCGAACTAACCTCAGTTTGGCAAACTTATACTTTCTCTCCTCGGTCATCTCATACCATTCAAAATATTGATCCATTTCTCCCTCCCAGTCAACATAAGCTTTAGGGTCTAGGCTTCCATCAAAGATAGGAGCCTCTAATCGAATGTTCCTCATGGCTCTTTCATCTTGATCTAAGTAATCCTGGTGAGGTCGCCTAGGGATACGATCAGGAGTAAAGTCAGGCCGATGGACTCGACGGGCTTCTTCCATGAAATCAGGATCAAGTCTCCTTGGATTGTATTCAGGGATGTGCACATGATATTGGGCTCTTGGACCTTGAGGAATTGACCTAGATGATTCAGGTTCGATGGGGATCCTTTGAGGCTCTTCAAGGGTCTCAACTCTATCTTTTACTTGACCTAATTCTTTGTTGATTTGCCCTAATTGCTCAGTTACAGTGTCTTTTCAGTCAGGGTCCTCATAAAGAGTTCAAGATTAGGATCCATAGGTACAAACCAAGAAAGATAGAACTTTTGACCTATAAGACAAGAAGTACAAACCTAGCTTCTAGGGCTCCTAAACCTAGAAGTTCAAAATACAGGACTTGACTAGGTACTAGTTAAGGATGCAATTACCTTTGTCACTGGCCAGGTAAGAGGTGGGAATGCGGGAGGCCCCCCTTGCTTTTGCAAGGACCCAATTAAACCGCAAGTTCGCTTAAGGCATTTGCCATTAGACCTCTAGTCTTAGACACCAGTTTCTAAGAATAATTACAAACTCAAATAGTGCTTTGTCTCCTCTTGCACTTGAACCCGACTTGTTGGTGTCCTTAATTTAGGTGCATACTTGATTTTAATTAAGGCTTAGGTCAATGCATAATGAGGATGGTTGTTGTGGGCTAAGGAAAGGTTATTAACTCCTCCCCTTATGTTATATTGAATGCCCTTAAGATGGTTTATGTATATATGGATGCACACAATTTCAGCAATTAACTAGCACAATCGACTAGACTTAGTACAATTAAGTAAAATTTAATCTAATTTTAAAATTCAACAAATGCAAACTTAAATTGAGAAATTCAAATCTTGAAGTCTAGATTTCAGAAGCTAATTTTTTTAAAATTTTAAAATTTAGATTAAAATTTCATTCTTGGAGGTAAAAGTGGTTAAATAAAATTTACAGCTTCTAACTAACCTTCAACTAAATCGGTTTTCAAAATTTAAAATTTAAAGTTTTAAATTTTCAAAAATTCAAAATGAAAATTGAATTAGTTAGATCTCAGAGTGAAAATCCTAGATTTTGAAATTTGAATTCAATATTTTTTTAAAAAAAAATTTGGTTGAGGAAGTTGTTATGATAGTAGTTGTTAGAAGATTCTAGTAGCTTAACAAACTCTCTACTACCTATTTCAAATTTTAAATTTTAAATTTAAAAACCCCTTTAAATTTAAAATTTAAGTGGAAAATAATAGAATTTGAAGTCTAAATCTCAGATCTCAATTAAAAATTATATTTTTTATTTTTTTAAAATCAAATTTAATGGAGGGAACCAAAACATTCTTCTAGAAAACAACCTAAGAACTCGATTTTTTTTTATTCCAAACTCTAAAATATTTTTTTTTAATTTTAGATTTTAGAACGTCCTAAAGTGCAGCAAATTAATTTTTTTATTTTTTTAACCCTTAAAAAAATTATAAAAAATTCATGGAAATCTCAGACTAAAACTAGAACAGAAATTCCAGCAACTTAAACAACCTAAGAACTCAATTTTTTTTTATTCCAAAACTCTATAATATATGTTTTTTTAATTTTAGATTTCGGAACCTAAAGTCCTAAAGTGCTGCAAATTAATTTTTATTTATTTTTTAACCCTTAAAAAAATTACAAAAAAATTCATGAAAATCTCGGACTAGAACTAGAACAGAAATTCCAGCAAGTACTTACAAGCTTAACTTAGAGACCAAAGCTCTGATACCAAAGCTGATGGGGCACGTAAAAAAAATTGGTGGAATGAGAGGATGGTGATGTGTTCTAAGCGATTACCATCCTTAATGAACATTTGAGCCCAAGCTATGGCTGAATTCATGCATGGGAGAAATGAAGAACATCAAATCGGAAGCAGAAATCTAAACACCCTTGTGCAAGCTTCTTTCAAAGAAATAAAAAGATTAGGATCTAAAGGTATGAAAACCTTCAAACTAAGTTAAGCCACCTTTAAAACTTCATATCTAAAGGACCAAAAGGTTTTTTTTTTTTTCCAACAATGTAGTAAGATCTTAAAGTGGAAGGGATGCACTCAACACTCAAAGAATTGAGGGTTGGTTGACAAGATCTACACTCCTAACTTAAGAACTCACCTTGGCACTTGATCCTTGACGTGGAGCCATCATCCTCAACTCTAACATCCTCAAGAGAACTTGGGTAGCACTTGTCCTTCTTCCTGAAACTGTTATGGAACCTTGGTAGAATGGTTTAGAGTAGCAAATTAGGCCTCTCACCCTCTCCCTCAAGGAGTGACCTAGATCTAAGACTAGGGAAACACGAGCCTCAACTCAAACTAAGAGCATCTCACCCTCTTCATACTCAAATATGAACAAGGCACTTGGCAAAAGAAATCAAATAAACTTAATTTTATTTCTCAAACTTCATATCTACAAGAGGAAAAGCTTGGCCTATTTATAGGCCAAAGGACTTCCAGAAATTTCAGCCCAAAAAACTAAAAGATCATAACAATCTAAGGATTAGTTATGATATAGCTAACTAATTACAATCAATCCCTAACAAATTTGGTTGCACAAGCTTCCATGTGGCACCTCCTTAGTTTGTCATGTGTCATCATCAGATACCTCCATGTGTCCTTCAAGATTTGACTTCTATGTTGCCATGTGTCATCATCAGATACCTCCATGTGTCCTCCAAGATTTGACTTCCAAAGAGAAGACTTGATGTCTTGATAGCAGTGTTGACTCAAGGCAGGAAGTGTCGATACTTTGAGACTTGACAGAAGTTGAAATTTTGCAGCATGAGTTGCCACTTGAGAAATTGAAACTCTTGGCTCGAGTAAGTGGAACCTGCGAAAAGTGGATTAACTACAAAACCAAAGAGTGTCAGTCTGCAACCTTTTCTTCTTGCTGATGTCCCCATCAAGCAGGTCGGAAGAATGTCCCGCGCCAGCTTTCAGATGAAAAGTCTCACTCTAGGGTGAACAAGTAGATGCCAAATCCAATCCAATTCCAAAGATTCTAGAACTATCAATGTTCTTTAACGGAACAGCTTCAAGGTGTTGCTGCTGAGGCCTTGAAAGCATCAAGGTGAAAATTGTTGGGCCTAATGTGGTGCTATCAAGGCCCAGATTGGGCTAACTTGTATTGGGCTAGGTGTGGGTCCAAGGGTTGAGATTAAATCAAGTCACGGGTGTACACGGGCTTGGGGATTAGTTTAATCTCATTGGATTAGTCCATGGGAGTTTTTATAAAGTCTAGACCAATCCTACTCCGTCATGAATTTAAACTCTAGTCCTTAGGGTTTATGGACAGAGGACTTGGTCATATATTTAAACTCTAGTCTCTAGGGTTTATGAACATATGAAACAGATTTTTTTCTTCCAAGAAATTTCTCTCTATTCTTCTTCTTTCCATCATCTTCCCTTCCTCTACTCCATGCTGCTGAGGGTGGCTTGGTGGGTTCCAAGCCACGGAAGCATGAACAGTTGCATGGGATTCAGCCACCCAAGAAGCTCACACGTGGATCCAGATTTGGTGTAGGAAGCTTGCGCGGGGATCCAAATCCAGCACTGAGTTCGTTCGTGGGTCTTCGTGACACGGGAATGGTGTGGAGGAGAGTGGCTTCGTCTTCGTTCAGGAAGAGTACGAGGAGGCTTCCGCTCGGCTTGGTCCAATAGAAGGCGCGCTCGGCTTGGTCCGTGAGAAGACGTGGACGTGAAGAGAACGCATGGAAGGCTGTTCTCTTGGAGAAAAGAGAACGCATAGAAGTAGGGGAAAATTCCAGCAGAAAAAGGGATTAAAAAAATCTAAGAAAGAAAGAGGGCTGCATTATTTTGAACACGAGATCAAAGGATTTAAAAGCAAACGCATTACCGCTGCGCCAATCTGATTGTTGGCAACAAAGGGTGAATGTCTAGGGTACTTCTTTAGTGAGGTGGATCCCATTGCTATTCATCAAGGACTAAACTCCAACAACTATATTATCATTTGGGTAACATTTTACATCGATATTTGAGATGCTCTAGGTTTTTGCCTTAAATATGCCCATGTGATTTAAATATTTGTCTAGATTGATGCTGCATGATAGAGGAAATGCTATCAATCTGCATTATGAACCCATCTTATTGCATTGAATCTATGGAATATGAGCTATACTTTGGTCCATAAATGCAATGAAGGAGATGTTCTTTTCCTTGGTCTCCATGTTCATGTTTTCTATTTTAGGAAACCTTAGTGAAGGATGCATGATCTAGAACAATTTTCCTCATAAGATTGCTACATTATAATAATAATCATATAATGATCTTATTGAATATTAAATAAAGTACGATAAGAAAAGCTTGCAGATTATTTCCATACAACAATATTTACAAAATTGTTTCCAAAACCCTTTCCAGTCTCCTATGACCACTGAAGACTGATCTCACCAGATAGTGATCATAACCTGCAAGTCATTGCTCATCTATCAAGGTTAGCTAATTCATCAAATGATAGCAAGTTTAAAATCTTTTTGTCGGCATCACTTGATCAGATGTCATGGTGGTAATTTCTATTGTCAAGGTCCACCCACCCCCCACCCCTTAATGCAAGGCTGTTTTTGACCAAGTTTCCTTTGCTGCTTAAATTTTCTTTTCTTTAAGTTTGGGATATTAGCCGACCACAATTAATTTGCGATTAAGGCTTTGTTGTTGTTATATCTTTTCTTTGTTGCTTGTCCTTGCCATTTGTTATTTGTGAAGAGGAATCCTTCTCGGAGACTGCTAAGTCTCTCTGATCTTCTATTGGTGAAAAGACTAGAACAGAATTGTCCACTCATAATTATAAGCAAATCAACAATCTATAATAATATATACCTACTTTTATGTTGTTTTCTATAATTTTTAAGAGGTTTGGAGTGAAATTTTGGGATTTTGATATCTTAACATCTAGCTGACGTTAGAAGAATTAGAGACACAGGATGATGCAGGATTGAAGAAGGTTATACTGGGGCTATTTTGCCAAAAATGGTGTGAAAGGGATTGGATAGGGATGGAGGATTGCTCAGATCAGTTATCATTGATTAGTTGGACTTCAAATTGCATGTTGTTGGATGTCTTAAGTGGAGGAGTGGACAAAAAAAAATTGGCAAGAATTAGGTGGAATATGGGGGAGAGGAAGTGGAATATATACTAGGTTTAGAAGGGAGGGTGCAACATACGTTAACCTGATTTTCAGATTGGCTAATCTAACAATTAAAAAATAGGAAAGATTGGCCTGTGGATACTCTCAGAAGCAACCAGGTTTGCTCAAGTCTCTTTTGTAGATGTAATTACACAATGAGCCCTTGTTTCATCTGGCTCTTTGGCTCATTTGTTCCTTCTCAATAAACACCATCTCTATATCAAAAGTTATTATCTTTCTTGTTATCGACTGTTATTCAAAATCTAGGAGAATTTTGTGGGTTGCTCCATGGTGGCATGAGTTTAAAATTATGGCCAATAAAGTGAATCTATGCTCTAGGTCTGCATATTGGGCAAGCTTAGGATGAGGATATTATCGATAAGCTTGGCCCAGCAGCATGACCTGAACAATGTGAAAATAGATCTGCAAACTGTTCCCTTTGCTAGGTTGTTAGGTTGATAGCTGGTCATAAATCTCAATCCATTCATTGATCTTTCTTAACTTAGAGTTCTGTTCTATAGCTAGCCTTGTTTTATGAGAAAAGGCTTATGATGATTGAACATGCATGCACATGTTCACCCACACAGCCCTTCCATTTTGTTAGATATTGAGGGCCTCAAATTGCATGTTCAGCATTCTAAGTGTATCTGTTTATTATATTATGTTCTGGTCCACCTATTTATTAACTTAAAGTTGTCATCATGTAAATTGCCATATGTCTGGCATGTGACAGCTCAAGTTGATGAGGATACTTGTGTATCATAGTTAAAATGACCACAACTTAAATATTTCCTAATCACAAACCAAAAATTACATTATGAAACTAAAATCTTTGAAAACACAACTTGCATGTTTGGTGTCCTTGAGGTGGTTTTGACATTGTATGAACAATTTGCTGATCCTTAATTTAAGGGACTTAGTTTTGAGTGTAAACTAGTTATACACTTAAGGATAACCTTGATCATATGTTTTTCTTATATTCAACAAGCAAACAAGTAAATCATTTTTCAAATTTTCATATAAAAGTTGAAGGCAAATATTTAACTCGGTCAGGGAGCAGACTTTCTTTATCTATCACTACTGTAGGAAAAAAAAAATTAAGATGTACCTGGAGTGTGGCTGCTCTATGTGCTGTATCTATGTTGTCACATTTACGTGCTGGATAGTAAATAATTTTCTATACGGTGAGAAATAGCTAGCGGAAATGGTGTCTTTAATTTTATCAGTTTTATTTGCTTTCACCCATTAATGTTTGCGATATATAAGTAACCTTCTCTTCTGTAGAGCACTTCAAAGCCTTAATGATCTCCATCTTGCTCGGCGAATACATTTATAGTAAGCACAAGTCCCTAGTTAATTGTCCACCCTCTCACAATCAACTTGAATTTCTACCCTCTTACAATCATTTTGAGTTAAACCTTGGAAATCCTAAACCCAGGGGTGAAAAACCCTTTAAAATATGCAGGGCCTAAAAATTTAACAATATCCCAACAGCATAAATTTAGTTAAAGACTCGAGTAATCTTTTGTTGTAACCTTTTTGTCAAGAAACTTTTATTTAATTAACGAAAGCAACTAGGTTCTCGTAATCTTTTCTTAAAATTCTAATACAGTATGTTACAAAGGCACAGCAGAATAAAACTCATCCATTATGGCGTCGAAGATCTTTTTATGCTCGCATTATTACAATAATTGTGTCATGTCATCGAACCATCCTTGCAAGGATCCTAAGGATGTCATTCATCGACGGTCGATGCAGGGGATCATCCTCTAGACAAGCGTTGGCCAAAACAGTCATACACAAAGCTTCTCCGATAGGGTAATCCTTGAGAGAAGGATCCATGAAACCTCTCAACTCCTCGAAACAACCACTAACACTTCCCTCTGCCGTCAAAAATCCCAGCTTCTTCCTCATAAAACTCCCATCTCTGGCCTCTTCGGCAGACAGGAGCTCCAACAGAACAACCCCAAATGCAAACACGTCCAATTTGTCTGAAACCAAACCATGATGAAGGTACTCAGGCGCAATCCACCCCTCAGAGGTCACCATAACATCACCTCTCCCCTTGCTGGAATTAATGACAGAACCCACTCCTAAGTTTGCAATTTTTGCTCTCCAATCTTCTGTGATCAAGATGCTTCTACTGGTGATGTTCATGTGGATGTAAGATGGGACCGTGCAGTGATGAATGTAGTGAAGCCCGACGGCCACATCGAAAGCAATCTGCGTCCTCCTATGCCATGGAAGAACATCCACTGGCTTCCTCAAACAGTCTCTCAGGCATCCTTTTTTGGTGAACTCAAACACCAAGTAAGACGAAGAGAAATCACTCTCTCCATAGCAGACACCCTCCAACTTAATGATGTTAATGTGATTGATCTTCGAGTATATACTAACGGTCCTTCGAGCATCACCAGAGCCCATTCTTTTGATGACAACTTCTGCGCCTCCAAGGCTTCCCTTGTAAACAGAGGAGCCCAATTTGGTGTCTTCACTGAAGCCCCTGGTGGCCTGCATGAGCTCATTGAAGCTGTAACCGATCAGCGAGTACTTGGCCATCTCCGCAACCAGATCAGGAGACAAGCATGATGCTGTGGAGCTCCGAGTGGATAACGAGTCGAGTTTGTTCTCTCTCCATTTATTATAGCTGGTCTTGTAGTAGAAACCCAGGCCACCTAGTGCCAGCATGAACAAAATCCCCACCCCAGAGCCAATCGCATATAAAGTCTTTTGACTCATCCTGCCTCCAGGTATTGCAATAGGAGTCATTGTAACGAAAACAGTTCCTTGGTTAGTTGGATCTTTGATGCTGGAATTGATGGAAGGCACTTCTCGAAGAGGAACTAGAATGGTGGTATTTGGAAAAACTGTGGGATTTGGACCATCTAGCTTATTTTCCACCCATATATCACTGGGAGAGATGCCAAATCTTTCAGCTACCACGATGGTATCATCTTGTTCAACAAATGGATATGTCACAAGGTACAGAATTCCATCTCTAGCGTTATTGGAATCAGGACAAGCGCAAGTTAGGGGAACAGTAAGCTTCGCCCCTGCCTCAAGATTATCAGCATTCAAGAGACTCTCCTCTACAAGAGTGTGCAGCTTCACCAAGCCTTCGAAAACCTCGCAAGAAATTTTGATGGGCTGCTTCTTCGTATCTTCAGGGATCAAGTAGCTTGCATTTGCCTGGAAGAAGCTGCCAGAGCATGAGCAATTGATGGGAATTACGACCTCCCTGTCCTTCTCGAGGATCTGAGAGGGGCTTGTTAGCTTGTTTGCATGGAGCACCGCGTCTTGCATCAAACCAAATAGCTTGGAGATCTCCGATACGGTCTCGAAGCCTTGTCGGGCTCGGTAGACTATGAACGTCTCGCATGAAGTGAGAGAATTGCTGCAATTGTATCGAGAACCTGGCAAGAATACGTTGGATGCGCACGAATTTGGATCATAGAATTGCTTCGACCATATGGAATCGAAGAGAAGGAAGCTGGCGAGAAAATAAGTTAGAAGCATTGGACTTCAGGAACAGAGGACAAGAACAAGAGATGCTTTGTGGAGAGAGAGAGAGGCCAGCATATATTGTGGCGCTCTTCCCTTTTAAAAACTGAAACAATGAAAGGCTGACCACCAATCAGGCCTGACATTGATGTAAATTACAAAAACGAAATCAGAGGCGTTCGATTGAAAGTTGGTGTGATTTTAGATAAATTTGGATGTAGGAGCTCTGAAGTTATTCTGGGACGATTGCAAGAAGGCAAAGGTGGCGGACAAGGACGTTCAAAGTGCTTTGACGGAGCCGGACAAATTAGCCGGCCGGGGGGCCAGGCTTTTCTTTGGTGGAGGAAGAAGAAGACGCTGGATTGAAATATAATAAAACTTGGGTTTGGTATCTTGCTACGGTGGGCGACCAAATGGAATGGAACAAATTGTTTGGAATATAAAGCTTGCATCAGTTGGACTCTGGTGCAACTGTATTTTATTGGCTGAAAGTTGTCAAGAGGTTGATGTTTGTGGTGACCATAGAGTGCACTCGGATGATGATATAAAAAACTAAACAAGAAACTTGCCATGGGGAAAGACGTGGGCTAATGTGATTTCTTCTGCGTCTCTGGCTGCGTCTCCTCCAATTAGAAGGCCACATGAGTGCGATTTTATATATGCCTCTTAAGCTTCTAAATCTGGCGTGTGGGTGGAAGGATGGATTGTTTTTATGCGATTGGATTCTCTCTAGTTTTCGACTATCAAGGTGAAGAGTCCAAATGTTACTTTCAGGAAAGAAGAGTGTAGTTATGCACCCACAGTCGACCATACAAGCAGTCAACTCTGGGTCCACCGATGTAGATATCAGCAATGTAGATAGCAATAGATAAATAATTGGCACTCCAATTATGACAAAAAGCTAGAGAAGGCCAGTTTAGTTAAGGAAAACTAAGAGCATTTTTTAAAAAAAAAATCCATAAAAACAGAAAATAAAATTTTATATTTAAATCTAATATTTTTCTAAATTAAAAATTAAAGGTATATTTCTAAATTTTTAGGTGTTACATTTGGCTTTAAAAACATCTTTTGATATTTTTAATATTTTTCTTTGATAATGAAGTTGTATTTTTTTATATTTTTTATCATACTTTCATCTCCTATCAGCACCTTCATAGCTAATTAACCTTCATCGCCCATCATCGTCATAGCCAAAACCACCATATCACTATCACCCTCAACCATGACTGTTGTACCTCCATCCTTCACCAATAATGCAATAATCATCACTATCATACCTACACCATCCTTCACTATAACCATACCAATATTATATCTCCATCATATCCACTACATTCTAATACCACCTTATTACCCACCGCTAGTTAATTATCTATCACTATAGTTGTTATCATAAGTCCATCACCCACAACCATTGCCACCATTTCTTCATCGTTCATGATCATTCCTTTATCATCTATCACTATCTCTACCACTTATTTTTTACCACTGACCATCACTACCGCTACCACCCCACCATCTACTACCAGCACTGTAGCGACCACTATCCCCTCGACCACCATCATCATATCTACACCTCTCTCACCCTTTTTAACTATTATCATCACCAGTTCACCATCACCCACCATCACTATCACTAGCAAACCAATCACCGACCATCACCATCATATTAACATCATACCTACCATTCTTCACCACTATCATCATACTTTCATCACCTACCATCAACCATCATCGCTATTATCATACTTCTAATACCTACCATCACCATCATCTTTCTCTACCATCTACTATTACTATTAGCACCACCATCATCATCCATTACCATAATTGCCACATCTATTACTACTGCCATCCTCTTCTATCACCCATCATTATATATCTGCACATCCACCATTGATTATTCTTTGACTTTTTTATTTTATAAATCTAAAATATTTTTATTTTCAATAAATAAATATGAATTTATTTTTTTAGAAAAGAAAAATCAAAAATGAGGAGAACAAACCTTAAGATAGAAAATTTTCACAATAAAACTGGCCAACCATTCTCAGTTTGCTTTCGATCAAGAAAGCTAAGAACCTCTTTGGGTGACCGTTACGATGCCTTTAAATTATTATTTTGTAGAAATTATGCAAGGTAGACCAATAAATAAGGCCAACAATTATTTCAAACAAATCCTAAATTATCTTATTCATTGAGTTAATTAACTTCTCCCTTCTGCCTATGGTTCAAATGGAAAGTCAACCATGAAGAAGATGCCCGAGGGAGGATAAGGAGAGAGCATGAGAGGAAAAGGCGCCAAAGGGCCATGAAGATGATCCTCGGATAAAAAAAGAAAAAAAGAAAAATTTCGTCTTCTCCTATCCATTCCGTTCGCTCCCTTCATTTTCCTATCACAGAAGTGTTAAATGGGTCACACAATCCGGCTTGAAGTGGGTCATGCTTACAATAACAGCCGTGCCGAGCTTGGGCTGTATCAGGTCATCTGCATCCATAGCCGTACCAATATGACTCATGGCAGGCCAGCATATCTAAAGTCATGCCAGCATGAAAAGACTTGCTACACTATTCTTTGGTGTAGCAAGTACGTATTGATCATGCAGATTGATCATTATACGTGCATGTGCAACAAAGCTTATTGGGCCATCACACATGCTGACAGCTAATCCGTGTGATCAATGCATGCTTGCTACACCAAAAGGTGATGCAGCAAGACTTTTCCTACCATCATGATAACTCATAGAAGGCTAGCACAATATATCTGTAACATAAAATTCGACTCACCAAGCATAAACAAATCAACCCACAAGCACGACTCATCCAATGGCCCATCAACATAGCCGATAAACACAATGGATCAACCTATGACCACTGCTTTCTTAGCATGGAAAGGCCTTTGCACACCATGCACGATGCAGATCATGCGTACCGCACGTGGTAATTAATTGCACATGCATGCGGCCACACATCAAAAAAAAAATATCCTTTATGACACCGCATACATAGCCACACCCATGCGTAGTATGCACGCTCTTGCACTGCACATGGTGCAGAACTTTTCCTTCTTAGCATACACTATCTCGTAAAGCCCATTAGCACTACTACAAAAAGTTACAACCCTAGATTTTAGGAAAAAAAAGTACATTTTTTTAAAAAAATAATTTAATATTTTAAACTACGTTTTTATATTTTTTTATAAATTAAAAAATTATATTTTTTATTAAAAACATAGCCTTATATTATCTTATAATATAAAAAGACCGCCTTTTCCTTGGCAAACCTCTCGATACTCAAACATATATTTCATTCCACGATTTCATCCAAGATCTCCTTCCACGGTTTCCCTTTGATGCTTCAATGGATTGTTTGCACTTTGCACCGTGGTGGAAGGAGGATGCGAGAGGGGTGTGCATTGGGATCACGAGGTTCACTAACAAGCGGCACCTTGCTCGGGCATTGCTGGAGAGCATGCGCTTTCATGTAAATGATGTGCTCAATTCGATGCACAAGGATGCAGGGAAGGGAGGCAAAGCAAGGAGCAAGGAAGGGAGTTTTTGGTTTGGGTTAACGGGGGCGCCACCGTTAATAATCTTCTGATGCAGGTATTTTCCTCTGTTTTGTTTCCTATTCCTCTGTTCCACGATCATTTCTTTGATTCCAGTTGATAGAGTGACAGATCTTCTAATTAAAGAGTAGGGGAGGATCACGGGGGTTAGAGGATCATTCGGGAAGAGAGAGAGTCGCCGTCACTCACCACTGCCATGGTGGCCAGCGATGATGAGGCACGACGGGGAGGATTCTGGTTGGGAGAAGAATGAGTCTTCTCCCCTATTTCCAATCGGGTTCGGGGGAGGCCGCCGAGCCTGGTGGCGAGTGCCGCCGCCCTTCACCGGAAATGATCGAGCGATGGGAAAGGAGGGAGCCGGAGGAGCGGGAGCGAGCAATGGGTTGGACTGGCGAGAAAAGGGAAAGAGAGAAGAGAGGGTGATGGAGAGAACAAAGAGGAGAGAGATGGGAGAGAGAACAGAGAGAGGGACAGGCGTCGGGCTCGGGGATCTCGCCGAAGGAGGTCGTTGTCGTCGCCGCCATCGTCGGCGACGAGCGTGGGAGCCAGCGTGCGGGAGGGTTCGCGCGTGAGGGGAGAAGACGAAGAGGCTCTTGCATTGATTGAGGTGGAACTTGGAAGGGGAGAGGGGGTTTACGTGAGCACGTGAGAAGAAGGCTGAAACCTCCTTATTGGGCTGGGCTTGAACCAGTGGGCCGGCTGGTTCATTTCTTAGGCTAGTTTTAAGTTAAAACTTAAAATGAAAAGAAAATGTTAGGATTTAGTTATATAATTTATGACGTTTGGCTAAGGTCACTTTGTAGATTTAA
Organism: Calamus simplicifolius; assembly: GCA_900491605.1. Lineage (NCBI taxonomy): Eukaryota > Viridiplantae > Streptophyta > Magnoliopsida > Arecales > Arecaceae > Calamus > Calamus simplicifolius. Next base: position 224,265 of record UESW01004712.1, on the reverse strand, counting down.
ATTTGGGTTTATAGGTGCATAACCTGATCATGCATTTTTGTAAATATAATTTAAAAAGCTTCAGCCTTCTTTTTGGGCTGCTGGGCTGGTTGCTAGGCTTGAAGTTCAATGGGCCATTGTTTCAAGTCATGGGCTGATTTTTAAATTAAAAATAGAAAGAAAACCTTAGGATTTAATTATAGAATTCATGAGGTCTGTCTAATCTCACTTAGTGGGTTCAAATCTGAGTTTAAAGATGCATAATCTGAGCTCTCTTTCATCAAATATCATATGATGTTTATGTTGGGTTTAAAAAAAATAGGTTACATAAGCCTAAAAAATGCTTTTATTTAAATTTATATTGATTAAGTCTCATCTTGGGAACTGAACCATGGTGATGAGTAGCAAGTCTAGTTTTAATAATGATGTTCAAAATGATTAATGGCCAAGGTAATCATAGAAAAATTTATTGTTGAATATAGGGGCATTTTTGTAGATATTGCAAAGTTGATGAAAACTTATAAAAGTAGAAAATAATTAAATTTAAGATAAAAATCAATAAGTAGGGGTTGCTAGACACTCAGTAAGATGGGTAAAAGAGTCATTTTAATATTTTAGGCTAAAGGGGTAAAATGATAACTTTTTTTTTATGAATTTTGATAAAAATTAATTAATTATTTAAATTTTTTTCCAATATTATTGTAAGTGTGTTTTTTATGCCACTATCTTATTAGAAAATATGATTGATGTATTTGTTTACCTCCTTACACGAATGAGTTTGGTTATAGTGGATCACTGATCCTTGGTGGTTATTGATCCTCATAAGAACAAAGTATATTTTATGATTCTATTGGACGTTTAACGAGAAAAGAATTGAAATATGTTATTAATATGTAAGTATTTATTTATTTATAATTTTTTAGTAATTTACCTGGGCTATATCATTTGAGTCTCACACTATTATTATACTTTGTTATATCAGTGCACTCAAAATATACAACGCTAAAGTTGACCAAGTTGCAAGAAAAATACTTACTTGAGAGTCAATTCAGGTATATTGAGTTGCACATTCTTTTTAATAATTCATAAAATTAGATCTTATTTATTTGAATCTTATAAAAACTTTTAAATTTATTTTTTAAGTATCCTAAACAACCATCAAGTGTTAAATATGGCTATTATGTCATCATTTATATGAAGGAGATCATTGAGAATCATATCATTTCAACCGATAAAATGATATGTTATTATTGAGTGCTTCATATAAGTAGTACTTTTTTATAATTTTAAATTTTTATATCATGTGTTATTTAGTGCTCCTTTTCTAAGTAACTAATGTATATATGCAGTTTGGTGAGAAGAAAACTTATAAACAAGAAGAGATCAACATTATGTGCGAAGAAAGGGTTGAATACTTGCAAGGTTTCATTTGAAGAAATGTTATGGATGTTTGTATATTGAAGTTTGGATTATCTGAAAATGTTTTGGATGTTTGTATGACAATATTGGGTATTTTAATTCAATATATTTAAGGTTTTTTTTAATTGAAAGTATATATTTGTATGACAGTATTGCATATTTCAATTCAATATTTTTAGAATTTTTTGGAATTGAAAGTATATGTTTGTATGACAGGATTGGATATTATATTACGTTTTCAATATAAAATGTAGTCTAAATGTACAGTTATAGATTACATTTTTTTGATAAAAATGCAGTCTAAATGTACATAATAGACTATATTTTTTAATTAAAAAGTAATTTAAATGTATTTAAAGATTACATTTTTTGACTTTTAACTACAGTTTTTGATAAAAACATGGTCTAAATGTATTTAAAGACTACATTTTTTTTGATTTTTAACTAATAAAAATGTAGTCTAAATGTATTTAAAGACTATATTTTTTTGACTTTTAACTATAATTTTGATAAAATGTAGTCCTTTGTACAGTTACAGACTATAATTTCTGATAAAAACATAGTCTAAATATATTTAAAGACTACGTTTTTTAAACTTTTAGCTACGTCTAAAAACAGTAGTCTAAAAAATAAACTTTTAATAGCATTACACTTTTAACTCCACTCACTTAGACAACGGTTTTCTATATAAAAGACTACATTTTTTAGATGTAGTCTAATTAACTTTTGTAATAGTGTAGGCTTAAAGATTTAAATGCCCCCCAACTGTCATAAAAGACTAGTTTGAAAGTTAATTATTTTTGTTTAATCCTCAAGAAAAGGATATTTTTTTTGCTTTTTTTACTAGCCAAAAATAGTTAGGTTTAGGTGTATTCTCATTTATTACTTAGAAAGACATATCTATACTTTTCAATAGATATAAATGGCTAGTTTTTAAAATTATTTAAAATATTTAAAGATTTTTCAACCCCTTGTAATACCTCTCATCCTCTCTCCTTTACTTCACACCATATCTTAAGTTTCTCTAAGCTCTCTTAAATCCTTCTCATTTTTCTACAAGTTATCCTAATCCCCGTAAGTTTCCTTGATCTCTCTCTTTATAAGTTAGCTAACTATCCCAGATTCTTTCTAGTCTCTACTCTCTATGATGTTTGCTATTAGTAGCTCTCACCTATTCCTTGCGATCTTCAGCCTCAATACTAATACAGAGGATTATGAGGTCAGTCTTGGTTCACAACAGTCTCAGCCTAGAACTGGTGTCCTCGACCTTAGTAGTGCCACTAGCTTGATTTAGTCATCAGATCGAGGAAGAAGATGATGGAAATTAGGGATGGCAACGGCCCAGGATGGCCTCTACTGGTCACATCCCTATTGAGAAAATTCTTCGTTTTTCGTCCCGTTAAGTCATTATAGTTAATAGGGCAGGAACGGAGATACCCGACTAGCAAATGGATACCCATATTTGGTCGTTTACATAAAAAAATAAAATTATTTTATTAAACTTATAATTTACTGAAAGCTTAAAAAAATACAAATAAAAGTTTCTAGCTTCGATGTGCAGGATGGCTGTGAAAGAAGAGAAGAGACAAGAGATTCAAACATATTTTACTAGGATTTTTTAGTATATATATTTTATTTATTTTAAATTTTTAATATTTAATATATTATATATATATATATATATATATAATTTAAATATATTATATTAAAGCTAACGGAGATGGATGATAAACATGGACGAGATAAAGGATATCATCCCCCATTGTTTACCTATTTAGCCGTTAATGGGTAATCCTGTACTCGTTAAGCCATTTAGACCGAGATTCTTTGATTTGTTAGAAATGGTACCGGTCAGTCAAATGAAAAAAATTATCATCCCTAATAAAATTTCAGCAATTTCCTAGCATTTCCAAAGCCTGATCATCACCACTTCTTAAGGATCAAAAAAGAGGGATTTCAATCAATTCAATAGAAGAAAAGACGCTCCAGATAAGCCTCTTCCGCACCTTCATTGTGTCTATAACTTTGTTGCTGCTTGAGCTTCTCCTAAGACTCCTTTGTTTGTTTGATTCATCATTCTTTTTCTTTTCTATTCAGTCCAGTTTAATCGAATGGACCAAGCCAACTTAGGATTTGGTTGGCTTAAGAAAAAAGCTAGTATCATAGCTATAACTATGACAGTTTGAGAGAAATCAGTATCTAGCACGACACTGAAGAAGCACAAGAGTATAACTCATGATTTTATACCAAACCCAAATTAAATTTAATTGTGAAGGTGAGTTAACAATTTTTTTTTACTCTCAAAAATTAATATAAAAGAATTATCAAAATTAATTATAAGTATTGAAATATCTTTTTTAGCTTAAATCTATATTTAAAAATATATAAAAATTGCCTTAAATCTTGGACTTAAAAAAATTCTCAAAATATTATTAAATCTAATTGTTTAAATAATTTTATAAATATAAAGAAAATTTTATTTTGTATTTTTAAATTTTGATGGTAGAATAACAGTTATGTTCGATTTTGGAACTAGCTATTTGGAATTATCTTATATTTGTGTTATCATATTTTTATTAATTATGATTAGATAATGCCAAAAATAAATCTTAGTTTTAAATTAATTGAATATCAACACAATGCCCTCAATATCTCTTCTATATTATGCATAAAATATGTTAATACCATATGTAAACTAAATTTTTTTAATTAATTTTGATAGTTCTTTCAATAATAATGTTACTATTAAATTATTCAAATCGCAACCACATTCCATTCTTAAAATGAAAAAAAAATATTTTATATAAAATATGTATGTTATATCATAAATTTAATTACATAAGATGATTTAATTGTTATTGAAGTATATATAAGAAAAGTTGGAGATACTATTAAATATATAATGTTCAAAAATGGAAGATAAGACTTTAAAAGTTTGTATAATGCTCATAATCAAAAATATAAATATTTTTTTTCGATATAAAGCATGAATGAAATTTCAAATATTTAATATGATAATCTTGTTTTGGATATATTATTAGCTTTTATAATGTTTATATGTTCACTTTCCCGATGAACTAATATTAGAATTTCACTGAACTAATTATTATATTATTATGTAATTTTTGGAACATATTTATGAAGCTACTGGTATTTTATCCAATATTTATTATCCCACCTCTCCCCTATTTTTGTAATAAATCTATAATATTACCAATAGTTTTAATAATATAAAAATGAGAAAACTTTTAAAAATATAATTACACTGATAAAATTAAAATTTAGTAATATTGGGAAGAAATTTTTTATTTTCATTATTTAGCTTTAGTTATGGATCCTAAAATTAAATTAGACGGTTTATTTATAATATTAGAAGATATTTATGATAATTGTGGTGGATGAAGTTGGTAGAAATAGAATTAAAGATAAATTACTAATGTATTAAATAAATATTTATACATATGACTAAAAATATAATAAAAATAAAAGATCTTATACTTTAGAACTGATCCAAAAATAGTAGTAGTACAAGTGATACTAATAAAATTTTGGATATCCTTTTCAAGAAAAAACCAAGAAGTTCAGCTCCATCATATAATGAATTAATTTGTATTTAAATAATAATTTTATAAACTTTTTAGCAAGAGATGAGATAGATAATTTTGATTTTTGACTTGGTGGCAAACTCATAAGAATAATTATCTTATGCTTTCTACTATGGCCGTGATTTACTAATCCTTTTAGCATCTATAATACATCAGAATCTACTTTTAATGTAAGAAGATGAATACTTGATGACAAATGAACCAATTAAAGCTCAACACAATAGAGATGTTGATCTACCTTAAGGAGATATAAGACCAAAAGAATGATGAAGATAAAGAGCCTCCTCCAATGAATAAGGGAGTAGAAGACCAAAGATGAAAAATGGGTAATCTCTTGCGGTCTTCAAGATCAGACAAGAGGAATGACCATAATAAATTGAGCCAATATTAAACCCAAAAAAAAGTATATCTTATTTATGTTATTTAATTTTTCTAAACTAGTTTTAAAGTAAAAATAATAATAAATAAAAATTATCTGGCAGGTCAGTCCACCGGGTTTAACAATTCGGAACCTGAATCGTATTAGACAAAAAGCAAAGATGAAAATTAAATACTCTTCTATTTCTCTCCAAACAATTAGAAGATGAAGACAATGATACAACAATGCAACTACGATGAGAAGCCAATTATTCATCCATGAACAAAGGAATACATATTTCTTATTTTATTGGCTATCATGTTGTCCCATTGTGCCGGCCTGTTAGCAAATACATTGTGCTAGATCCGGCCCAACTTGCCTGGCCTCGAAACTATGGGCCATGCCAGGCCTTCCCGATCCTCGCATGGCCTATAATAGGAGTCGTGTAGGGTTGGCACCACGGAAAAGTCTTTGTACACCGCCTCGATGCAGCAAGTCCTACATGGACTGCACCGCCTCTCCTGATTGGTCCACGTGGATCTACGTGGCTGACGATGCGAAACGGTATGGCTCTGCTACAATGTTACGTTTTGATCGTGACGGCCATTAAAAGCGCTTGGCCTTTATTTTAAAATTGTTGTGCAGACAAAAATGCCCTTTTCTCTTCAGCCTACTTCTACCGCCATTTTTTCTTGGATTACATCTGTACAAGAAAAACTCTTTCTTCCCCCTCGCTCTGGCTTTCGGATGCTAAGAAATCAGTCCAATGTTTAATCAAGATCCTGAGCCCTCGCTCTGAGGAGTCCGGTCGAAATACTCCATTGTCAGTTATAAGCACGGGTGTCGTAGAATTGGTACTAGGGTGTGTAAGGTTTCAACTGGGGTTTGCGAACGATGACATCCCTGACAGGCTGTTAACGACACCCCAGTTCTCATCTGACGACACCCTAGCTTTAAGGCGACGGCTCCCATGCGGGGACTGTTAGGGGGGACCGACGACATCCCCGACTCAGGCTGTTAACAACACCCCAGCTTGCATCTGACGATACCCTAGTTTAAGGCGACGACACCCATAAGGGGACTGTTAAAGCGGGGTATCGTCGCCTTAAAGCTATAAGCACGGGTGTCGTAGCGTTGTCGCTAGGGTGTCATAAGGTCTCAACAGGAGTGTTGCGAAGGATTTTTGGCCGAATTGCTTCTGGGGTGTCGCGGGGATTCTTCTCCATAGTCACTTATGAGCACGGAGTGTCGTAGCGTTGACGCTTGGGTGTCTTAATGTTTCAACTACGGCATCGTAGATCTTTTTTTAAGGTGAACATAACTTGGGTGTCGCGGGCCTTCTCTCCAGCGTCAGTTATAAGCACGACACACCCTTTAGTAGTTAAAGATACCCTATATAACAAGCTATGACACCCGGAAAGCAACATACGAAGATCGCGAAGGTTATAAGCATGGGTGTCGTAGCGTTGCCGCGTAGCGTTGCCGCTAGGGTGTCGTAATGTTTCAACTGCGGTGTTACGAATGATTTTTGGCCGAATTCCTCCTTGGGTCGTAAGGTTATAAGCATGGGTGTCGTAGCGTTGTCGCTAGGGTATCGTGATGTTTGAACTGCGGTGTCGCGAAAGATTTTCGGTCGAGCATAAAGGGGTGTCGTATTTGTTTAACAAGGTGTCTTATTTCTTTAACTTAGGTGTTGCAATACTCTTGATTTTCTCCTGCGATGTTGCGAGGCTTTTCTCTAGCATTCGTTTGGAGCACGAATGTCGTAGACTTGTAACTACGGTGTCTTAACAGTAAATCTGGGGTGTCGTAGCTTTTATGACGATACTAGAGCTATATGGACAGAAAATAACGGGGAATATAGGCCGAAACACTCTGACGACATCCTAGTTCATAAGGTATAACATTGTTTTTTAAAGAGTATGACATTCGTGCTACAAAACACTAAACTCTAAACAGTTATGACTCCCAAAATGTCATAAATGTTTTGTTCTAAGGAAGTTACCCGCGCATTAAACGGTTTGGTCACACATTAACTACCTCTAACTAGAAAAAACAGTTGGTGTAATAAAGGAGCTTTACAAAGAAGTGGGAATAAGGACTTTTTACTTCATGCTGCGGATGACATTTCCTCAGAAGTTTTTGTACAAAGACTTCAGTAGCCAGGTATTCCACTCGAAGGTGAAATATTTTCTTTTGACCGGACTCCTCAGAGCGAGGGCTCAGGATCTTGCTCAAACCTTGGACCGATTTCTTAGCATCCGAAAGCCAGAGCGAGGGGGAAGAAAGAGTTTTTCTTGCACATATGTAATCCAAGAAAAAATGGTGGTAGAAGTAGGCTGGAGGGAAAGGGCATTTTCGTCTGCACAACAATTTTAAAATAAAGGCGAAGCGCTTTTAATGGCCGTCACGATCAGAATGTAACATCGTAGCAGAGTCATACCGTTCCGCATCGTCACCACGTAGGATCCACGTGGACCAATTAAGAGAGGCAGTGTAGCCACGTAGACTTGCTGCACCGAGGACAGTGTACAAAGACTTTTCCTTGGCACTATATAGCGACCTGCTGAAACGTGTACCCTTGGGCTTATCCTATAAAGCTTCTTCTACTTAACAGGCTATGCCGATATGGTCTGCAATATGGTGGCCCATGGCCCAGCTTCTGTTATGGCTGAGCCAAGCATAGCCAACGCCTTATTCTGGCTCACCCTTTCTTCTCTTATTTAAATGAAGAATTTTTTTTATTTTTAGCATCGTGCACAATGCAGAAATGCATTCATCGTGCTCAATAACTGATCGTGCATATATAATCATCTACGATATATAAAAAATAGGAATGCTCTTAACGCATATGCATGACTAATCATCGTTCATCGTGCATGCGCTCATGCACGGTGTCCAAAGATTTTTTTCTTAAATGAATCTCGTGGGACTTTGCCAAACAGATGACCCTTGCAGATAACTATTGGCTTGATACCATTTCTATTGGTATGGTTATCTTCGATGGAGCTATCAAGGCTAGGGCAGCCTTTTGTCGTGGGTGCTGCCATTCACGGGCTTAAAAGTGGATGCAATGTGACGCAACTATTGGGGGAATCTTGCCTGCAAGCGTCCTTGGAGGATATTAACGGGCCAGTCGCGCTGCAAACTCTTAACCAAGGCTCATTAAAAACTGACATTTTTTTAAAAAAAAAATTATATTTTTTTCTTCAACGTCGCAGGGAAAAGAAAGGAATGATATGACGAAGCGAGTGCTATGAAAGTACGACCGGACTTCCTCGTCAGGGAGGTTGGAGTGCCAGGCTCCATTCTCATATTCCTCAGTGATTATTCGTGTTGAAAGGCGATCTATTCTTATATTTCTTAATATGGCTGATTTAGCACCATCAAAATTAATGAAGGACAGCATCAAAGGATTGATTCGTTGATAGTTGGCTCTCAATTTTTTTAGTCAACGTTCCTACACTACCATAGTAACTTTAAGAGGACCGGCTTATCGCTCTCGTCATGCAAGTCCAATCTTTGGCAACGATGTTCAAAGCCTGCAGCATCAGGCGATGGCTGCGCAGCAACCGAAGCCTCTCCCATCGATGCCCGAGTCATTCAGCCCAGCCAGCACTCCTTTCGAAGAGGTCTCCTGCCCGAGAAGCTTGCCACCGCCGTGCTTCACCCAAGCCTCACCGCCGCGAAGCCTCCAAGAGGCCCCGGTCACCCTCTCGCCGCGCTAGTGCATCTCCCAAATGGCGGCATGGGAGGGAGGCGGAGCGCCTTCGTCAGCATCGCCGCCACTCTTTCCCCTCCTCGGATTCCTCGAGGGAGGGGTCCTTCGACGGCAGAATAGCCCGTCGAGCTGAGGCTCGATGAGTACAATTAGCGGTTGGAGGAGCTCAGCCACCGGATCACCAACCCATCAGAGGCGGACTACGACAGCCGGCAACCGATGTCCCGTCGGATCATGGAGGAGCCGATCTCAACCCGGTTCCGCCTTCCTCAGCTGAACCCGTATGATGAGACCACGGACCCCCTAGACCATTTAGAAAGTTACAAGGTCCTCATGCAGGTCCAGGGGGTAACCGATTCACTTCTTGTGCATCGCCTTCCCTGCCACTTTGAAGAAAGCTGCTCGAGCTTGGTACTTCCGCCTGCCGCTGCGAAGTATCGACTCCTTCCGCCAGCTGGAGAGGGCCTTCTTGGCCCATTTTGACGCTTGTCGGAAGATTCCAAGGGTGGCAGACAGTCTCTTCTCCGTCCAGCAGAAGAGTGGCGAGTCCCTGCGGGACTACGTCGCTCGGTTCAAGGAGGCAGCCCTGGAGGTCTACAACCTCGAGGATTCCATGGCCACCCTAGCATTAAAGCGAGGGCTTCGCCCCTCCTGCTTTGCGTACTCCCTCGATAAGAAGCCGCCGGCTCCTACGCCGAGCTCCTGAGCCAGCCCAGAAGTACATCCGCGCTGACGAGGCTGACTCCTTCCGGCGCGAGGCTAGCGGAAGCATCACTAAGAAGCTGGCCCGACCAGAGCATGCTGAAGCTCGCCCAGGAGGCCTGAGCCTCCTCGCCGACCAGACAACCATCCCCGAGCTCCTACACCGAGAGACAGGCCCTACACTCATATGCTCGCCCCGATATCGCACATCCTGCTCGAGATCGAGGCGAGCCCTATCTTAGCGCCCTCCTCCAATGAACCCAAAGATCCCCGCAACAAGAACTTCTACTGTCGCTACCATCAGGATCATGGCCACAACATCGACGACTGTCGCCAGCTGAAGAAGGCGATAGAGGACCTTATCCAGCGTGGCCACTGGGAAGTTTGTTCAGAGGAACAACCCGGGAGCTCCTGGCCCATCAGCGTCGCCGCCCCCAATGATCGACAATGCTCCAACCGAGAAGACGGTGACGATGATTTCCTGGGGGGCAGGCGGCCCACCCAAGAGGCCAAGGGGAAGGGAGAGTTAGATTTTGTAATCCCTTTTTCTAAAAGGGGCCTAAGGGGGTGGTCAATAAAAATGATGATAGCATCATTGTGTCAATGATGATAGCTAAACACCCTATAAAAAGAATTTTGGTTGATAGTGGGAGCTCGTGGATGTTTTAAATTATGATGCTTTTGCTCGTATGAACTTGTCACCCAACCTGCTTCGGCCTGTCACCACACCCCGGGGTTCACCAAGATTCCATGAAGGTCGAGGGGAAATCACTCTTCCTATCATGGCTGGCACGGCCCCGTGCCAAAGTACAGTCTTCATGAGCTTCTGGTGGTCCGGGTGCCCCTCGCCTACAATGCCATACTTGGAAGGCCCGAGCTTAATCTCTTGGATGCCATAATCTCCACCAAAAGGCTCATAGTGAGATTCCCAACCAGCGAAGGGGTCGGGGAGATGCGCGGGAGCAAAACCCACCGCCACTGTGCCACATGGCCCCTAGTCCTCAGGGGGTGATGCCCACACCTACACCAGAAGCGCTGGACCCCCGAGACTCGGAGAGGAGGGAGAGCCGGCCGAGCATCTGCTATCCTTCCTCCTGGGGGAGGACCCGGTGCAGATCATTCAAATAGGGGCTCTGCTTCGGAGGAGGTCGTGGCCAGCTCTTGCTTTCCTGCGAGCCAATGCCGATATCTTGCTTGGTCGGCATCCGACATACGGCATTTGGAGGAGGTGATTACCCACTAACTCAATATAGGCCGAGTGCCGACCTATTCGGCAGAAGAAGAGAGCTTTGCTCACAGACAGAAGGCCATAGACGAAGAGGTGCCCAAGTTGACGACGGCCGGACACATTCGCGAGGTGCACTACCCGATTGGCTGGCGAATGTTGTAATGGTCCACAAGGCTAGTGGGAATTGGAGGATGTGCGTGGACTTCACCGACCTCAATAAGGCGTGCCCCAAGGACAGCTTCCCGCTGCCTTGGATTGATTAGCTGGTAGATGCTACGTCCGGCCATGAGACCCTCAGCTTCATGGATGCATTCTCAGGGTACAACCAAATCAGGATGAACCCGGCTGATGAAGAGACGACTCCTTTATCACCGAGAAGGGGATATACTGCTACAAGGTGATGTCGTTCGGGTTGAAGAATGCAGGGGCTACCTACCAGAGGTTGATGAACAAGGTTTTCGAGGACCAGATCGGGTGCAACATGGAGGTGTATGTGACGATATGCTGACCAAGAGCACCTATGCTACAGACTATGTTGCCGACCTTGCGAAACCTTCGCCAACCTGCGCCGGTACCGGATGAGGCTAAACCCCCGCAAGTGCGCCTTCAGAGTTGCTGCGGGCAAGTTCCTGGGCTTCATGGTGACGCAGCAGGAATTGAAGTCAACCCAGACAAAATGAGCCATTTTGGATATGAGGCCCCCAGCTAATAAGAAAGAGGTGCAGCGTCTGACCGGGAGGGTGGCAGCCCTGAGCCGCTTCATGTCAAGGTCGGCAGAGCGGTGTCTGCCCTTCTTTAAGGCGTTGCGCAAGGTCAACAGCTTCGAGTGGACGAAGGAGTGTCAGGAAGCTTTCGAGGAGCTGAAGAAATTTCTATCTACTCCTCTACTGCTGTCTAAGCCGAGTGGGGAGGAACTCTTTTTGTATCTAGCAGCTTCCCCGAGGTGTCAGCTCCGTGCTTGTCCGCATGGATGCCGACGGGGTGCAGAAACTGGTCTAGTACACTAGTAAAGTGCTTCACGGCGCCAGACGAGATACTCTAAGAATGAGAAGATCATCTTCGCCTGGTGGTCTCAGCTCAGCACTTCCGACCCTATTTCCAAGCTCATCCGATCGTAGTGCTCACGGACCAACCACTTCAGAGTATTCTATCCCGTCCTGACACTTCTGGTCGGCTGGCCAAATGGGCCATCAAGTTGGGGGAGTTTGATTTATCCATTCGGCCAAGGCCTGCAATGAAGTCCCAGGTGTTAGTCGACTTTCTGGTTGAGTGCACTTGGGAGGAGTATCCAAAGGAGTTGCACTCGGAGGCGCACATGGAGTCCCCTACGGCCGAGGGGGTGGAGAAAGAAGACTGGATCCTTCATGTGGATGGAGCGGTAAATTCTCAAGGGAGTGGAGCTTGACTTATTCTTGCGAGTCCGAGGGAGAGGCGGTAGAGTATGCCCTCCGGTTTTTGTTCCCAGCCACTAACAACCAAGCGGAATATGAAGCCTTGCTGGCAGGGATGAAGCTAGCCGTGGAGCTCGGTGCAGAGCGTCTGAGGGCCTTCATGGACTCCCAGCTTGTCTCTGGGCAGGTCGCTGGGGAGTACGAGGCTAAGACCTGATCATGTCTTGCTACCTAAGCAAAGTGCAGTCTCAAGCCTCTTGATTTGCATATTTCCATGTCAGCTACATTCCTCGGGCGGAAAATGCCAGGGCTGATGCGTTGTCCCGCTTGCTCACTACGGCCGACGGGACCTTGGGAAGGACGTACGTGGAGCACCTGCAAGTCCCGAGCATTGAAGCGGAAGTGGAGGAGGCAATGCCGATCGAGCAGGAGCCTTTCTGGATGGACGCTTATGTCCGATATCTCACTGACGGCACCCTTCCTGAAGACCCGGCCAAGGTCAGACTGCTCAGGCGACGGGCCCAAAGTTCCTGATGATGGATGGGAAGCTCTACCGAAGATCATTCTCATACCCGGTCCTCAAGTGCGTCGGCCTACTAAGCTGACTATATCTTACAAGAAATCCATGAAGGCATATGCGGGAGTCATCTGGGGGGCAGAGCCCTGGCATACAAGGCCTGCGGCAAGGGTATTATTGACTGACCATGAGGGAGGACGCGGCCGAGCTTGTCAAGAAGTGTGATAGCTGCCAGCATTATGCCAAATTCAGCGGTAGCCGACATCTCAGCTGACCCCTTTGGCAGCACCTTGGCCCTTCGCCCAGTTGGGGATGGACATCTTGGGGCCATTCCCTCCTGCCTCGGCCAGCGTAAGTTCCTGCTGGTGGCTGTTGACCACTTCACCAAATGGATCGAGGCTGAGGCGCTTGCCAAGATCACCGAGGGCAAGGTGAGGGCTTTCTTCTAGAAATCTATAATATGTCGGTTCGGGCTACCGCATACTCTGGTCACCGACAACGGTCGGCAGTTTGACAACGCACCCTTCCGAGGATTCTGCACCGAGCTTGGCATCCATCAGCGGTTCACCTCTGTAGGGCATCCTCAGACCAATGGAGCGGCCGAGATGACCAACCGCATCATTCTCCAAGGACTGAGAGCCCGACTAGATGACTGCAAAGGACGATGGGTGGAGGAGCTCCACAATATGCTATGGGCCTACCATACAACGCCTTGGGCCCCCACCGGAGAAACTCCCTTCAGCCTCGTCTTCGGATCCGAAGAAGTCATTTCTGTAGAGATCGGTGCCCCGAGCCCTAGAGTGGAAGCCTACAGCGAGGAAGACAACCCAAACCAGTTGCGGGCCAACCTCGACCTGATGGAAGAGGTACGGGACCGAGCGCGACTCCGAATTGCAGCCTACCGACAGCGAGCGGCTAGATATTACAACGCTCGTGTCGCCCAAGGACCTTCTTGCCAGGGGACCTCGTCCTTCGTCGAGCTGAAATCTCAAAACCGACGGAAGGGGGCAAGCTAGCACTGAACTGGGAAGGACCCTACCGGATCACCGAGGCACTCCGCCACGGAGCATACAAATAGAATAGCTAAAAGGAAAGCCGCTCCCCGGACGTGGAACGCCGACAACCTTCGTCGGTATTATCAGTAGCGTACTCTTTCTTTACATGAAATTTCACAATTGTATTCTCTTGGGGCACCCGTCCCGCACTTGAAACTAATAAACAGAGGTTTAAGCATCTCAGCTTCTCAACAAAAATCCCAATGTACCATTGGCAACGAAGGCCCGATGTACCATCGAATTCAAAAAGCCCAATGTACCATTGGCAATGAAGACCCGATGTACCACTGGATTCAAAAAGCCGAGGCCAGACTTGGCATGGAAAGCCAGTGTACCACTGGCAGACCGATGTACCATCGGCTCTCGACAAAAAGCCCAATGTACCTTTGGAATGAAGACCCGATGTACCATCGGATTCAAAAAGCCCAATGTACCTTTGGCAACGAAGACCCGATGTACCATAGATTCAAAAAGCCGAGGCCAGACTCGGCATGGAAAGCCCAGTGTACCACTGGCAGACCGATGTACCATCAGCTCTCGACAAAAATCCCAATGTACCATTGGCAAAAAGACCCGATGTACCATCAGATTCAAAAAGCCCAATGTACCATTGGCAACGAAGACCGATGTACCATCGGTTTCAAAAAGCTCAATGTACCATTGGCAACGAAGACCCGATACCATCGGATTCAAAAAGCCCTGAGGCTAGACTCGGCATGGAAAGCCCAGTGTACCACTAGCAGACCGATGTACCATCGGCTCTCGACATAAAGCCCAATGTACATTGGCAACGAAGACCCGATGTACCATCGGATTCAAAAAGCCCGAGGCCAGACTCGGCATGGAAAGCCCAGTGTACCACTGGCAGACCGATGTACCATCGGCTCTCGACAAAAAGCCCAATGTACCATCGGCAACAAAGACCCGATGTACCATCGGATTCAAAAAGCCCGAGGCCAGACTCGGCATGGAAAGCCCAGTGTACCACTGGCAGACCGATGTACCATCAGCTCTCGACAAAAAGCCAATGTACCATTGGCAACGAAGACCCGATGTACCATCAGATTCAAAAAGCCTGAGGCCAGACTCGGCATGGAAAGCCCAGTGTACCACTGGTAGACCGATGTATCATTGGCTCTCAACAAAAAAGCCCAATATACCATTGGCATCGAAGATCCGATGTACCATCGGATTCAAGAAGTCTGAGTCATTCTCGGCAGCCCAAGATCGATGTTTCATCAGTGCTTGGAAGCCCGAGTCCCTGGGGGGCGGACACGACCCATCTCCCTTAGCTCTCCCAAAAGGGTCCTGCCCTATATGACTAAGTTGAAGTTGCATGAAAAATAAAAGTTGCCCCTCGGTGCTGACGAAGCCCTCAAGGGTCCCACGTCAGCGACCTAGGGACTCAGAGAAGATATCACAGTTAAAACTTTCATTGATGGAAAAATTATACTTCATTAACATTAGTGTATACAAAATACCGACCAAGTCGGACTTAGTACAAAAACAAAAATGAACTACAAAATCAAGGTCCGACCGCGGGCTCGCCATCCGAGGCCTCATCAGACTCTTGGTCCGGCTCGATGTCCATGACCTGGGGAAGGTTCAAAACTCGGGCAACCTTCTCCTTGGCATCGTCAAACCCCTGGACGTAGAAATCTGCATTAGCTTCAACCAGCTCGTGGGTGAAGTGCTCCGATGCCTTGAACTCCTCCATGGCCGTGGCAACCCTGGCCTCGGTGACAACCTCCACCTCAGCAACTCGGGCCTCCTTCTCCGCCGCCAGAGAGGCTACTGCTGCCCTCTCGGCCTCCATGGCCTTCACCTCTTCCTCTGCCCGCTTCGCTCGATCCTCGGCCTCCTGAATGGCCAAGTTCAAGTCGGCTATATGGAGGTTTCGGGCTTCAATCGCGCCCTCAGGCTCCGTGAGCTGGTTGAGCGCGCCCGCCATCGGTTGGCCTCGGCCTCAGCTCTGCTCTCAGCCTCCTTTATTTTATCGTGCATTCGGCCCTTACCAATTCCAAGGCCTTCTACGCAGCCTCGGCCCGGGCCTGGGCATCCTCGGCATCCTGTTGGACTTGGTGGGTGACAGCTTCCCCCTTGCCGATGGCCTCCCGAGCAAGCCCAAAGGAGTTGGTCACCTGCGCTCAAGGTGTCAGCTATGCAAATTGTTTAAGAGCTCTAAATTGAGGGCAAAGGAAAAGCTACTTACTCGGACGAGGCTGAGAAGACCTCCCGGAAGAACCTATTTGCTCCCAGATTTCGGAGCTCCTCCTGAATGTCGGGCTGAATGACATAGGATATGAGTTGTTCAGCCCGGCACCTATCGTTTATTAAGGAGAACCCACGAGGGGTCGACCCAGCCCTGCTCCCCTCGGCGTTTCCGACGTGCTCCGGCTGGGCACGCGGTGGGCTGCTCATCGGTATCTGTTCGGGGGGTAGACTCGCCGCCCCTGACGGCCCTTCCTCCCAACTCCTATCTGCTTCGGCCGAGGTTGGTTTGTGGGGAGCCTGGGGCTCCATCACCGCCGGCTCCATCGTCGCTGGCTCCTCCATCATCGCCCCTTCGGCCCTGCCCCTTCTGGCGGGGTATTAGCTTAGATCCACCTTGGGACTGGTGGAGACTTACGCTGCTCGGCCGGCGGAGATACCCTCACAGTAAGATGCCTTGGGTCGGCGCCTGCTGCCCCTCTTTCAGGTCGCTCCGGGTCCTCATCCTTTTGACTGCGGCCTTCCTAACCATGGCGGTTGGAGGCTTCATTGCTGCACAGCATCAGTCGGAGTCAGCAAAAAAAAAAAAAAGAGGAGAAAGAGAGAAGAGAGAGAGAGGAAAGGGCAAGGCTAAGTGCTGGAGCATCTATTACTCACTGCTCTGTGTGGTGAGGCCTGCCAGCTGGAGGTTGTGTTCCGACAGAAGCAAGTTGTATCTGGGGATGTCGGCAGTCAACAATTGCCCCAGTGCTTCTTGATCTCTTGGGAGGATGGTGGAGTTCATGTTTGGTCGGAGGTCGGGATCCCCCCACCGGGACTTGACTTGATTAAGGTCAACAAAAAAGAAACAGGATTTCCATCCCTTGACCGAGGTAGGGAGAAGTAGCTTGAGGACCCGACCAGGTCGGGCTGGAATAGCCACCAACCCCTTTGCTGCTGAGGGTGTAAAAGCAGCGGAAGAGAGAGAGTCGGGGGTGATTTGGAGGTGGTGGCAAAGGATAAGAAAGGCACAAACGGTCGAAGGGAGTTTGGGACCAGTTGAGTAGGAGTCAGGGAGTAATAGTCTAAAAGGTTGATGAAAAAGGGTGAAAGGGTAGCCAAGCCCTAATCTAAGGGATATTTCATAAACGGCCACTCTACCGGGCCGGGAGGAGACCATCCTGTCATCGGGGGTCGGAAGGAAGAGCCCGACGTCTTGGGGTACCTGGTAATGGGCCCTAATCTTTGCTAAGTCTTGGCCCGTTACTGTGAGGCGGTCTCCGTCGGAGAGTCCGCCCCAGCCCTGTGGAGGTGCCGGCCACCGCTTGGCGCCTCCTCGCTGGGACCCGGCCGGTCGCCGCCGAGCATCCCCTTGCAGGAGCCCTGGCAGCAACCGTCGTTGGGACAAAGGAAGGCGGTCCTCCGGATCGGAGGACAATGAAGAAGAAGGAGATGGAGAGGCATGAAGCCTCGAGGGAGAAATACGGTTGTTGGAAGGAGCAGAAGAAGTCCAAGATGGCGAGGAGGCCATGGCAAAAGTTTGGGAAAGAAGAAGGAAAGATCGGGAAGGACAAAGGGCTGACCTGGAGGAAGAAATGGCGAGGGGCGATTCTCAGGTTGCAGAGGGAGCAGAGGACCAGAGGAAGAAGATAACTGAAGCTAAGTGACGAGTATTCAGCCTTCGCCCAGGTTTCGTCAAGTTTCAAATCATCCCGCCTCGATTTGCCTACCATGCAGACTCCCGCTATAGGCTGGGCGCTCGGCAGGCGTCCGGCGCGTGGAACAAACCGTCTCCGGCCGATGATGGGACACCACTGACATCATCATGATGGCAATGATGGCGGCCGCTTTTCATGAATTTCAAAAGACAACCCTGCCTCAAGGGCGATCACGGTAGATCGGACGGACAGTAGCGACTGCCCTTCACATCCCCCAAGTCGCCGTGCTAAGTTATCGCAGCATCCAGAGACACGTGGCCGGGAGCAGTTGGCAGCGAATGGGGATTAGCCATTGGGAAGGTGACACCCCTTTCGCTTCGCCAGGGTGAACCCGCTCCATCTCAGGGGCGAGGGGGCATCTGATATGGCTGATCCAGCACCGTCAGGGTTAACGGTAAAGGAGACTGATGGCGTCCCGCTTCGGCCTTGGAGGTTGGCCTCGAAGGTTGGCTTATAGCTACGAGCCACTGGCACGCCCACGTGGCCCACTACTCGCCTGCTATAATGCATCGCATGCCCCATTAAGACGTATGGCCCACCACGCACCCGTAATAGTGCATGGCCATATCCCATTACGGCATGTGGTCCATCACTCGCTTGCAACCACGTATGGCTATATCCCGTTACGGAGTACGATCCACCGCTTGCTTGCGGCTGCATATGGCCATACCTCATAACGGTGCGCGCCTGGTGCAACCATAGCCACCCGACATGCATGATACCGTATTGGCAGGTGGCAAATAAGGCAGGGTACCTTTGACATGCCCACGACCCGTCATTATAACCTTGTCTTTTTGTCCGTTATCGGATAACAGTGCTTCCAAATCATGAATCTTCTAGAAGCATGAGAAAGGGAGATCTTGGAACAGGTATAAAACCTCACACTTACAACGAGGGAGGGATTCTCTTTGAACCCTAACTCTCTAGCTTTCTTCTGCTAGCTAACTCTTGTCTATTCACAATGACTAATTTGAGCGTCGGAGGGTCCCCACCGGAACATCCGGTCTTCGGGGACTTTTCTTGCAGGAGTCCGACGAGACCTATGTTTTCCTAGCGTTCAAGGAAGGTGACTCGGCGTCAACATTCCTCAGTGATTATACAATCACACTCAGAAAGAGGCCTCCATGTTATTGAACTCGTGTGAGATGAAATCTTTCATCTATGCCTACTTATTTTACTGTTGACCGCAGGAAGAGATTTTTTTCCCCTACACATTTCAATCAAGAGATGAAAATTGGGTACATTCTAAAAATCAGGTAAATATGCATGTATGAGAAAGGCAATTTAGATAAAAAAAGTATTATGTTGTCGTAATATGTTGATAGGTCGTAGCACCAGAAAATTGCTTAGCAAAATTTTAAAGAGGCAATTGCTACCTTGACAGCAAATTATATCTGATGCATAGTTTTCTATGATAAATTGTATCCCATAGTGTAGAAAATCAAATCTAGTTTTAATACTATATAAAAAAATTCCATAGACCAATTAATAGGCATACAAAATGATACGATCATTTGTAGAATAACCATTGAGCGATGACAAATTTAGAGAGAAAATAAAATATTTTATTAATAAAATATTGATAATAAAACTCATGGCTGGAAGATAAAAGAACTCTAAGGATAAAAAGTTGGTAGCACACACTCCAATGACTTCCAACTTCTCAAACATACTTCTTTTCCAAGTCCAAACAAAATTTGCTCGCACCGATTCTCACTCTCAACCTAACTAGCCTAGGCAAGGATTAAATCCAAAATTAAAATTATATATAATATTAAATTTTTTTAATAAAATAAGAATAAAATTACATGTTATTCTCCCAAACAGGTAAAAAAAAAAAAAAAAAAAGGTAACGAGTACCCTAGGAATTGATATTCTGGTCAAACGTCCTTATTCTAGAATTCATATTCCATACTCCTTATGGAATAGCCTTATTCCCATTTACCGTATTCCAAGGGCAGTGGCTGAAAAAAAACTATTATCCCCTCTATCAAAAAAATTCATGATATTAAATATAAAGGAGGAAAAGATATAACCTTGGCTAACCATTACTAATATATGTACATAATAATATCACTACAAAATGGTAATGGTATAATCCACTTTTCTCTTGCTAACCGTTACTAATAATGTACATAACATACAAATTTTTAATAGATCATAATAATAAATTAATTAATAAAATAATTTATTTAAGTAATTACATTAATAAATTAATTAATAATTCATTTTTTCTTATCATTTGGATAAGGGTATTTTTGAGATTTCTAAAAAAATCTTCATCTATTTCTAATGGAATACAGGCTTATTCCATGTCATCCAAATATAATTTGAAATAATACTGCATTAATTGCACTGGAATAAGGTGGAATACCATATTTTAAACCAAACAAAAATATGGAATAATAAGAGGAATAAGCTATTCCTGAGAAATTCGTATTCCTATTTCTGTAATAACTTTTTGACATACAAACACTATCGATGGGAATAGAAGACTAGAATAACTAATCCTAATACAATAAAGATTGCAATAATGAGGACTACCAGCACATAACATTGTTTTTGACTTTTTGTGAGTAATTTATGGAATTAGTGCTGATTTGATGCATTCTGAGATTGATGAATTTAACATGTGAAAGTGTTAAACTTTAATTAATCTAAAACTAAGCTACCGATAGCATATTATAGTTAGTGGCTATTTACGCTCAACTCAACTCAACTCAACTCACCTAAACTTTTTCCAACTATATGGAGTCGGTAGTTACAGGCTATTTATCCATTGCTTATTTATAGTGTTGTTAGATTGCTCTGATGTTGGGTTAGCCATTATCATATTACTTTTACACTCTTGTTGTGCCTCCGTCTCACAAATGATGCGAACAAGTTGTGGCTGCATTTTTGCGTTGGGCACTGGGGTTAAACTTTTCTTACTCAAACCTTCTAAGCTTTAACATCATATATATATATATATATATATATATATATATATACTGGAATAGTTATTCTATCTTATTCTTGTTTTCAAACTTGATTTATAGGAAAAAGGAGATGGCAATTGGACTAAATTTTACGTCTTATATCTTCATACGAGCAATGACAGTTGATGGTCATAAAAATGCAAGTCCATCATTAGTCATATATGATGTTATTTCTACGATGAACAACAAATTTCAGCCAACCAAAAATAGTATAAATATTCTCAGTAGAACAACCATCTCTATTTCACCTTCTCTTATTCTTGAACGAAGAATAACCTTAGGTTGTGTTTGAAATAGGAAATAAGAAAAATATTTATTCCCAAAAGTCATAACGACGAAGGATAGCTGGAAATAAAGTTAACCAGAGGGATAACCCATGGTTAATAGGTTATCCCCTGAACTTATTTCCTAGGGAATACAGAACAACTAAAGTTATCCCTTGATGGCAGATTTGTAATTTTAAAAAGATGCTTATTCCCTCAGCTATTTCTGGATAAATGCTATCATGTACATTTATCTAGGGATAGCTTTTGGGCTATCAAACACTACTTAAGGATTGGAGGAATAGCTGGTTATTCTCTAAGCTATCTCTTGAGGGCAAAACTGTTATTAAAAAAACTGATTATTCCCTAGCTATCCCACGAATAAACTCTATCCTGTACACTTATTCAGAAATAGCATTTTTTTGTATCAAACACTACCTTAGTGATTGGCATTGGAACACTTAAAACATTACCCAATGTCCGGCACCTTGCCTATTAAATGTTCCTTCTAATAATAATAGTCATAAAATTGCTTTTGCTTTTGTCAAAAGACAGTAAAAAGTCATTTGGTGAAATTATCTTGTTAATAGTTTAATCTTGTGATTGTCGAGCTGCAAAGAATAACCAAATGTCATTGAATTATTTCATATATAAAAGGTTGTTTAAGGACATGGCAAGTGCCTACTTAGGGGAAAGTTCTAACCCTCAAGTTCTGCCAGGTAGGTTTGTATACCCAAAAAATTGAAGCATTTGTGCCCCTCATTTCATCTTTCTATGGTTCCATGCTTTAGAAATTGGGATGTGACTTCCTATGTCGTTGCATAGATATTTTCTTATCATTTGTGGTGCTAGCATTTTTTTTTTATAAAAAAGAAGGCATTTCAATGAGCATAGTTTTTAGGTCTTCTTTCCATCTTAGTTTAGCATTTAACGCCTAAGAATAAAGCTAATTGTTCATATGATGAGGTAAATGACTTGTAACTATTAGTTGCAAAGACTGCATGAGGCAAAATGGTAGTAGAAAGGAAACACTATATACATGTTTTGCACATAAAGAATTAATTTATATATGAAATGAATAAACAAAAAAACTAATAGCTTGTATCATGCAATTCTCAATATCTTTCTTTGTGGAATAACAAATCTTATGGATTTAGGTTCCTACAAAGAAACAAAAACTTCCATGCTATGTATGTAGTTAACATGGAGCCTTGAATAAGTAAGCCAATAAATTACAATGGTAACAAAATGAATTGCACAAGATTTAAAATCCAAGACTCATTGACCAAACTAAAAAATATTTAAAAAAAAAAGAGAAAAACCTACATGATTGCCATGGAAAGCCTCATTCTCTACACTGAAGTGTTACAAAAACTAACAGCCCAAAATTCCTTTTCCTCCTCCATTTGTTATAAATAGTTGATCCTTCATTAATAATATAAGATTCTAGCTATGATGGTCAATTAATATGGTCTTACAGTTGAAGGTCACTGGTTCAAATCCTTTGTATGCTAATTTCTCTTTAATTCACCAATTATTCATTTTAAGTTTTTTTTTTCTTTGTTAACCTGTCATCTTGAATTGTTCTTGACTGTTCTTGCTTTCATGTATGTAGATTAAGCCACATGTGAGGAAATATCAAGATCTAATATATATTACTGACTAGTTCTCTAACAACTTAACTTAGGCTGCAAACTTATGCTCTTTTTCTTATCTTCTTTATTTTCTTCTTCTTCTTTTTTTAAGGGTCAAACATAGAGATTAGAGCACAACCTCAAGTACTTACCCTTTACATTTAAAAAAGAAGCAGGTATAGGATCACCATTATACTTTTGATGATGTTACTTGGCACTGATCCTTCAAAATTAATTGCCCATGTGTGCATTATAAATCTCTACAGCAACTGATTAATAAATGCAAATACTTTTGAATTTTGAAGTACTTAGGTCATAAAATGACTTTATATCTACAAAAAGAAAACATGCAACCACTATCTAATATAATTATGCAGAAATAGGTGTTCTAAGTTTTGGCCTTACATGATCCAAGGAGATTTTATTATCTAGTGCATAAGGCATGGATCAACATATGAACCAACAAATGCTAATTTGCTATACCTTATATAAAGAAGGAAGATTGGACAATGAACATGTGCCAAGGAGAAAAAAAAACAAAAATCTGACAGGAAGTTTGATGGAAAAGACTTTCCAAGTTGTTCATTACAATATAATTCATCTTGTGTATTTTCTTTCATCTAATATCATAAGCACCACCTTTATTTCCCAACCCTTCTATACTTGTACTAGCACTTGTTTATAATTCTTTGCAACTAATACTCATGGTAACACCTTTATTTTTCCCTTCCATTTAGAGAGGGAGTATAGTGTCCAACCTCAAAGAAGTAATTGAGATAGGAGCGAAAAGAAAAAGGATGGTCATGCAAAAGGGAGACCATTTGTTTTCTATAATTACAAAAGAAAGCAACTGGCTTGCTCTTCACTCCTTTTTTGTCTTTTAGAGAAGAAGAAAACTTACTAGAATTTTGTTATTCGTTATTATAATTATTCATGATAAAGAAAGTGATATTAGTAGAAATCACTTTTTAACTCTTAATTTGTAGTTGTGAGTTGTAGTCATCATTAGTCAAGCTTCATTTAATTTTTAGTCACTCATTCACAACTATACCAATTTTTATACATGATTATATACTTTTATATATAATTGCATACACATTTATGATATGTATTATGTAAATTTATAACATGAGCTGAGAACTAAAAATTAAATGACCAACACAATAGATGTTTAACAACAAAATACTTATTAAAGGGCCTAAGAATAAATAAAAAATAAAAACAAATAGAGCTCTAGAATCCTTGTTTATATTTGTTTTATCATATAATAAACTAAAACTATATCCCACGAAAGAAGTCAATTAACTATTAGTTGTATAGTCATATGCTTTAACTTTATCTATGTTAAGGCATTTTCAAGAGAAATCATGCTAAGATTTTCTTCCCATAAATGTTTTTTATTTCGTATTTCTTCTTAATGATAGAAGAATCTTGTAATTAAGCTACATAACTGGGACAACCTCCTTTAAGTATCATATCTCAATGAAGGTTAGATTCATTCCCAATTCACTCAATATAAGTGTAAGAATTTTGGTGGCTTGGTAAGATGATGATGCATATTGATGCAGATATTGCTAAGCAAAATGTAATTAATTAAAAAAATATGATTTAGGTTATCTGAAGATAAAAATGGATTACATGATATTTGTCTGAATTTATTTTTATATTTGAATCTATCTAATAAAGTTATAAATTTGATATTTGATTAATATCTATATCTACATTTGTGGCATTCAAAGAAAGAACAAATATGGATATGTATAAATAATTATTGGGCCTACATTTGAATATCAAATTATTTTTGTAATCTTACTGGATCTTATATAGTACTCATAAACTTTTAAGAAAAAAATAACCATATTAACATAGTATCAATTTAATTCACCTTCCATTTAGTAATATTTTGATTGGATACAGTGGTGATAAAGTTTAACCTTCCTACTTATATTATATTTATATTCATAATTTAAGTATCTAATTTATATTCATATGATATGAATTTTTATATCTAATTATAGCCATATTCATATTCATATTTATCAAACAAAAATAGACATAAATACATATGCAATGATATCTAACCTATACCTTATTTGATTTTAGCTCAAATGCTAGAGTTGTTTACAGATGAACAATCCAAAAATATGGCACCTATGAAGATCTTTGGTATTTTTATTTTTTAAAAAAATAAATTTTAGAAGTAACGTTCAACCAAAATATTTTTTGGAAATAATATTAGGGATGCCATATAAGATCCCAACACGGCATCCTTTTTTTTGCCCCATCATGCTAAAGTATCTGTTGAATAAATAATTTCTATAAATGATTTTAGGTTGAAATCATTTGTTTGATTTTATCTAGCAGGAGGTTCTGTCAATATAAGATCTTGTTATGCATATGTTCTTATCATGTCACTGTCATCCATGATAATGTTAGTCAATATAAGGTACTGCAAACATGAGTCATCAAATCATGCGCATGATCTACTTAATCAAACACTAGCATCTTCACCATCTTAATCATGGCATCATAATCGAGTCATTAAATGATGTGCATTATCTTGTCAAGTCATCACTGTTAGTCTCCTCATGTCAATTGATCACATCAAATGGTATGCACATGATTTTGTCCTATTTATATGATTGTCCTTACCCAGTCATCTTTGGTCAAATCGTTAACTTTCATTAATCAAATATGAGTTCAATATCTGTCCTAGGTGATACATTTTTGGGCTACTATCATTATCGAAGGATGACTTTTTCTATCCAATGATCCTAATATGTAGAACTCCCTATCAGTGATGAGCACATTAATGGATGAGTGGTCTTTTTATGTAAGTCAAGTTATGGATCTTAGGGTGAATCCTAATATGTTTATGGAATGATGTTGATTCACTCCGCAAAGCCTTTTATCGTATTAAAGAGAAGAAAAACTGCATAAAATTTTATTTGAATGGGTATTACTTTAAAAATCATACGTGAGAGGTAGCTCTTGGGAACATTGAAGAAACATACATGTGGATTTATTTCAGCAAAGAGAAGAATTGTCTTTTCGGTATTAACATATTCAAGGAGGATGGTTGTAAGGCCCACGGGCCCGTTTCGTTACAAAAAAGCAAGATGGATAAGGTCCATACCAACTTGGGCCATCACAGCCCAAAAAGAGATCCAATTGGTGCCTTGTCCATCCTCCTTAACTTGTTATAAACCATCCATCCAACTCCCAATTTTTCGATATGGGACTATTGGGAGGGGCATCACAATCTATCCCCAGGGGTAATTAATCACAACCACCAGGCAGGCAGATTCTAGAGGTGGCTCCCATCCCTCATGGATGTAGCACTTTGTCTTGTGTGGCACTTAGCTCCTGCACTTCCGACTGGTGAGAGGCTCTGATACCATATTATAACGACCCAGGCCCCACGGGCCCGTTTCGTTACAAGAAAGCAAAACGGACAAGGTTCACACCAACTTGGGCCATCACAGCACAAAAAGGGATCCAATTGGTGCCTTGTCCTTCTTGCTTAATCGATTATAAACCACTCAATCAATTCCAAATTTCTCAATGTGGGACTATTGAGAGGGGCATCACAATGATGATGCTTAATCTATATAATTATCAATAATATTTGCAATACGAGTTCATTACTTGATTTCACAAAGCATGAGTGCAATCTTCGTTTCATGTTCAAGAGCATATTCGTTATAATTAGTTCTCATCGGTCATAATTCATTAGGAGATATTTAATCTTAATACAGGATATTATCTAATTTGTTTTGGGCCATCTTTCTTTCTATGACTTCGATTAGTTCATGTCCGAGCTTCAATAAGAAATATCAACAATGTCGCACCAACATGCGGCTATTTTCTTTGCGTCTATTTCTAATAATTGCTCTATAATCTACCATATTGCACATATTCATTATAACTAATAAATGATTTATAATAAGAGCTCTGAGTGTATGTAAATCTTCAATGAGTCTTTTACTCTCCTCGAAGCAATGTGCCCATTATCATTGCAGGCTAGCATAATACTTTATGATTAAAGTATCTCTCATACTCACAGCCATATTTAAATTTAGGTAGTAGCCATATTTTCTAACACCGTTATGCGTTCAACCTTCTGGCCATAGTTCAATTGTAATTTTTGACTTAGCATGCCATTTTTATCTTCTTTTTATAGACAGATAGTAACGCTTATCATAAATTTGTTATGTCATATCTATACTATTAGCCTTTAATCTTGGATGAAAAGCCTAGAGATAGTACATTCTATCTGCAAATCATAAAAGAGATAATAAAATAGAATATTGAAGAAGATAGAGGCTCGCAACTCAGTGGTTTGATTAAGTGCCATCAATGGCCATGGCATTGCAATCAATATGTCATGGCATATGATAGAAGAAGGATAGACTTCATGTGTGGCATGTCGAGGCATTCAAACCAACTATAAGGTGTAATATATTATGTACCTAAGTTGTAGAGCCACTTAAATCAAACTCAAACCTCTTAATCTTGAAGGAATGGTCTATGAACACCTATCAAGCAAGCATTAAAAACTTGTTTTAAACTTGAGGGCCCATCTTAACTAGGGTTATCTTATGTGGGCCCCTTTTTTTTTTTAATGAGTCAAAAACATATAATAAGTCTAACTTTAGGTAGTGTTTGATAGAAAAAATATTTAATAAGTCTAACTTTAGGTAGTAAATTCATAGGATAACTTTTTTTACTCTTATTTAGAGGGATAACCAGCTATTCCTTGCATTCCCTACAGAATAAGTTGATGGATTAACCATGAGTTATCCCTTTGATTAAAATTTTTTACAACTAACCCATGTAATCATGGCTTTTGAAAATAAAAAGAAATATTCAGGAAATATCCCCTTTTATTCTCTTTTTCAAACACTACCTTAGTGAAATCATTTATTGAACAAATGATTAAACAAATAAATTAAAATCATGAGGTTAATTCATCTTGGATAATAATTTTAAACTCATCTCTGCAATAAATGATTTTTTCTTAGATAACGTTTTTCTGATAGATTAAAATCGTCCGTTGAATGAATAATTTTTAAAATTACCTTTTTAACCTAAAATCATCAATTAAATAGATAATTTTAGAAATTATTTATTGAACAGATGATTTTACTATAACAGGCATAAAAAAAAAAAAAATTCTAACCAAATATTACTTCTTAAATTTTTATTTTAAAAATATTAAAAATAAGAAAGACTCGTCCCTATATCCAAGCCGTCAATAATCACTCCATGCAGTTAACCGACAATGACCTACATCATGAATGCTTAACGTCAAGCACTTTAAAGCCTCCATAATCCATGAAAAGAAAGGTATCGTTTTATTGTGGCATTCAATGGCAGACTGAAAAGAAAGCATTGAGAAAATTAATAAAATATATGTATATATATATATATTTAAAAAGAAAAAGAAAAAAGAAAGTACGAATACCGAGGGTAAAAAATGCATTATAGATGGCACGGCAGATGGCGCAGCATTTCATCGCATTCCACTCCTTTTCGTTCGGTTATCCCCCAACCCAAACCCAAGCGAATCGCCAGCGCTCTCTTATCCAACGTGCACCGCCGACAGGCCAACCTCCCTCCTATCGCGCCCAAATCAGCTCCCTTCACATGCCCCCCAACCGCACTGTTCCATCTCCATTCTGTCTCTCCCTCGATCCCTCGTTCTCGTCCATCTTCTCCCCGCCCCTCTCTTATCTTCGATTCCTCCTCCTCCTCCTAAAACGCCATCATATTATCTTCTCTATTCGCTTTCCCCTTCTAATTCCTCGTCTCTTTCGAGCTAATGCGCCCCCAAATATCCCCCTTAAGACTTCCAATCTAGGGTTCCCAAACCCCATCTAACACCCTGCGATTTATTCCCCTCACGATCCGGCGCGGCCTGGAATGGCCGCCCCGGGGATCCCGCCCTGGCTCAAGGGTCTCCCCCTGGCCCCCGAGTACCGCCCCACCGAGACCGAGTTCGCCGACCCCATCGCCTTCATCTCCCGCATCGAGCACGAGGCCGCCGCCTTCGGCATCTGCAAGGTCATCCCCCCCTTGCCCAAGCCCTCCAGGAAGTTCGTCCTCGCCAACCTCAACCGCTCCCTCACCACCTCCCCCGATCTCGTCTCCGGCTCCAGCTCCGGCTCCGAGCCCCGCCCGCCGCCACCGGCGACGCCGCCGTCTTCACAACTCGCCACCAGGAGCTCGGCTCCCGGCGCGCCCGCGCGCCGGTCCAAAAGCAGGTCTGGCAGAGCGGGGAGGTTTACACACTCGAGCAGTTCGAGGCCAAGTCGAAGGCTTTCGCCCGGTCGCATCTCGGCGGGTTCAGGGAAGTCAGCCCATTGCTGGTGGAAACCCTCTTCTGGAAGACCGCGTCGGAGAAGCCCATCTATGTGGAGTACGCCAATGACGTTCCGGGCTCTGGATTCGGCGTGCCGGAGGAGCCCTTGCGGTACCACTCCCACCGGAGGCGGCGGAAGAGAGGGTTCGACAGGGGAAGAGTTCAAGAACCGAAATTCCCGTGCCCGGCAGCCTCCGGTGAGGCGAGGCAGCAGAATAATTCGGTTGCCGAGAGCAGCGAGAAGGAGGGCACCGGCACTGGCAGTGCGGGATGGAAGCTTTCGAACAGCCCTTGGAACCTTCAGGTGATTGCCCGCTCGCCTGGTTCGCTCACTCGGTTCATGCCCGATGAAGTCCCTGGTGTTACCTCCCCGATGGTGTATATCGGGATGCTGTTCAGCTGGTTCGCTTGGCATGTCGAGGATCATGAGCTGCACAGCTTAAACTTCCTCCACATGGGCTCGCCCAAGACTTGGTATGCGGTGCCTGGGGAACACGCGGCTACTCTTGAGGAGATTGTTCGGGTGCAAGGTTATGGAGGAAATGTCGATCGTCTGGGTAATTTCCTAGTATCTTTCTTCTTTGAGGAAGACTGGTTTAGTATATTCTTGGTTTTCTAGATGCATTTATTCTGTTTTTGATTCTATCGGAGTTTTTATTTCTTTCTTTATTTGTTTACTTTGGTTAAAGTTTCTTTGCCCCTATTTTCTTTTCTTCAGCGGCCTTTACTATGTTGGGGAGAAGACGACTTTGTTATCTCCTGAAGTTCTAGTGGCATCAGGGGTGCCCTGTTGCAGGTAGAGTCGTTACTTGCAATTTTTTTAATATTGCTTTCACGTTGTCTCAGTTTAGGTTCAAATTTATCTAAAGTTTGATGAAAAACATTTTAAAGTTTCTGATTTCAACTCTTGTAGCATTGGAGACATAATTTTCTTTGGTTTTTTCTTCAGATTAGTCCAGCATCCTGGGGAATTTGTTATCACGTTTCCAAGGGCTTATCATGTAGGCTTCAGCCATGGTAATTCTTTCTTACAGATGTTTTATTTTCATTATTTGCATTAATAAACTTTTAAATATATATATATATATATATATATATATATATATATATATATATATATGAGAGGTAGACCCTAGGTTCGGTCATCTCCTTCACTTTTGGATTCAAATAGTTTATGAATCTTATAGATGAAAAAGGTGGAAAAGATAGGTGGCTACGAAATCCATGTGAATCCAAGGATAAGAAAAATGATCTATTCTCGAACTTGGCTATATTCGAATATAGCCAAGTATAACATCCGATCACCTTCGCACTATTGGATTTACATAGTTAACAAATTTTAAAGATGAAAAAAATGAAAAAGATGAGATGGCTCTGAATTCATATGGATCCAAGGGTAAAAAAGATTATTAGATTCTAAACTTGGTTAAATTCGAATGTAGCCAAATCTATCCCCTTTTCTCTCTCTCTCTCTCTCTCTCTCTCTCTCTCTCTATATATATATATATATATATATATAGTTGCATTTCATGCATTATTAAAAGTCTAAAATTTTGAAGAACCTTATTCACTTCCACTCGTGTTGAGTACAAGTTCCTGTAAGTTGTGGTCACACATATTTAATTGAATTTTTATTATGAATTTATTTTGTAAAAAACTCTTCTCTATTAGTTTGACCATGCAACCCCCCTTGTTACATCTGAACTAAAATAAAATAATGTAGCCAAATGAATTAATTAAACGCTTAAGGTCTTCCAACTTTGCCCTTATTAATTACAAGGTGCATCTTATATTATTTCCACTAACACAATTTGATATAACCTGAGATGTTGGCCAACAAGACATTAGTATATTGTTGTTCGTTTTGGCTAAGTAAGCGAGATTTTTAAGTAATAAAATTCATCTAAAAAAATGTTTATCAAATTAAGTTTTACTGTATTGTTTGAGGTTTCAATATTTAAATTACAAGGAATCGTGAGGAATCCATTGCTAAACTGTGCACCAAACATTAATGATAATTTTTGTAAGATACATTTCCAGATGACCAACTAGAGATTTATGAGTTCGTGCACTCTGGATTATTCATGCTTTGGATTAGAGTTGGATACGATGCTTAAGCCAATTTTGTCAAAGAAGTGGACCACGTCCTTTTTTTCTCTTAAGGTTTGGTGGTTATCTTCTCCAAGGTATTGATGGCGTCTACTTTGTTCTCCTATTCCCTTACTAGTCAGTACTCCAACAATAGCCACTTGAAGTTCCTAAAGAAGAGTTTCTAGTGAGCATCAAATTACGTTTGACTTTCAACTCATGAAACAATTAATCCTTTTCATTAATAAATATAAGCATTACCAAACATTCGGATTAGGACCAAAGTTTTGAAAGCGATATGACCTGCCTAGGTTGACCCATCTAACTTGTCTCCCTCTAGAGTCTAGTCTTTATGGGTCAAATTGAACCAAAAGTAGGAAATTGCTTAAACCCATTTGACCGAGGACTCTGGATGGTTCAATCGTTCAACTTGTTGAAGTGGAAAGTCGACACTTAAAAAGAAAAACAAATGAGTGTATGGAGGTTGCTAGGTCAATGTAGGATCATGGAGAAGTATGATTTGGGGTGGAGGTGACAAGGCCGGACAAGATGGGATTCAATGCAAGGCCAGAACAGATGGAATCTAATATTGCTTGGTCGGATTTGGTTGGAGTCAATTCAATGTTGCCAAATCTAATGGAAGCAGCCAATTGATGGCAACATTTGGTGAAAATTGTGGTGGAATTCCATAGAAGCTAAGAGAGGTATAAGACCCGGGAAGAGATGAAATGAGGCTAAAGATGTAGAAGGAGAGTTGGGGGAGGCCATTTTTTATGAAATCCTGCAGGAACGGGGTGGTGTTACAAGAATTGAGAGTCTTGGAGGATGGTTGGTGCATGATCTGGGGAAGTGGACAGGTTGTTGAGATATAAACAGCAGAGTTTTGGATGATAAGAAGTATTGAAAGGGTGGGAGCTAGTCCAACTAATGGTTACGATCTCAAAATTGTAAGATTTTGAAAGTTAACTGGTTGAATCGCATGTGATCCATGTTTGAATTGGAGACCCATGACCTGGTCACTGTGGCAGTTCAGTTTGGGTCATTGGGTTTGGAACACTGTATAAGACCATGGATTACGAATCAATTACAGGACAATTTCATGAAAATTCACTGAGCGTCCTCTGCAAAACCAACTGCAAATTTAGTGCTAGTTTATTCATGCTCTTGCTGGTCTTATCTTAGGTTAGATATTACGATTTATCATTCATCTTGAGCAATGTAAAAATGCTATCAAAATTTAAAACTTTAATTTTTCTCAAAATAGCAAAGGCCGTCTAGGATTGATTTTATCAGTTTGCCTTTAAAGAGTTCCCATTGAGAAGAAGCTAACTTCCTTATACTTGCTGATTATAAGTGTGCTCCTTTACAAACTTACCTTCCTTGTTACATGTCACAAAATCTTAACATTGTTTTGCCTTTTTTACTTCTTGATCCTGAAGTAATCCTTAATATGATGAAGGATCAATATGCTGGTGTATCTTATTTGTGCTAGTTAGGAACTGGCATCGTGCATATCCTATCTTAATGAGTTCAGACTGTTGGGGAGCGCGGAATACCCCCAAGATCACGGCTATAGCGTATATGAGTAATACAAAAAAACTTTTACCGTTCTAATCTATGAGTATAAGATCATACCTTCAGATTTGAACTTTGGAACACTTTGATTCGATTGCTCGACCTCAACCTTTTAGCCTTCCGCCGTATTCCCGAAAATACCTTCCTTCTCTCACAAGATGGTGGGATCTCTCGGCCGACTTAGGGTTTCTTGTTTTTCTTTTTCCTCAAAAACGTTCTCAAAACCTTAATCCTAGCAACCAACTGAGAGGGTATTTATAGGGCTACAACAGGGATCAATAGGCAAATATGAAAAGGACTTCCCACGTAATTAAATCTCCCAATCCTACTCTGGGTTAGGATTCAATTACGTAAATTACAATTCATTCCACTAAAGAATATTGTACTCCTAATCATATTCGAATTTATATTTTCGAGCCTTTAATATTAAATACTTATTATCTCCCCACGTTAAGATTACAGATATCTACCAATTAAATTTAATTACTGACAATATAATTTAATTAGCTTTTATTATCCTTGAGACTTATCCACTTAACTTATTTGATGTATCGGATTCAAAATCCACTTGCAAGATTTGATACAATCAAAACTTATAAGCTTTCTCAAGGGGATATCATCAATCCAAATTAACAGGACGTGGATTCCTTCAACTATTAATATTCACCATATATAATGTTATTGCCCAACCCACTGAGTTTATTGACTCATATAGAATCTCACTCTATGTGTAATCAAAGCAATAATCACTACATACACGTGTCTAGAAATAGAATTCAGATTAAGAGCATAAGTAATCATAATAATTATGAGTTTTAAATTATTTTATAAAGTCAGTATAAAATAATTAACTCAACTGGGTCCTGTTCAATACACACAAAGTGTACTAGCACAAATAGTTAGAATAAACCATTCTCCGTAGTCAAGACAGACCTACTAAAAATTTGTGCTACAGTTCTACTGATGGTGTGTCCAATTCCATCTAAAACTGTGAACAATAAACTTGTATTCCAAAAGAACCGATGATCTAGTCTTCTGTGTGTAAGCCGTACTCTACACACTAGATCAAATACTCTTTGTAAATACTAGACACATGCACATATATAGTAAATGGCACACATTGCTCAAATGAATTCTCATTAAAATATAAAGACATAACATAAAGCATATCTTTTAGTCTATATCTCTATCACAGACAACATTTGTTAGCATGATGCTTGTGTGAAACCATCGCATTAACACCATTAATTTCTTCCTGATGGAATAAATGTTTTGAAAGCTTCAATATAAATTTAAACATTTATATAATTATTACAGTGTCCTCCATACTAGAAGAAGTACATTCATTCCTAACAAGTGACGGATCCTGTGAATGTGGAATAGACTACTTAAAGAAGTTCTCAACAACTTGACATGTAATAGCAATATATTAGCTCAAACTAATAATAAAGAAGCTTCAAAATCTATGTGAAGTCCTTCATTTACTATTGTTGACTATTGTTGAGCCTGGTGTGGTGCTATCAAGGCCCAGTTGAGCTAACTTGTATTGAACTAGGTGTGGGTCTAAGGGTTAAGATTAAATTAAGTCATGGGTGTATACGGACTAGGGGATTAGTTTAATCTCATTGGGTTAGTCTATAGGAGTTTTTGTAAAGTCTGGGCCAATCCTACTCCGTCATGAATTTAAACTCTAGTCCTTAGGATTTGTGGATAAAGGACTTGGTCATGTATTTAAACTTTAGTCCTAAGGGTTTTTGAACATACGAAACAGATTCTTTTCTCTTAAGAAATTTCTCTCTCTATTCTTCTTCTGTCCATCATCTTTCCCTTCTCCTCCATGCCGCTTGAGGGTGGCTTGGTGGGTTCCAAGCCATGGAAGCAAGGATGGTTGCATGGGATTCAGCCTCCCAGGAAGCTCGCACGAGGATCTAAATTCGGTGCAAGAAGCTCACGCGAGGATCCAGATCCAGCATCGAGTTCGTTCGTGGGTCTTCGTGACGCGGGAACAGCATGGAGGGGAGCGGCTTTGTCTTCGTTCGAGAAGAGTACGAGGAGGCTTCCGCTTGGCTTGGACCATGAGAAGATGCGCTCGGCTTGGTCCATGAGAAGATGCGCTCGGCTTGGTCCGTGAGAAGAGACATGGACATGAAGAGAATATCGTGCGTTCTCTTTTGCTGTTCTCTCCAAGAGAACGCACGGAAGGCTTTTCTCTTGGAGAAAAGAGAACGCATGGAAGCA
Organism: Calamus simplicifolius; assembly: GCA_900491605.1. Lineage (NCBI taxonomy): Eukaryota > Viridiplantae > Streptophyta > Magnoliopsida > Arecales > Arecaceae > Calamus > Calamus simplicifolius. The sequence continues at coordinate 189,242 of UESW01004712.1, read as the reverse complement.
GGGAGAAAATTCCAGCAGAAAAAGGGATTAAAAAAATCTAAGAAAGAAAGAGGGTTGCGTTGTTTTGAACACAGGATCAAAGGATTCAAAAGCAAATGCGTTACCGCTGCGCCAATTTAATTGTTGGCAATAAAGGATGAAAGCCCAGGGTACTTCAGCGAGATTGATCCCATTACTATTCATCGAGGACTAAACTCCAATAGTTGGTATCAGAGCTTGATTCAGGAAGGAGTAATTTGGAGATCTTCAAAGGGTTGAAACAATTTCAACAAGGCCTCATCAAGGTACCTCTTAATTTTCTAAAATTTATTTTTGTGTTATTTTTGTTGAGATCCGGCTATGGGTAGTAGCATAAAAATAGATTTTGAGAAATTTGATGGGAAAAAAGTTTCTCTATGTGGAAAGTCCGGGTAGAGAACCTTTTTGTGTGGCAGGGTTTAGATCTGGCTTTGGAGGAAAGGCCAGATGGGATGACAGATAAGCAGTGGATGTCGTTGGAGAAGAGAGCATGTGCAGCGATTAGAGGATGTTTGGCAAATTCAGCCCTTTATTCAGTGCTGAAGAAGAAGACCCCGATGGGACTCTGGATGAAGTTGCACACCCTCTACATAGGGAAGAACATGTGCAATAAGTTGATTTTAAAGAAGCGCCTTTATAGTCTTCGGATGTTAAAAGGTAAGATATGTTGGGCTACATCGAGGTGTTTGATCAGATGAGCAATAAATTGCTGAATGTCGAGATCAAGATGGAGGAGGAAGATAAGGCACTTTTATTACTGTGTTTGCTGCCCACATTACATGATTCTTTGGTCACGATGCTGCTTTACGGGAAGGAAACATTATTCTATGAAGATATTGTCTCGATACTTCGGACGAATGAGCAGAGGGAGACAATGACCAAGGAAGCTATTCCTTATGAGGGTCTATCAGTTGGGGAAGGGTCAGGAAGAGGCAGGGACAGGAGTAGGCCTAGGGGACGGTTAGAGTTCAGGAAGGCTAAATGCTACAAGTGTGGTGAGGTAGAACATTTCAAGAGGGATTATCCTAAGAGAAAATCAGAAGGAGAAAAAGGAAGGATCTGAATCTGTAAGTACAATTATAGATAAGGAGGTGAAGGATGATCTCTTGGTGGTATCAAATGGTCACAGGAACAACACAGAGGTGCGAACCTTAGATTCAGCTTGTTCTCATCATTACACTTCCAACCGATTGTGGTTCAGCACATATATAGATGTTGATGAGAGATGTATGACTCTTGAAGATGATCACCCTTACAAGATGGTAGGGATTGGCACAGTGAGCATAAGGATGTTTAATGGCATGGTGTGCACTCTTACCATCATGAAGCATGTCCCATAACTTAAGAAAAATATGATGTCACTAGGGTACCTAGAGCAAACTGGATACAGCTTCAGCAGTCATGCCAGGAGTGGAGTTTTGAACATCTTTAATGGAGTTATGGTCATGATGAGAGGAAGAATACTGAAGAACAACCTATACAGATTGGAGGGCTCTGTGGTGACCGAAAAATCTAAAGCAGCAGCTGTGGAACATGATCCTCGAGATGTGTACAGGATGTGGCATTATCGCCTAAGCCACATGGGAGACGGGATGAAAGAACTGAGCAAGAGGTGGCTACTTTCGGACCTGAGTGGTGGAGATATGAAGATCTGTGAGCCATGTCAGATGGGGAAGTAGAGGAGAGTGTAGTTCTTGGTCAGCACAACTAGGAGTGCTGAATTCCTGGAGTTAGTACATATGGATGTCTGGGGATCAGCCCCGGTTTCTGCAAGGAATGGGGCCAAATACTTTTTAATCCTGATAGATGATTTCTCAAGAAAGCAGTGGGCCTACTTCATTAAGAAGAAATCAGAGGTTTTCACCAAGCTTAGAATCTGGAAGGCTGAGGTGGAAAAGGAGCAGGGTAGGAATGTGAAGTGTCTGAGGTCGGACAATGGCGGAGAATACACCAGCAGGGAGTTTCAAAGATTTTGTGAGGAGTGAGGCATCAAAAGGCACTTGGTGATGAAAACTTCTCAACAGAAAGGGATGGCTGAGAGGATGAACAGAACATTGTTGAAAAAAGCAAGATGCTTGAGGCTACAGGCAGGGCTTCCAAAGATGTTCTGGGTTGACGCAGTAGATGTAGCCAGCTACTTGGCAATCGGTCACCGCACATCAGGTTGGATGGAGGCATTCTAGAGGAGATGTGGTCTAGAGGGAAGACAAGCCTGAACCATCTGAGGTTGTTTGGATGCACGGCATATGTGCATGTTGGTGCTAGAGAGCAGAGTAAGTTGGACACCAGGTCAAAGAAAATGGTGTTCTTGGGCTACTATTTGTATGGAATCAAAGGGTATCGACTGTGGGACCCCTTAGAGAAGAAGGTTGTCATCAACAAGGATCTGACCTTCAATGAGAGCTCGATCCTCCAAAGTAGAGATGGTAGAGATGCATAGCAAAGACTATAAGAGGTGGAACACTGAAACACTACTCAGATGACCTACACAGTCGTGCCATTTGCTAGTGGACCAGGAGGATTTGAGATTCAAGTAGAGAGGATTGACAGAGAGGGCAGAAGTCAGGGAGTTCAGCAAGATGCAGTTGGACAGGGCACTGATATTGGGATCATATCGCACAGGCCCAAAAGGAACGTGCGACCACCAGTTCGATACGGCTTCGAGGATTCTATCATATGCTCTAGTGACAACAAATGAAAACCCTTACACCTAAAAAGGCTGTGGAGAGCCAAGACACTCAGGACAGAGATAGATGGATCCAGGCTATGGCAGAAGATGTAGGCTAAGACAGAGGAGATATAGCCTCTTCACAGGACTGGCACGTGGCAGTTGGTCCAGTTGCCATAAGGAAAGAAATTCATTGGTTGCAAATGGATTTATCAGCGCAAGGAAGGGCCTTCAGAGCAAAGGGGTATCAGGTACAAGGCTGGATTAGTAGCCAGAGGATACTCTCAAAAAGAAGGCATTGACTACTGGTGGAAGGTGGAGTGGAGCTGGTGAAGATATACACCAAGGAGAATCCAACATCAAGGTTCTTTCACGGAACAGCTTCTCGGTGTTGCAGTTGATGGACATAGCGGGCGTGCTGAGGCCTTGAAAGCATCAAGGTGAAGATTGTTGGGCCTGGTGTGGTGCTATCAAGGCCCAGGTTGGGCTAACTTGTATTGGACTAGATGTGGGTCCAAGGGTTGAAATTAACTCAAGTCACGGGTGTACACGGGCTTGGGGATTAGTTTAATCTCATTGGGTTAGTCCATGGAAGTTTTTGTAAAGTCTGGACCAATCCTACTCCGTCATGGATTTAAACTCTAGTCCTTAGGGTTTATGGACAAAGGACTTGGTCATGTATTTAAACTTTAGTCTCTAGGGTTTATAGACATATAAAACAGATTCTTTTCTTCCAAGAAATTTCTCTCTATTCTTCTTCTTTCCATCATCTTTCCTTCCTCTCCTCCACGCCACTTGAGGGTGGCTTGGTGGGTTCCAAGCCACGGAAGCACGGACAGTTGCATGGGATTCAGCCACCCAAGAAGCTCATGCGGGGATCCAGATTCGGTGCAGGAAGCTTGCGCGGGGATCCAAATCCAGCACTGAGTTTGTTCGTGGGTCTTCGTGACGCGGGAATAGCGTGGAGGAGAGCGGCTTCGTCTTCGTTCGGGAAGAGTACGAGGAGCCTTCCGCTCGGCTTGGTCCATGAGAAGACGCGCTTGGCTTGGTCCGTGAGAAGATGTGGACATGAAGAGAACACCGTGGGTTCCCTTTTGCTGTTCTCTCTGAGAGAACGCATGGAAGGCTGTTCTCTTGGAGAAAAGAGAACGCGCAGAAGTAGCGGGAAAATTCCAGCAGAAAAAGGGATTAAAAAAATCTAAGAAAGAAAGAGGGCTGCGTTGTTTTGTTTTGAACACGGGATCAAAGGATTCAAAAGCAAACGCATTACCGCTGCGCCAATCTGATTGTTGGCAACAAAGGGTGAAAGTCTAGGGTATTTTTTCAGTGAGGTTGATCCCATTGCTATTCATCAAGACTAAACTCCAACAACTATATTATCATTTGGGTAACATTTTACATCGATTTTTGAGATGCTCTAGGTTTTTGCCTTAAATGTGCCCATGTGATTTAAATATTTGTCTAGATTGATGCTGCATGATAGAGGGAATGCTATCAATCTGCATTATGAACCCATCTTATTGCATTGAATCTATGGAATATGAGCTATACTTTGGTCCATAAATGCAATGAAGGAGATGTTCTTTTCCTTGGTCTCCATGTTCATGTTTTCTATTTTAGGAAACCTTAGTGAAGGATGCATGATCTAGAAAAATTTTCCTCATAAGATTGCTACATTGAAATAATAATCATATAATGATCTTATTGAATATTAAATAAAGTACGATAAGAAAAAGCTTGCAGATTATTTCCATACAACAATATTTACAAAATTGTTTCCAAAACCCTTTCCAGTCTCCTATGACCACTGAAGACTGATCTCACCAGATAGTGATCATAACCTGCAAGTCATTGCTCATCTATCAAGGTTAGCTAATTCATCAAATGATAGCAAGTTTAAAATCTTTTTGTCGGCATCACTTGATCAGATGTCATGGTGATAATTTCTATTGTCAAGGTCCACCCACCCCCCACCCCCTAATGCAAGGCTGTTTTTGACCAAGTTTCCTTTGTTGCTTGAATTTTCTTTTCTTTAAGTTTGGGATATTAGCCGACCACAACTAATTTGCGATTAAGGCTTTGTTATTGTTATATCTTTTCTTTGTTGCTTGTCCTTGCCATTTGTTATTTGTGAAGAGGAATCCTTCTCGGAGACTGCTAAGTCTCTCTGATCTTCTGTTGGTGAAAAGACTAGAACAGAATTGTCCACTCATAATTATAAGCAAATCAACAATCTATAATAATACATACCTACTTTTATGTTGTTTTCTATAATTTTTAAGAGGTTTGGAGTAAAATTTTGGGATTTTGATATCTTAACATCTAGCTGACGTTAGAAGAATTAGAGACACAGGATGATGCAGGATTGAAGAAGGTTATACTGGGGCTATTTTGCCAAAAATGGGTGTGAAAGGGATTGGATAGGGATGGAGGATTGCTCAGATCAGTTATCATTGATTAGTTGGACTCCAAATTGCATGTTGTTGGATGTCTTAAGTGGAGGAGTGGACAAAAAATAAATTGGCAAGAATTAGGTGGAATATGGGGGAGAGGAAGTGGAATATATACTAGGTTTAGAAGGGAGGGTGCAACATACGTTAACCTGATTTTCAGATGGGCTAATCTAACAATTAAAAAATAGGAAAGATTGGCCTGTGGATACTCTCAGAAGCAACCAGGTTTGCTCAAGTCTCCTTTGTAGATGTAATTATACAATGAGCCCTTGTTTCATCTGTCTCTTTGGCTCATTTGTTCCTTCTCAATAAACACCATCTCTATATCAAAAGTTATTATCTTTCTTGTTATCGACTGTTATTCAAAATCTAGGGGAATTTTGTGGGTTGCTCCATGGTGGCATGAGTTTAAAATTATGGCCAATAAAGTGAATCTATGCTCTAGGTCTGCATATTGGGCAAGCTTAGGATGAGGATATTATCAATAAGCTTGGCCCAGCAGCATGACCTGAACAATGTGAAAATTGATCTGCAAACTGTTCCCTTTGCTAGGTTGTTAGGTCGATAGCTTGTCATAAATCTCAATCCATTCATTGATCTTTCTTAACTTAGAGTTCTGTTCTATAGCTAGCCTTGTTTTATGAGAAAAGGCTTATGATGATTGAACATGCATGCACATGTTCACCCACACAGCCCTTCCATTTTGTTAGATATTGAGGGCCTCAAATTGCATGTTCAGCATTCTAAGTGTATCTGTTTATTATATTATGTTCTGGTCCACCTATTATTAACTTAAAGTTGTCATCATGTAAATTGTCATATGTGACATCTCAAGTTGATGAGGATACTTGTGTATCATAGTTAAAATGACCACAACTTAAATATTTCCTAATCACAAACCAAAAATTACATTATGAAACTAAAATCTTTGAAAGCACAACTTGCATGTTTGGTGTCCTTGAGGTGGTTTTGACATTGTATGAACAATTTGCTGATCCTTAATTTAAGGGACTTAGTTTTGAGTGTAAACTAGTTATACACTTAAGGATAACCTTGATCATATGTTTTTCTTATATTCAACAAGCAAACAAGTAAATCATTTTTCAAATTTTCATATAAAAGTTGAAGGCAAATATTTTTAACTCGGTCAGGGAGCAGACTTTCTTTATGTATCACTATTGTAGGAAAAAAAAAGTAAGATGTACCTGGAGTGTGGCTGCTGTAATTCATGTTCCATTCCCTTGTAATCATGTTGATATGCCTAATTGCCATCTAACTAATTGTTATTAGGAATTTGACCAAATCATGGAGTAATTACATTAGGTTGAGTGCAGGTACTAGGAATCATATTCAAATTATGAGATGTTCTGACTAGACAAGTGATTAAAGCTTGCCATTTATGTTCATCACCTAATTCAGTTATTTTCTTTTTATGTGCTTCGGCTTATATGAATGTTTCTTGTAGTTTAGCATGTTATGATGAGTTATTCTATCTGTCAATACCCACAATAAAGTAAGGAAAGACCCTTACTCTCAGTTGCATATCATTGACTTCCTATATTTTTGTTTGGGATTTGTTGGTTAAGGTTTAATTGTTATTAAAGGTAGAGACAACTAAAATGCTCATAAATTTTTTTTTTTTTTTTGTGCTTACACTGGCACTATAGGATTTAATTGTGGAGAAGCTGCCAATTTTGCAACTCCGCAATGGTTAAAGGTGGCTAAAGAAGCTGCAATACGAAGAGCAGCCATGAATTATCTTCCCATGCTCTCCCATCAACAGCTGCTATACATGTTAACAATCTCTTTTATCTCTAGGTTAGTCTTCAGTCTTTCTAATGACACTTATGGCTGATAAGGTCAATTTATCCTTTTCTTTTCCTAGTTAAATGTCGCTATTATTTGTTCTGGTGCAATAAAATGTGAAAATGCTGACAAGGATTATGTTACACTGTCATTGCAAAATTATTTTATAACATCATTCATTACACGTTTCATTGCAGTGGCATACTGAAGTCAATCAATCTTGCTGCTCATGATGATTTTAAATACTGTTATTGTTCTTACAGTCCTCATAATGGGGGTCTTTTTCTGAACTTCTGAAAACACAATAGTGTTCATATATCTTTAGTACTAAAAATATGGTGCATATATTGGAAGTAGTATTTATGACTCATGAATTGTAACTGGAAGTTACAAGATTCCACTCATAGTAGTCTATGTTTCAAAGAACATGTGGTAACTGGCTTTTTTTTCCTTTTTTGGAATAGCAATTCAAGTTTAGGGCATTGAGTCTACCAAGGTTCAATGGGTCCTGTATTAATAGATTCCTCATCTTTTGGCATATTAAGTTGTCAGATTTTATATTTGATCTATTGAAATTTTTTTTCCTTATGCTAATTTCAACCTTTTTACATTCTTGATTTTTTTGAGCCTTCAGATATACAGAAATTTTGATGTAACTAACTGCAAAACTAAAAAATTAATAATATAATTAATAGTTGCAGCTTACTGCACTGCCAGGATAATTTATTGCAACAGGATGCATAAATAGATAAAGATGGTAGGAGGGTTCCTCATAATGACACTGTTGAAAGAAAATTTTAACTGCTGTTATAGTTCAATACAATTATGCACCAAAGTTCTATGATAGTTAATAGTGGAATATTGAAAGGAAAATATGTCAAGTCTCCTTTGTATTCTATTATCCATGAGAGCTAATATATACAAAAGTTGAACTGTACAATGTTCTTGATAAGCTTAACGACTCGTTCCAAAGTAAGAGTTTTACCATATTCGGCCAATTACCATATACTGATGCAAGAAGATACACAAGCCGGTGAAAGGGACATAGGGTATGTTCTGAACATCAAGTCCTGAGGATTTCGAGTGATTTTATAGGTAACAAACAACATCAAAACCTCAGTGGAGAAACATTGATTAAGATAACTGAAATCATACATTGACATTTATATTATTCATTAATATTTTATGTTTGGCATAACTGAAAATTTCTCAAAATGATAAGTGAGGTCATCCTCTCATTTTGAATTTCTTTTGTCACTCATACTATCATGTGGTGAAGCTAATTAAATCCATATGTAATTGTTTCGTAACTTCTAGAGCACACTTATCAAATGTATGGATATTTTCTTTTATGTCTAGGATCAGTAACAATTGTTGTATATAATTTCATTAATGATCTTACACTCTTGTTCTATTTGGATAGGTTAGAACAGCGTTTGTATTAATTTTTGCTCTAATATTGATATGTTATATTTTCCTCCATTGACAATTCAAAATGTTTATTATGATTCTATATGATTTATTTATTTTGTTTTTCCTGTATAAAACCATCCTACGTGTCAGTATTTTGTTGATGCCTCTCAATCCTTGTGCTTTTAAACAAATTTTTTTTTTCCCATTGTTGGTGTCCATACATTAATGGAGTGGGCACCTAATCACAATTTTTTCTCCAGTTTGAATCTGGTGGAATTATTTTAATGCCAGAATTCCTAGAGAAATAATACCAGGTGTACGAAGTTCACGCCTGAGAGACCGTAAGAAAGAGGAAAGAGAAATTCTGGTCAAAAAAGCATTTCTGGATGACATGATGAATGAAAATCAGCTATTATGTGATCTTCTTGCAAAAAAATCGATTCCTTATGTGGTGTTATGGGAACCTGAGCTGCTGCCTTCTCCATGTGCTGGTCACCAGACATATCCTTCTTCCTTATCTCTTGAAGCACACAGGTTGGCGGTTGATGATGGTCATGGAAAGGCTGAGTCTCAACTTAAAGGAAACAATTCTTTTAACTGCAAAGAGGATGTTTGTAGTGTTGTTGATGCTGATAAAGCGGCAGTGGATGTCAGTAGCATTTCATCTCAAAATGTATCATCTGAGACGCACAATAATATTTGCCATCCCAATTACAGGAGTTCTCAGGGGGAAGTGATGGACAGCGCAGATGCTGATGAGGATGTTGGTGAGGATGATTTACCATTTGGTTTGCATGTTGATTCAGGATCATTGGCATGTGTTGCTTGTGGAATCCTTGGCTATCCATTTATGGCCATTTTGCAACCTTCTGAAAAAGCATTAAAGGAGTTTTTCTCTGTAAATTGTGAAGAATCTGACCTGAAGTTGGAAAAATCAGAATCTTTGGGAGAACCTTCACTCCTACCAAGCACTGTGAAGAAGTTTTATTCAGGTAACTCTACCGTCCAATGTTTATTTTCAATGGAATAGTTGTTGGGATTTTTAATTGAATAGACATTTAGAATGAAATGCAAGCACAAACTTTATACCATTTGCTTATGTCTAAAAAGTTCCCAAAGATGGTTAAACTAATGGGTTCCTCAGTGCAGAATCTGTCATGGAAAAGGGAAAAAGAAATCATACTTTTAGGTGTGATAGCAATTTGCCGTTGTATGCATCTTGCTAACTGATTCACCAGCACATCTGTTTTTCAGCTATAATAGATAAAAATCAGTTGAACTCTTTTGTTTAAGTTTTCTTCCCCTCTTTCTGTAAATCATCAACATTAAATAAACTTTATATTTTTGAATCTTTTATTCTGCATCAAAAATTTGTTTATACTCTCTCCACATTATGCTCATTCTACAAATTAACAGGAGAAGAACATTGCGATTCATCATAGGAAAAAAATAAGTGATCTTGCTTTGCATGCTTAACTTATAAGTTTACCACATTATCATAATCCTACCGAGGTTACCTGTGATCAAGTAATTCGACTGTTTGTTAGTTCTGAGATGATATGAATGTACATATATGTGTGCAATACAACATGCTCACATACATAAATATGTTACTCAGTAGCTTAAACTGTTTTGTTATCTCTCCACAGATTCCGACAAAAGTGGTATTAAACCTGAGGAGCAGAGAGAGTCAGATTTAACTTGCAACTTATCTGCTGAACAAAGTGGTCATGTGACTGATCAGCCAAGTGCTATCAAGGAACCTTCATCTTATTCTGCCAAAGCACTAGAGATGATTGGTGAATCAAGTGATCAGACTAAAGCTGACAACAGATCTGGTCTCAGCAGTTTGCCCAATAATTCTGCATATAATACAGAATACAAACACGTGTCAAGTCCAGTGGAGCACCTAGTACGTGAACAGAGCCTGCAAAGTGAGAATGCTCTATGTGCTCCTAGAAAAGACACCATATTTCAACATTCAAGCAGACTATTTTCTTTTGATGGGGAGGAGGAATATGATGGGACTGTGCACATGAAGACTCATGCAGTAGTTCAAAATGATTTATGTAGCACTAACTTTTCTAGCACAAACCCCTTAAATGAAACAGACAGGCTTCTTGGCACTACAATGGCAAGATGTTATAATGAGAACACAAAGTGGAATACATCTAATGAATTTCTAAGATCGCGAATCTTCTGCTTGCAACATGCTCTTGAGATAGAGGAAATGTTGCAGTGCAAGGGTGGTGCACATGTGCTTATTATATGCCATTCAGGTATGAAATCTTATAACTGATACCCTTTACATTACCATTGTTGTCAAAATTTTACCTTGTTTAAATTGTTATATAACTGTTACTGCATATTTCTGTTTCTCCCTAGTTTTAAATAGTTATAATTATGTGCTGCTGCATTAAAGCTGTTTGTTCTGATTTCCTTACACAATTGGAGATATATGGTCCTGCATGTTTGGATCAGATAATCAAATTTGCATTCTTGTCTACCGTTTCATGTGAAAATATAATTATTCTTCTGACATATTTTCCCAGTAGGTTAGGCTTCATTAATTGTCTTATTCATTTGCAGAAATGAGGTTGCTTGTTGCTCTAGATTCTGCTTTACTCTCATTCACATATGAATCTGAAGCCAGGCTGACAAATTGCCTACGCTGAAACTCAAGATGGCCTTTTCCAAATCTATGAAAGTTGAAATCTAATAGTTTCTTATGTGCATCTGGGCTAAATTGCTTCTTGTCAAAATACCTATGTTGCAGTAAGATCCATAAACATTGTGGTTCAGTCAGCTTCGAATTTGTATTTTGGAGATATTTCATAGTTTTGACGTTTTTTTTTTTTTTTTACCATCTTTCAACTTGATGCCAACCCATTTCACCTTTCCCGTCCAGGCACTGGAATGTCCATGATGGCATTAATAACGTTGCAATTTCGAATAGCACAAAATTCCAAGTTTCAACTATTTAAAAATTACAAGCTTCCTCATTCTAGAACCACTTGTGGAGCTTAAATGTAGTTTGACAGGTTCTAATGGGCAGAATATATTTGGTATCTATAGAATAATTCGAATATTTTTATATTTTCATCAGTTATAACTGTTGCCTTGAGTTTGGAAGAGTTATAAGTTAAACATTGTGAATTATAACTAAAATTAAAGAAATACCATTTCAGCTAATTTGTGTTGACTATGTTTTGTTTGAATTGTCCATAGCATCTTGACTGTGATAAATTAACTATTACAAAGTTATTTTTTTATAGAATGTTACCCAAGATAGCATAGATAAGGGTGGCAATGGATCGAGTCGGATCAGGTCAGAAAACCCTCTACTCATGCTGAGCCCACTCAGTATGCCCGACTTCTCAACCTAATTAGTGCTTCATTCAGCAGTTATATATGAATCAAAATAAGAGACTTATGATCAACATGCAAATAAAGTGAGAAAGTTAGAATAAAAAGTTAAAAGTAGAGGAAAAACAAGCCATTCCTCCAGTGTTATTTGCAATATTTTTGTTATTGTCCTAACAATTATGCAATTCCATGGTGTAATTATCCTTATCCTAGCAGTTTGGGGATGAATAACAAGTGTTTGTTCAATTGTTGTTGATCTTCTAGATTAGAACAGTCAAACCCATGCTTGACCCATTTATAATTGGTTGTTTGCCTTGGCTTGTCCATACCTGACCCAATTTATAGCAAACCCACTCCCACACCCATTTATTTATCGCCGGTTCAAGTTTGGCCCTGTGTGGGTCAAAAATTGCACCGTATTTCATGGAATATGATATTGACATCCTGTGATGTGGGAAGTTACGGTAGAATTTATTGTTGATATTGTAAGAAATGAGCTTTAATCATATGTTTGTGGGATGTGAGAGTAGCATTCTGTGTGTGAGAACATATAGTAGAATCGACTATTAATGTGCTCATGGAGTTATTTAAGTAATTAAAGAATGCACTTGTGGAGATGTGGTGGTTGCCGTACTGTGATGAATCAGGAACGGGAGCACAAAGTGACATTGTAAGAAAACTTTTTGAATTTGCAACATTTAAAAAGTGTCTGATTTAGCAGTAATAATCATGACAACTAAACTGCTTAGCAGTTTTTGCAGGCCATATTTTGATATTCACATTGCTAGGATGGGAACTTAAATGCACATAACACTGTTAGAATGAAATTTGATTGGTAGTTAGAACAGATAGCATAAGATCATTTAGCCTTTTAGCTATATTCTGAAATGGATTTAATCCCTTGCATATATTGGTCTAGATGTAAGACTTTTACATAATTCAATCTTTCTACGACCTGTGATTTTCATATAATAACAAGCCTCTCATGGTAGATGTTGCAAGTAACAAATGCAACTATAATTCACTATGTGAATGATACTATAAGAGATACATGTTATATGTGCTGTTGTTGGAGGATGGACCTCCTGGTGAAACTCTGTACAATTTGAATGATCAGCTAAATTAATCCTTTTGTGCTGTGTATTGGCTCAAAACAGTTTGTGACCCATAGACCATTTGATTTATTTACCTAGGAAAAAAAGTGCCGAGTGGTCTGTGCAATTGCATCATCTTTTACATTGTTTGGCATGGTTTCAGTAGAGCTGATATTTTTAATAACAGAGCCACCAGTATTTACTGTTATGATGAAAATGACAGCCTTCATGTGCCTACTCATGCTTTTGATTGGATTTTTCCCTTGAAGTTTTGGCAGCTGTTATTATCCACTACAACAGGAAATAGCAGACTGGAATATTGACTGTGATATTTGATTGTTTTGTTCCATGCTTATCAAATAAGATATATTGTTTGAACCGATATGGAGATTTGTCCCTCCAAAAAAATATGGAGATTTTATTTTATAAGTATGATGCAAAAAATGGAGATGAAAGGATCAACAACTACTATTACTATTGTGTAATGGCTGTTTTAACAAGCTCATGACTTTTTAATGGCCATCATTCCAAAGAACCATTTTCTAGATGCATGATACAACAGCAAGCCCCCAAATCCAGTGGAATGCCCCTTTGCCAGGTTATGACAATCACTATTTTAGATGATTGTGCCTCCATTGAATGTCTAGTAACTATAAAAAAATATCTCATGCTAGTTTGCAACATATTGGCACTCATGATCATGGTCAACTAGTTGAATTCCACAATAATCCATGCGATGTAATAAAACACTAAAAAGTAATCAACTTTAATTCTGCACAACTTTCATTATGAAGTCTATTATGACTCTATAATTAGTCCACAGTTTCAACCAAAAGAGATGCTTAAATATCCAGTTCAAACGTTAATATAATTTTTTTAAAAAAAGTTCAACTGTAATTGTTTCTTTTTTAAATCAACATTTTAAAATTTTAGTTATAAGAATTATTTTTAGGTGAACAAAGTTAATTGAAAATACTTTATATGTAATACACCCACATGAGGAAATTAGTGTAAAATTGGTAAATATTAGTTATGCTTTTTGGAGGTATGTTGATTAGTCTCCAATCTGGAACATAACTGGTAAGGAACTCAAATGGAGTAATATGTACTAAGGGGTTTTTTTTTCCCTTCTGAATGATAGAATCAAGGGTCCCTCTATCTACCAGCTATTCGTAATGGGGGTTCAAATTCCTATTTAAAGGTTTCATCAAAGCAAGCCAAATTGGAAGAGCATTGTAGATTTAAAAGTTTGGTTGTTGACGCGTTCTTTAGCCATGTTAGAAAAGGCAATGCAACAAACATCATTCTACTTAAAAGTTTGATCAGCATCAATATAATTGAAATTTTCATTTAAAGGCACTTCTATGATGTTTATCATCAAGTTAACTTTTCAATGCATCTTGAATCATCCAAAATAGTGGTCGGATGAGAAAGTTGTCTACAATTTATTGAAAATGTATTAGTGTTGACAAACTTCCAAAAAAATTATGAAATTGCAACCTCATAATTTGTAGCACGATTTTTCTTTTATTCTTGTCTGAAATTCTATATTTCTTTCTTCTAGAAACTCATGCTAGATGACTTATAAGTACTAGGAAACCCTATTGACTTTAGAATGTCTCACCTATAAATAGGTCCCAATTGTACTTTTTTGACAATAATTGTCAAAAATATTTTTTTGAAGTTCATTTTTGTTTGGAGGTGTGAGATTGCGGTTCCATGAGAGTTAACTGATTTAAGATGGAAATGTTAAGTGTTTCTCGAAGAGGTTGGTGATGCAAGATCAAAGATCCTCATGCGGTTTGGCATGAGGCCATGATGTATCACATTTTTTGGTTTGCTTCTGCATTTCATATATTCAGGCAGGCAAGCCTGCACCAATTTCGGTATCAGAGCCAATGTATATCAAATTAGCATAAGAGTCAACCCTCTATCAAATTTGGTATAAGAGGCAAACATGGTACTTTGATTGCATTAGATTTTGGTATTAGAGTCTAAACAACTTGTAGCCCGAACTACTCCTTTATAGAGGAGCCTATTTATAAAGTACCCAATGAGTATGACTTTCCTAAAGGGGAGCCCATTGAAAAATTTGCTGAACTTACAACTTCAATTGATCAACTAGTCTCTGATGATGAAGTAGAGATGCATGTTCTAAATTTACTTGCTGTTGCAAAAGAAGTGGAGTAACACTAGCATCAAGACTATTTTCGATTGCAATATGCAATGCTATGGCAAAAATAATTTCCCATTATTATTGATGGTAGTAGTAGCATGAATGTAGCCTCCAAGGAGTTTGTAGAGAAACTTAACCTGAAAACAGTGCCTCATCAAAACCCTTACAAGGTTTCTTGGATAAATGATTTTACAATCCTCGTGAAAGTGTCTTATCATTTTTAGATGGGATAAGGACTATATCGATGAAGTTTGACACGATTTTCTCCCTATGAATATCAGTCATATTTTACTCGGCCAACCTTGGATTTATTATAGAGATGTCACTCATCAAAGAAAGATATCTCACCTTGTACTTTCTTAATACCCTTTCAAAATAAATGGAAAATATCTCACCTTGTACTTTCTAAAGGACCTTCTTGTTCCTGCTAAGAAAAATGCTAAACTGATTGAAAAGAAGCCTCCAATTAAGGAGCAACTTCTAGTGACTACCTTCAAACAGCCTGTAGTCTTTGCAGTCAAATGATTTGAGAGAGAGGGTAACAAGTCTGAAGTTGTCTATAGATTAGTAGCAAAAAAAGTGAGTGACTCGAGACAAATTCATTGACAAAAGGAGACATCTTTATTCAAAAAGAAGATGAATATCATATGTCCGAGGGGTTTGAAATCTATGATTTTTTATGTTAATCCAAGTCCTTTCACAAATAAATTTGAAGGTTGTTACATCTTACTCACATTGATTCATTAAGAGCTGAATCTTTCAATTTGGGAGGAATTGATGTAGGCAAGGGCCTCCATATCTGCCAGCTGTCTGAAATAGTGATTCGAAGTCCTATTAAGAAGCTTCACTAGAGCCACTTATATGAAGGAAGATCACCAAAGCTTAAAAAGTTTGTATTTTGAAATTTTTATCCAATTACGTTAGAAAAGGCAATTCAACTTATCATTCTAAAAGGAAGCCTTACTAGCATCACCATAATGTCTATCATTGAGTTAGCTTTCCAAAGAATAATGAATGACATAAACAAAGGTCAAGTTGGAGCTATGAATGACTTATCAAAGATGTGTTAGTATTGGTGACTTATTGAAAATTATGAAATTCCATCTCTGAAAAGTTCATCTTTATAATATGTTCTTGCTTAACAGAGATTAAATAATTGCCTCAAGTTACTTAACTATACTCAAATCAGTGAGCATCGATGGAACTTATTTGATAATTGTATTTTAAGTCTTAAGGAAATGACTGTGCATCAGTTGGTTAGAGCATTTAGTGTGTAGTTGGATCTTGGAGCAGGTTTTCGTGTGATAAGATATGTTTTAAAGAAAGAAGTTAGGATTCGAAGCATTGTCTTAGCAATCTAGGAGGCTGCAGGGCTTCATTGTCTCTAAATTTCAGCAATAAAAACATTGTTTAAGCCGAATGTAATCCAAGAATTGGGATTGGCAACATTGTCAGCCATCAAGGATCTCTTGAGCTCTCTCTCCCATTAGTGTCTTACTTGAAATTTTCAAGCAGCCAGAGAAGTATCAATTGATAACCAACTCCGTCATCCAAAAGCCCTCTTAACAAATTTCTTACACTGAATATGGCAGTCGTAGTTTTCTTTTTATTTGAATTCTTGCTCCTTTCTTCCCTTTCTGCATCACTGGTCTCTCTATATGTAGATCTGTTACCTGGGAAAAAGTATTAAAAATCAATAAGTATTTCTAGGCTATCAAGTAGCATATTCTGTTATTTTCTCAGTTGGATACTGCTACATTGGCCACCATGCGACACTAGTAAACAGTACTAAATTCTCTCAACTCATAAAAAAAAGGGATCCAACAGGACTTCATATAATATTATATCTTATATGCATGTGTATCATTACTTGAATTTGTTAATCATCAGTTGACAAAATGATGATACTTAAACAGACAAGTTG
Organism: Calamus simplicifolius; assembly: GCA_900491605.1. Taxonomy (NCBI): domain Eukaryota; kingdom Viridiplantae; phylum Streptophyta; class Magnoliopsida; order Arecales; family Arecaceae; genus Calamus; species Calamus simplicifolius. Next base: position 172,324 of record UESW01004712.1, on the reverse strand, counting down.
CATATGCACCTACAAAGAACTTCCATCACTGGTTATACGAATGCCAAACAACTGAAAAGTCAACCCAAGTATACATCTGATGATGCAAATGACTCTTAAAAAAATTTGAAATAAATTTTAGAACTTCTGTCCTATTGTTACATATCTAACATGTGATTCTTCTTAAATATGTTTTATATTTTTTCCAAGAAGTGGGTCTGTAGCGTTTAAAGCATAAAGAAGATATTAGATTCATTGAGCCTTGGGCAATTGATATTTCCTAAAGAGTCGTTTAATGCCTATCCTTTGGTGAGGTTTAATCAACCATATGGTAACCAAGGTAATTTGTTAATCAAGCTAGTCACCTGAATGGTGTTCATGCTCCACCAAACAAAAAATCCTGCTTAACAAAAGATCCATTGATCAATTCTAAACATCTGTGCCCAGTTCATGATATCATGATCTTATTACATTAATGCATTGCTTTATTTATTGAAGTCCAGCTGAGCATTGCTGATGTCACATACTAAGGAATTTTTTGACACACCCATATGTAGGATTGATAGTTCTTTCTTATTAGCCAAGCCAATCCAGATTCCATCACCTCTTTAACAACATTCCTGTTCACTTGTACATCATTGCATTACATTAAGCCATTCAATATCATAGTCAATGCCTGTGTTGCTTGGATTCTTGTAAAGATGTCTACATTAGGCGCTGTTGCATGGTGTCAATCCTTCAAGCTCAAAAAAGATAGGATTCAATAACATGACTATGGTTCTGCTGATGGGCACACATGTTTTCAGTTTGTCTGGTTTGCATATTAACAGAACTGAACAACAATATCTGATCTCATGTGTATTTTTCTGAAAAATCTATTTAATTATGCAGATAATGGGAAATTTGGCATGTAGGATACTATTATACTCGTTTTAGTGACTGAGCACATCCTTTGGTCTCTTTCAAATTCATACAATTCAGTAAGGTTAACATGCACAAAGCTGGTATTTAATTCCTAAAGTAGATCTGATTAGCTGGCAGGGTGTCTGTGATGCTTTCAGCTTTGAACTTTCATTTGTTGAGTGAATCTGCTCTCCTAGCTGACACATTGAAAAGCTAAAAAGTTCATTTGATTGGATTTTGAATATAATCTCATATAGGTGTCTAGTCGTCACATATTTCAACCACATCTTTGGTTATTGGGTATAAGGTCCTCGGGTTCTGAATTACCCAAATTGATGTTTTTAGAAAAGAGAAATGTTTCTGCTGGTGTATCAAATGCCATTGTTTTCATTTAGGTCGAAAGTCATTTCAATGTATACCCAGGTATGTTTTAGTTGTGCTTGTGATTTATTGACTTGAACATGCTGGTTGATGGTAACAAGCGACATGATCATGCATATCATCTATGATGAACTTGATTTACATACCAAGTTTCTCCCTGTAAATTATGAATATGTGTGGCTGACTGAACTGCATAGTGAAGCAGTAATGAGGTTTTTACATTATCAATACTGATATCTTGTTATCTGTGCTTCTTATTAATTAAGATTTACTTGGCATGATTTCTTATAATATTGACTGATTTGATCATTGTAGACTATCTCAAAATAAAGGCACTTGCCATATCAATTGCTGAAGAAATTGGTATCCAGTTCAACTATAAAGATGTTCCACTGGAGAATGCTTCTCCATCAGATTTGAATTTAATCAACACCTCGATAGATGATGAAGAACATGAAGAAGATGGCAAAGATTGGACCTCAAAATTGGGTGTGAATCTAAAATACTCCATCAAGCTAAGAAAGCAGCAGTCATCAAATCAAGAACGGCTTGCATTATCTTTGGGTGGAATCTTTTCCGATCCTTCTCCAGTTTCACATATTTTAAATCTCAAGTGGCTTTCCCGGAAATCTCGCACACATTATAAGGTAGTTGGTACCGTCCAGTCAAATTCAGACATTGATGCAAATACTGAGAAGACCGAACCTCTAACTAAAAATCCAAATTTTAACCCTGCCAAAGAAATTCAAGTTTACAAGAGCCGTAAAAATGAGAGAAATGATGTGGCTTGTAAATATCCTGCTTATCCTAGTAAAGGTGTGCCAAAAGAATTGGATGCTTACAATGATGTTGCAATGGGTAATGGGGAAGATCATAGAAACACATCTGTTCATGCTTATCAGACTGAGAAGGTGGTGGACGATAGTACTGATAATTTGCATACTGTCCCAATTCTTATTGCTGAATATCCTCAAATGCATCAAGATAGTTGGACAACAAAGAAAATTATCACAGAGGATATTATTTATGATTCTACAAAATCTTGCAACTTCTCTGTACCTGTTGATTTGGCCACTGTGTCTTGTGAAAGACTGCCCAAGATCAATTGCAGAAAGCTAAACAATAAAATGATTGTTCCTGGTCTGGAAAAGCTGGAAAGTTCTCATCCATATTTCGATGTGCCAGTGCTAGAGTGTGCAGAGTTGGAGCAGGGGGGTGCAGAGGGATATATGTCAAGGTGCAACGTTGATAGTTCAGAGAAGCCTGGATCTGAAGTGAATATTGTGATTTTGGAATGTGAATATTCTGAGGTGCAAAGAGAGGAAAGAGTTGTGGACGAAACTAACTTGGAGCACAAAATACATGGAGCTGTAAAACCAGTTTGTGAAAATGATAGGTCTGAAGATATGCCAGAAATTGTAGTGGCAGATCCATCTAATTCGGAGCATGGTCTTGGTATGGCTTCATTATCAGAAGAACGGTTAATTGTTCCATTGTTATCATCCTATGGTTCTGAAATGCATCTTAGTATTCCAACCCTGAGCAAATCTGAGCTAAAGAACATGGATGCTAATTCAACAGAAGGTAGTATTGAAATGCAGCAAGAAGTTCCAGCTGCAAGGGAAAGTATTCTACAGGATGGTGTGGCTAGTGGGAATGAGAGCCAGTTTACTGTTGACAACTCAGTGTCTAGCGATTCTCAGATTCAGCTGGAAGCTCACTTGGCAAATGATTCAAAAGCAAATTGTGGGATTACTGATTATTTAAAATCAGAATGTCAATCTGTTAATACGAAGCCCATAATTGATGATTCAATAACTTCAGCTAATACTGGTTCTACTTTAGCAGTTGATGGCTTAGGAATGCTGGAATTCATTGAAAACATCAGGGACATGAGTCTTGCTTCAGGTAATGATAGCTCTCCACAGAATTTAGAAAGACATAATAAAGCCCCAACCAGAGATCTAATACAATATGTGAGACGCCGAAAGAAGAGAAAGCTAGAAGCAGAGCAAATAACAGAAAATCACAATAGCTGTATAGGCTTTGTGCGTGGCCCCTGTGAGGGCTTGAGGCCAAGATCTGAGCGGACTGCAACTTTGATGACTGACACTACTAGCATGGAGAAGAAGGTTAGTCCAAAGAAGGCAAACAGGAGACCTGAGAAGGCTGTTTTTCAGAAGGGCAGAGATAAGGGCAAGGAGCCCATCAAGTGTGATCTTGAAGGGTGTCAAATGAGTTTTATGACAAAGGGAGAGCTCTCTCTCCACAAGCGCAATTGTTGCCCATATGATGGATGTGGGAAGCGATTCCGTTCTCACAAGTATGCAATGCGCCACCAGTGTGTCCATGATGATGAAAGACCCCTCAAGTGCCCATGGAAGGGCTGTAACATGTCCTTCAAGTGGGCATGGGCTAGGACAGAGCATATCCGGGTTCACACAGGAGAGCGCCCTTACAAATGCAAGGTCTCTGGGTGTGGGCAGACATTCAGGTTCGTGTCTGATTTCAGTCGTCACAGAAGAAAAACTGGGCACTACGTGAATTCTCCTACCAGATGATTACTCTCCTCTCTAGGATTGAGGGTTTGGTTCTGGCTGCTAGGGCTTTCTTTTGGGATAAGTTCTTCCTAACTTTTGGGTAGTCCTAACTTTCCTTTTTCACTGAATATCGGGAAAAGACCGTCCAATTAGAATTCAGATTCACTGAATTGGGTGTAGATTGTACAGACTGATCCACTGAATGTCTGCAGTCTGCTGTCATTGGTAATTGAATGTTGAAATCAAGCTTGTCGATTCATTATGTTCACCTTATATAATATTAGCGTTGGTCTCTCTTATATCTGTAACTTTCTTTTGCTAGTTTCGCAAGTTATGCTGGCGAAGTTGGAGTCAAAAGGCTCAAGTTATTGCGGCTGTTGATGGAGCCACAACCTGTTGCTATCCAGGCTTCATTTTCGCATACATCGGATGGTGTATTGCATTGCCAGTTATATTCTTAACTTGGCTTTTTCCTGCATGGCCAGAAGTCCGGAAAATTTGAGCAGTCCGGGCACCTGTGGACCTTTCTTTGGTCCTCCGTACGTAGCCATGCAGGAAAAACTCTGAAAAGTGACAGGATGAAAAAGTCTTTGTACATAGTCTTCGGCAGAGAATGGTTTGCATTAGGTATGATGATTTGTTCACGCATGGGCTCACATTGGGGGGTTTGCTCATGGGTCCTGCATCATAGATGCATAGGCTTATCTATGGGTGGGTGAATCGTCATGTCTTGTGTAGCTCATTCTGCATGTCTTGTGTAGCTCATTCTGCATCGGAGCGATGTACAAATTTTTGTTCATTACTTAATATTTTAACTTCTGCTTTTTCAGTGTTTTAAAAACTGGATCGGACTAGTTCGATACTGGATCAGATCGGTCGATCGAACCGGTTCAATCAGAAATCGGTCATCAATTTGGTCCGGTTTTATTATTAAAGTTGACTTTTATATAACTCTATAAAAATCAAAAAATCCATTAAATTGGTCAGGTTTCGAATTAGTTCAACCTGGTTTTTAGATTTTTTTTAAATTTTCATTTAAATTAATTTTTATATTTTATTATTTTTAAATTATTAAATTAAAAATTATTATAATATTATTTGGTTCGAACAAATCGGTTTATCCGAATGAATTAATTGACTCACGATCTAAATGTTAAACCTATTCGTTGCTGGTCCGGTTTTTAAAACATTGATTGGAACGGTTCAGGCCCCGTGGACCTTTGTTTGGTGCTCTGTATGTGGCCATGCAGGAAAAAGTCTTTTCCGTCTGAAAAATGGCTTGATATTCTTAACTTCAGCTTTTTCCTGCATGACCGAAAGTCTAAAAAAAAATTTATTAGAAAAGTTTTGCTGTAACCATGATGGTTGATGCACAGTGCATATGCATGTGTATATTAAAAATAAAAAAACATGCAATGGGTACGATGCAGCAAGATTTTTCCTTTTTTTTTTTTTTTCTTTCTATTTGGGTCCTGGCCCCCTTTGAGGTTAAGACATTTAGAATCGTCCATCCATTTTTTGTTTGGGTCGTCTGTCTAAAAGGTCAGACTGTTTCTTTTAAATATATCATGGCAGATTGGATAGGTTATCAGGTGCTTTTCTTGGTTACCATATACCGCTCGCTCCTAGCTGAACTATATGGAATGCATGAATTAATTCAGGATATGCTGACTTATTTAGCATAAAAAAATTGAGTGTGTTTTTATGTGTGATCCTTTGATTTTCACGTATCTAATTTTTGTGTGCACACATATAACAATGCAGATCTAAATCAATATGAATAAAAATAATTTAAAAAATATATAATTATTTATAATTTAAATATCAATTTAGTTTTGAATAAAGCAGAGTAGATGAAGCAGATTCATATAGTCGATCCCATGTAGTTGAAAAAAAGTTTAGATGAGTTAAGTTATGTTGATTTGAGTTTAGTACATGAAACATAAGCTTATGTAAATATATCCATTCATCCATGCATGCACGTGTACGCTGTCAAGTGTATATAAGCATGCACCAATGGATAGATAGATGTACTAAATATATTAGCATCTCGAACTACATTGGAAAAGGAAGCAAGAAAATAATTATTTGCTGCTGCTGCTATAACCAAATTTAATTGGATGTTTATTTTCTGGTATTAGATTAGGAGTATTCTGCTTAACGTCATCTTTTTGGCTTCTCAAGCTCAATGCTTGCGCGTATGTATCAATACAACATACTTTGCAACAAAAGCCTCCCATTATTTCTTTGTCAAAATCCTTAAGTAACCGATTCTTACTTTTAATTCTGAAAAGCTACTATAATTAAGCAATCACAATAAGATGGCATTGGGTTCACAATAATATTATACAATATTATCATGAATCTTATATTTTTCATTATCTTATCCTTAATAATAAAATTATTAGAAATATAATATTAACATGTTTGGTTCATTTTGATAATGTTAATTTAGTTTTCAAGAAATGTAGAATTTAATATACACTATATTATTTTAATCTCTATTTATATTTTGTTACAAATCATTTTTATTTTTTAAGTGATTGTCCATTTTTTAAGCTAGAATATAAAATGTTCCAATAGAAAACAAAAATTCTTTGTGAAATAATTTTAGAAATATTATATATTTAAATAGTATAAATATTTAGTATATATTATTAATTATATTATTTAAATATTAAATAATATTTATGGTATAAATAATATTAACTATATTATAAATTATTTAAATGTAATAATTTAATAAGCAAGAAGGTTGTAAACATTAATAATTTAAAATTTAAAAGTTATAAATTATTATATAATATACAATAGTATTTAAAATGATAAATGTTACATATATATTTAATACTAAATAACATACAAAAACTAGGAAGATAGATAAAATTGATGGTTCAATACGACTTTGAGATGTTTGCGGAAGCGTGATAAGGATCAAATCATATATCTTAGCGAAAACAAGATAAGGATCAAATCACATATCTTAAAAAATTGAGTTAGCGATCTATACCCGTATTAATTTAATAACAAGAACAATAGGGAGATTAAGAAATTGACTTTTTGTTCTCCATCAATACTACCTTGAAATCATCAAATCCTTTTGATCACCACGGATCTTTCCAAACGTTCTTTAAATTATGATGAACACGAACAAGTGGGTGTTCCTTTGGGTTGTGATTGAGATCACACAATTGAGTTTCTTTCACTTTGCATTCTCAGCTTATGAGATAAAGTGAAGTTGAAGGAGAGAACTCTCTGTGGTTGATTATTATCTTTCGATGTTCTCCTCTATTATTTTTCTCTTGTGAATCATATATTCTGAGAGAATAATAAAGATAACTTCCAACTCTTGGAATTACTTTAACATATATCAATCCAACAACCAATTGTTGGTTAGTTTTGATATATTTATCATGGGAGGGAGAGAGAAAGGCTCTCTTACGATCCCATATTTATTTCTCCAATAACTAAATAATTTTCACATAGACTTTTCTCGTAGAATATGCCTACGATGTGTTTCCTAGAACACAGTATATTAGAAATTAATCCAATTAATTTCTATATAAAAAATAATTTAGAATTCTCAATTTCAAATTAATAACTCAACCCAACATATCATAAAGTTCACATAATTTAATGGAGCCGTTCAGAGGAACTATGGACATTATAATTCTAAGCTCCAATAATTTTGACATTCAATTAACACCTTAATTAAAATATCAAAATTATTAATTCCAAATTACTCCACTAAAAATTTGGAACTGCACTCTTAAAATTATAAAATTAATTATATTCAAAAGGATTTGAATCGTCCATTGATATAGTCACTACTTATAAATCAATCCTGTTCATGATTAAAGCTAGGCATTTTCACATCTTTATCCATAAGTACCATTGATTCTATAATGAATAATATATTTATGATCCAATCATAAATTGAGCGTACTTATTATTCAAGTCCCGAATCAATACTTATGGGAACAGTCCATCTGACTTCTTTACGAAGGAATGGATTTCATCTTGCATATTAATATTCCTGGCTACTTATGTTATTATATTTTCAATATACCAAAAATTTGACACTATGTTTCTGTGTCATTACCCGGTAAGTCAAAAAATATAATACAATAAATAGGAGTCTATTAATTACTCAGAATTAAGATTGATTCACATATGACTATCATTGATTAATTTTGAATGCTCTATTTTAACAATGAAATTTATTAGAGATTCATAATTAATCGTGTTCGAGTCCTATATAATCAAATTATATAAAGCGCTTTCATTCCGATAATCTTATTATCAACAATCCAGATAAGATCATTTCATTCAGAATGTAATGAATCGCGCTAGTAATTTTAAATTAAAGATCCCGATTGCAACTTTAATTTATAATTACGGACAAATTTAGATTGTTTTACTTTAAATATTATTCTCTGCATATAACACTTATATACAATATTTAAAGTCACATTTTAAATAATCCAGGGATTTTTTATATTTATAAAGCATCATAACATGCATGCAAGTATAATATTAATTTTTTTTTAAATATTCAGCAAAATAATAAATGTCATTTGTTTATGGGCACATATCCTAACAATGTCCCACTTGCCCTAAAGCAAATGCGATATGTCTCTAAGTCCCATCCCATCAAGATGCAGCTCAAAACCTTGAGCCGGTAATGTCTTAGTAAATGGATCAGCTATATTAATCGCAGATGCGATCTTCTCAATTGAAACGTCTCCTCTATTGACAAGCTCTCTCACAAGATGAAATTTTCTCTCTATATGCTTTCCTCTATGGTGGTTTTTGGGTTCCTTGGCATTGGCTACTACGCCACTGTTGTCACAGTAGAGTCTAACTGGTTCATGCATATCTGGAATAACTTTTAGATCTTTCAAGGATTCCCGAAGCCAGACTGCCTCCTTAGCTGCTTCACAAGCTGCTACATATTCAGCCTCCATGGTTGAGTTAGCAATGCAAGTTTACTTCATGCTTCTCCATATAATGGCTCCTCCACCCAAAGTGAACACCGCTCCAGAAGTAGACTTCATAGAGTCTCTATCTGATTGAAAATCAGAATCTGTATATCCAATAGGAATCAAATCCTTACTGGAATATACTAGTATATAGTTTCTCGTACGCCTCAGATATTTTAGAATATGCTTGACTACAACCCAATGATCCAATCCTGGGTTTGATTAGTATCGGCTAACCACTCCCACTGTAAAGCAGATGTCGGGTCTTGTACACAACATTGCATACATCAAACTAACAACCGCCAAAGCATAGGGAATCCATCTCATATCTTCCTCCTCTTGCGGTGTTTTAGGACACTGCTCTTTAGAAAGATGAACTCCATGTCGAGTAGGTAAATTACCTTTCTTAGAGTTTTGCATCGCAAATCTGATAAGCACTTTATCCATATACGATGCCTAAGACAACGCCAAAAGCCTATTCATGTGATCCCATATAATTTGAATGCCACGAATGTAGCTTGCTTCTCCCAAATCCTTCATTTGGAATTGGCTGGCTAGCTAGTTCTTTATTTTGGACAGAGATCCTACATCATTCCCAATGAGTAAAATATCATCCACATAAAGAACTAAGAAGACCACTTTATTTCCTTCCTTTTGCTTATAGACATAAGGTTCACCTAAATTTTGTTCAAAATTATAAGATTTTATGGCTTCATTAAATCTGATGTTCCAAGATCTAGAAACTTGCTTAAGCCCATAAATAGACCTTTGCAATTTGCAGACTTTCTGTTCTTAGCCTTTAACCACAAAATCCTCTGGTTGGACCATATGAGTAGTCTCTTCAAAAATGGTCATTCAAAAATGCCATCTTGACATCCATTTGCCATATCTCATAATCATAATAAGCATCAATGGACAAGAGAATCCGAATGGATTTTAGCATGGCTACTGACAAAAAAGTATCCTCATAGTCTACTCCTTCCTTTTGGGTAAAACCCTTTGCCACTAACCTAGCCTTGAAAGTCTCTACTTTTCCATCGGCTCCTCTTTTTCTCTTATAGATCCATTTGCATCCAATAGGCTTTACGCCTTCTGGTAGATCTACAAGCTTCTAGACTGAATTAGAATACATTGATTCCATTTCGAGTTTCATGGCTTCCTGCCATTTCTCTTGATCAACATCCTCTATTGCCATCTTGTATGTCAATGGATCATCATCACTGCCATCGGTGACTGCAACTTGTGCTTCTCCATCCCGACCATAGCGGATGGGTAATCTTATTTCCCTCCCACTGCATCGTGGTGGTGGTGGTGTTTGATCTTAAGTAGTGGTCTCAACTTTTTGTCATTCAATAACTTTTGTTGGTGTGGAGCTAATCTCATCAGCTAGCAACTCTTCCAGAACTACTTTACTTCTAGGCTTGAATTCTATCATATAATTGTACTCGAGAAACGTTGCATTTGTCGACACAAAAACTTTATTATCTTGAGCATTATAAAACAGTCTTCCTCTCGTTCCATTAGGGTACCCAACAAACATGCATACTTCTGAACGAGGTTCCAACTTCCCAGTCTTTCCCTTCAGCACATGGGCTGGACATCCCCATATGCGGATGTGTCTCAAACTAGGCTTGCGACCATTCCATAACTCTAAGGGAGTCTTAGGGATTGACTTAGATGGAACTAAGTTTAGAATGTATACAGCTATTTATAATGCATATCCCCAAAATGAGTTAGGCAAAGAATAATAGCTTAACATTGATCTTATCATATCAAGCAAAGTACGATTCCTTCTTTCAGCTACACCATTTTGCTGTGGTGTCGCAGGTGTTGTGAGCTGTGATAATATTCCATTCTTAATCAAGTGGTTTTAAAATTCATAATCCAAGTACTCTCCTCCTCAATCAGATCGAAGAGTTTTGATTGATTTACTGAGTTGTTTTTCTACTTCAGCATGGAATTCTTTGAACTTTTCAAAGGCCTCGGATTTTCTTTGCATCAGATATGCATATCCATATCTAGAATAATCATCAATGAATGTGATGAAATATTCATAGCCCCCTCTAGCTTTGACATTCAAAGGCCCACATACATTAGTATGTATAATCTCTAAAGGTGCTTTTGCTCTTTCACCTTTTGCTGAAAAAGGTCTTTTGATCATTTTTCCTTCTAGACAGGATTCAGAGGCCGGTAGAGTGCCAACTCTTAGCTCTCTTAAAGGACCATTGTCACGCCCCAGACCCAAAAATTTGAGCTAGGGTGACAACCCGCCGCATGCCAGGCATGCAAGGCGTCTTGAACTTATCACATAAATCAATATAAAGCAAATTCTATATCCATGATTTATTACAAACCAGAATTATCAGTCTTGGGCTATCTGCCCTACACACAAACAAATCTGAACTAAATCAATATAATAAAACTAAGTTTTCTTAATAGAAACTCCTTCTATCTCAATTATCCATCTTCATTCCTGAGGCTCTGAAAAACATTATGAGAATTTTGTGAGCTCACACTCAATAAGTAAGCCTAATATAATTTCAAAATTTCATTTATCAGGCTATCATTAGGTTCATGTCATCAGATCAATTAGCTTGAAACTTAATTCAATAACAATTACATTGTTTATACTGTCATTATTTTTCTTTATGTGTCCCACGGCCCTACAATACACATCATGTGTAGCCCTCTTAAACATCCCCTAAGAGGAAGGGTCCTGGTACCAGTGTCTGTCATCTGTCATCTGTCATGTGATAATCTATCATGTGATAATGTAAGAATCTGTCATGTGGGAATCTGTCATGTGATAATCTGTCATGTGAGAATCTATCATATGAGAACCACGGTGACACATAAAGTTTTACTGTCATTATCATGATTACATATTATCATAGTAATAACATGATTTTGCTAAATTAACATAATTATATTTAACTGGAATTTCACAGTTCATAAATTAAATAATTAATAAAATTATAATACTTGACTTACTTACCACAGTACACGAATTTCACTTGATAACCCAGCTAATTGGACTCATGGGAACCTACATAATCATTTTTCATTATTAAATTTTTAAAATCTGAATTATAAAATATTTCTTAAACTCTACCCAAACCACTTCACGGGCCCAACTTTGGGCTTGAATATCTCTCAATGTATACACCCAAATAGGAAAATAAAATTATTCCCAAAAACTAGAATCAATCTTGATTCGGGCCATATATTTATTTTGTCATTCTCGGCCCGATACAGGGCCCAAAATGCTGCTCAAACTGGGCTCAGAGACGGCCCAATAAGGCCCAACACTCGGACGGCCCAACAGCCCATTGCTTCTTTTTAACCCAGCTCCTCTGTTTCAAAAGAAACAGAGGAACTGAGAATCGCGCTGGCGGCCAGGCCCGTCGCCGGCCAAATTGAAGGCGGTCCGGCCGCCGTTGGCCGGACCGTGGTCGGCCGCCGCCGCGGCCAGCCTCCCCCACTCTATCTCTCTCATCAATTTGGATTTAATTCCATCTTCTCTCTATTTCATCGCGGCGGCTCGAAATCACGCCGGCGACTTTGCCGGCCCAATCCGGGGCGGTCCGGCCTCCGGTGGCCGGGCCAGAGCCGGCCACCGCCGTGGCCGGCCTCCCCTCTCTTTCTTTCTCCTTAATTTTCCTCTTCTTGCCCTTCCATCAAAAATTTTCCTTTAAGTCTCTGTACATCTTAGTGCCACCTGGATGCACAGTATAGGAAGAGTAGTGAGCCTCTTTCAAAATTTCAGCCTTTAGCTCTTCACTGTTTGGCACACAAAGTCTTCCTTCAAATTTTAGGGATCCATCTTCCATTATATAAAATTCATTTTGAACTCCTAATTGTAACACTTCTTTAATCCTTTGTAGCTCTGGATCTTCCATCTGGGAGGACTTGATTCTATCAACTAAGGTCGGCTGGAGTACAAGTGCTGCAATAAGTCCATCAGACTGCTGTACTCTCAGACTAACCTCCCACTTCTCCAGATCTCTCAATACATGAGGCTGGGAGGTAATCATAGCAGCTATCTCAGAAGAGGATTTTCTGCTCAAGGCATAAGCTACTACATTGGCCTTCCCAGGATGATACTGTAGATTCAGGTCATAATCTTTCAATAGTTCCAACCACTTCCTCTGCCTTAAATTCAGCTCCTTCTGTGTGAAAATGTATTTTAAACTTTTATGATCTGTATACACATCACACGACACTCCATATAGATAATGCCGCCAAATCTTCAGAGCAAAAACCACAGCAGCCAATTCCAGATCATGAGTAGGATAATTTTGATCTAAAGGTTTCACTATATACTCTGATGCCTCTCGAAAAGGATTGGGATGTGTTTTGATGCAGAATGAAAGAGTGATAGCTTTTCGTTACAAGAAAACAAGATGGACAAGGTCAACACCAACTTGGGCCACCACAGCCCAAAAGGGATCCAATTGGTGCCTTATCCTTCTTCCTTAACCGGTTATAAACCACTCAACCAATTCCTAATTTTCCAATGTGGGACTATTAGGAGGGGCATCACAATCTACCCCCCTTATAGAGGCGACGTCCTCATCGCCAGAGGCAATTGATCACAACCACCAGGCAGGCAGGATTCTAGAGAAGGCCCCCACAGGTTCAAGAGGTGGCTCCCATCCTCCATGGATGTAGCACTTTGCCCTGTGTGGCACTTAGCTCCTGCACTTCCGACTGGTGCATGGCTCTGATACCATATTGTAACGACCCGGGCCCACGGGCCCGTTTCGTTACAAGAAAGCAAGACGGACAAGGTCAACACCAACTTGGGCCACCACAGCCCAAAAAGGGATCCAATTGGTGCCTTATCCTTCTTGCTTAACCGGTTATAAACCACTCAACCAATTCCTAATTTTCCAATGTGGGACTATTAGGAGGGGCATCATAACCATCCTTCACTAGTCTTTCTATTCTGTCTATATTAATATGATCAAGCCTCAAATGCCATAAATACGTGTCATTGTCATTATTCGCAACTTTTCTTCTTTTAGGAGTTGGTTCAGCGACTGTAAACATTTCGGTTTGAAGCAAGTTGTTGGAATTTTGTTTAACAAAATATAAACCATTTTCAACATACCCAGAACAAATATTTATTCCATTCTTATAAATTGAAACAGAGTCAACACTAAAAGAAACAGAAATAAATTGTTCATGTAACTTTGACACCAAAATCAAATTCCATTTGAAATCCAGAATATAATAAACATTGTTCAAAAGCAAATATTTATTATCAGCAAACGATAGTCGAACTATCCCTACTATTGTCACTGACACCTTTTCTCCACTGCCTACTCTCATTGTGAAATCTCCCACTTGAAGATCCCGGGCAGACTCAAGCATCTGCAAAGAAACACAGACATGGTTAGATGCTCCTGAATCAATAATCCAGCTTGAGAAATCATTCTCAACTAAGCATGTTTCCATAACTAGTAAATCTAATTTACCTTGTTTTTTTTTTTTGTTTCAGCTCATCAAGGTACTTTTTATAGTTCCTTTTCCAATGGCCATCTTGATGAAAGTGGAAACACTTTCCTTTAGGTTTAGGCTGAGCAGCCTTTCCTTTCTTCTTCTGGACCTTCTTCTTGTTATCCTTTTTCTTTACCACATAGTTCTTCTTCTTTTTCTTTGAAGAAGAAGGTTTTTTCTCAGCTGCGTTGGCTTCAGCAACAATTGCCTTACCACCCTTGTTATCTATAAGAGTCTCATATATTTGCAGCTCATTCAGGAGTTCAATCAGATTACACTTTTTATGATTCATAATGTAATTAGTCCTGAATTGAAGAAAAGCGGGAGATAGTGTCTCCAGAATCATGCCAACCTGAGTCTTTTCATCAATTTTAGCTCCATTGATCTCAGCTTCATTGAAATGATTGACCATTTTGAGGATGTGCTCATAACAGAAGAACCATTCTTTATTTTGCTATTCATAATGGCTTTTACAGATTCGTAGCGAGCCTAATCAGATAGGCATCCAAACATCTGCTGCAGAGATTCCATAATCTCTCTTGCAGTTTCAAAGGCCTCGTGCTTAGTTCTAAGCACCTCATTCATTGCTGCTAACAAGTAGCAGCATACTTTGTTGTTTGCAACAACCCAATGATTGTACTCTTTAGTAACAACCTTGGAGGCACTGGAGGACAATCCTCCTTAAGGACATAGTGGTAATTTTCATTAATGAGAAGGATATTCATGTTGCTTTTCTACTTAACAAAATTTTTACCAGTTAATACTTGAGAGGTGAGAAGTGAGAAAATCAAGTTTGACATATTTGCTGAAAAATAAAATAAATAATTTAATAAATAATTACATAAATATCATTACACAATTTAAGGCAAAGTAAATAAGGTGCATAAAAGCACATGTTAAAATACACAAAAACATATTTACTTTAAAGGCCTAAGGAATTTAATCTCCACAACTAAGTGCCACCATAGGGTAGGTCAAATAGTTGCTAATTAAAATGAGATCTTCTCAATTAATAAGTATCTTCTGAAATATCTCATATTTCTAATACTCATTAATTTTCTTAATTTTGGTCAAGAAAGTAATTAACTAATTTAATTATTTCTTCATGAGTGTGACCCATCATATTAGACCTTTTGAGACTTAACTTAGAAATTGCCGCCATAGGATAGGTCAATTCTAAAATACATCTTAAAAGTTCTATTGCATAGAAGACAACCTTGGTATTGCCATTAGTAGATACCCTCTGTAGGGAGGACGAAATCAACGCGTCACGAGGCGCTACTAATAACTCACGGTGTTATACTAACAATGGAGACCAAGGGTTTATATCATATTACCCCTTCCACTCATTATTTTGCAAAAGTGTATTTTATTTATAAAACAACTTTTGTTTCATAAACTCTTAGTTAATTTAAGCAATTTAAATCACTAAGATTTTATAATGTTAAACACTTTAAAATTATAAAATAAGCTAAATGTGATAACTTAAATATAACATTTAAATTTAAAACATCACATTTGGCATATTAATTTTGCAAATCCAATTGCTCAATTAATTTACAAATTTAATCTCATTAAATTTATTGCAAAGTGCATTAAATATAATTTACTAAAAATTTTTTAGTAAAAAATAATAAAATAATAATGCACAGGTGCGAGACATATATTAAATAGGTAGACACTTTTCTATCTAATATGGCATATAATATTCATGAAATGTGATTATCATCCATATAACAAAAACATTCCATAAAAAACTAAAACAGTAAATGAAGAGTAAATGTAATTATTATCTATATAATAAAAACATTCAATAAGAAGCGAAATGAAAAAACTTTACTTGCGTGAGCCTCACTACGTGAGGCTCATAGAATTCCTGGGAAACGGTGAGGCTCTTCGAATTCCTGGGAAATGATGAGGCTCAAAGCGGAAAGGATTCCCCACTCAAAATCTCTTATCGAAAAAATTCTCAATTCTCAATTAAACAAAACATGACTTTTTAATAAGTACAAAAATTCTAATTGAGAACTTTTCTCAATACCATGAAGAACATTTCTTCATCAATATAAAAGGAATCCTAAATTTAATTGATCTAATCAAAAGAAAGTTACAAAGCTTATCTCAAGGAATCAAAAAATAATGCCAATACATTCACACATACATTCATCATCATGAAAATATTAATAGCATATTATGCATGAGTGCCTACCCAATTATATAAGATTATCATATAATCTATTATTAAATTAATAGGGGTATAACCTGCTCTAATACCAATTGATGGTTATCTCAATACGACTTTGAGATGTTTGCGGAAGCGTGATAAGGATCAAATCACATATCTTAAAAAATTGAGTTAGCGATCTATACCCATATTAATTTAATAACAAGAACAATAGGAAGATTAAGAATTGACCTTTAGTTCTCCACCAATACTATCTTGAAATCACCAAATCCTTTTGATCACCAAGGATCTTTCCAAACATTCTCCAAATTATGATGAACACGAACAAGTGGGCATTCCTTTGGGTTGTGATTGAGATCATTAACTTTGCATTCTCAGCTTATGAGATAAAATGAAGTTGAAAGAGAGAACTCTCTGTGGTTGATCATTATCTTCAGATGTTCTCCTCTATTATTCTTCTTTTATGAATCATATATTCTGAGAGAATAATAAAGATAACTTCCAACGCTTTGAATTACTTTAACGTATATCAATCCAACAACTTAGTTTTGATATATTTATCATGGGACGATACGGGATAGAGAAAGGCTCTCTCACAATCCCATATTTATTTCTCAAATAACTAAATAACTTCTACATAGACTTTTCTCGTGGAATATACCTACGATGTGTTCCTTAGCACACCGTATAATAGAAATTAATTCAATTAATTTCTATATGAAAAAATAATTTAGAATTCTCAATTCCAAATTAATAACTCAACCCAACATATCATAAAGTTTACATAATTTAATGGAGCCGTCCAGAGGAACTATGAACATTATAATTCTAAGCTCCAATAATTTTGACATTCAATTAAAATCTTAATTAAAATATCAAAATTATTAATTCCAAATTACTCCACTAAAAATTTGGAACTTCACTCTTAAAATTATAAAATTAATTATATTCAAAAGGATTTGAAATTTGAATCGTCCATTGATATAGTCACTCCATATAAATCAATCCTCCATAAACGGTTCATGATTAAAGCTAGGCATTTTTCGTTAACCTCTTTAATCACATCTTTATCCATAAGTACCATTGATTCTATAATGAATAATATATTTATGATCCAATCATAAATTGAGCGCTCTTATTATTCAAGTCCCGAATCAACCATCCATCTTACTTCTTTATGAAAGAATTTTATCTTCTGTATCGGTAAGTCAAAAAATATAATACAATAAATATGAGTCTATTAATTACTCAGAATTAAGATCGATTCACATATGACCATCATTGATTAATTTTGAATATTCTATTTTAACAATGGAATTTATTAGAGATTCATAATTAATCATGTTCCAATCCTATATAATCAAATTATAAAGCGCTTTCATTCCGATAATCTCATTATCAACAATCCGGATAAGATCGTTTCATTCAGAATGAAATGAACCGCGCTAGTAATTTTAAATTAAAGATCCCGATTGCAACTTCAATTTATAATTATAAAAAAATTTAGATTATTTTACTTTAAATATTATCCTCTGCATATAATACTTATATACAATATTTAAAGTCACATTTTAAATAATCCAAGGATTTTTGATATTTTAAAGCATCATAACATGCATGCAAGTATAATATTAAAAAATTTCTTAAATATTCAGCAAAATAATAAATATCATTTGTTTATGGGCACATATCCCAACAAAAATAACATGCAAAAACTATAAAGTTATTTCAGGAGAAAGTCTAAGTTCACAATAAAGGATAATGGCAACAGACATATGGATAAAAATGAAATATAGAGTAAAATGTACAACTATTAATGCAAAAATTAAATGGTGGAATTTGAAAGAAGAAAAACTAGAATTATTTAAAGAAAAGTTAGTAAGAGAAATACTATGAATATAATAGTTATCACCAATTTAATGTGGAAAAAAGTAACTAAATGAATAAAAAATATAGCAAAAGAAGTTTTAGGAGAATCAAAAATAGTAGGATGAATAGTTTTTAAGATTTTCTTTGAATTAACTAAACATATTCAAAATGATATCCCATGGAGTATGTTATTTGCAGATGATATAGTATTGATTGATGAAACTAAATCTAAAGTAAATGTTAAGCTAGAGATTTGGAGAGAGGCTTTAGAATCTAAAGGTTTTAAGATTAGTAGAACTAAAACTGAATACATTAAATATAATTTTAATGAGAGTAGAAATACAAATGAAGAAATGGTGAAGATTGCAAGCCAAGAGATATCAAGGAGTAAAAAACTTAGGTATTTGGGATCAATTATCCATCAATAAGGTGAAATAGGTAAAGATGTGAATCATAGAGTTAAAGCAGGATGGATTAAGTAGAGGAGTGCTTCGAGAGTATTATATGATTGGCGCATCCCATTAAAATTAAAAAAAATTTCTATAAAATCGCTATTAGGCTAGCTATATACTATATGGAATAGAGTGTTATGTAATATTGAAACAATATGTAAATAAATTAAGTGTAACTGAAATGCGTATGTTAAGATGGATATATGGTAAAACTTTAAAAGATAGAATTAGAAATAAACATATAAGAGAAATGATAGAAGTTGCCCCAATTGAAGATAAAATGAGAGAAAATCGATTGCGATAGTTTAGACATATACAACGTAGACCTTTGGATGCTCCATTTAGAAAGAGTGATCTCTTAATAATCCATGGTAAGGATAAAGGTAGACCTAAACTAATATGAACGAAAATAATTAAAAAAGATATAACTATTTGTAATTTGAATGTCGACTTGGTCCTAAATAGAGTAGAGTGTGATGGATTTTCAGGGTGAAAAACATGGATCAAATCCAAGTTTTACGCAATAGAATCAATTATTTTGCATACTAGATGCAACCCTGAAGACCCCTGAGGGCCAGGAACCCTGAGGGACAAATAAGACAATCAAATTGACATAAAATAACTATAAAACTCATGTACATGTGTTCTTTACTGATGGAGTATGTTGATGAAGCCGGAATCCTCACTACCACTAGCCACCCAAATGTGTGGCCTCCAACAGTAATCCACGCAGAGTTACAGGATGAGATCCTCCAAGGATTGGTTGACAGCTCTTCGGCAGAGGGGTGCTAGTGCCTCTGTCTTGCCTCAGATTGCTTCCAAATCAAGAGATGATATATTAAAGAATTGGAGATCAGATCCCAACTCTTAAAGGAGAAAATATGGTAAAGGATTCATATGGAAAAAAAGGAGAGGAAGGTGTGTTTTGCTATGGCATGAGATGAGATAAAAATGGGCAGATAACTTGGATTGACCGAGCTCTTTTTTGAAGAATCATAATCCACACACAACATAGTGTTGCATAGGTATTTTATAGCCCATGCCACCAGTTATCCCTACGTTCAAGATCAGATCAAATCTGATCTCCCATGAAACAAATTTGGTTGCAAGTTGTTAAGGGGTTTAAATTTCAGCCAATAAGAATTCAGCATTTGAATTTTGAACCAAGCTTCTAAAATTTTTTTCAACCAAATTTATCTTCATAGAATTAATCCAGATCTCATGCCAAATTTAAATTTAAATTTTAAATCCAATCTTAATTTAAATTCAAATTATTATGACATCTCATGTTATAAAATGAACATGCAAAAAAATTTTAGGGATGATAATTTTTCCTGTTTGGCTGTTTACCCGGTCGGTACCATTTTTAACGGGTCAAAAAATTTCCAGTCTAAATAGCTTAACGGGTAACGAAGATTTTTCGTTAACGGCTAAACGGGTAAATGGTTCGGGGACAGTATTCTCTGCCCCATCCCCGTTTACCCATCCCCGTTCCCATTAACTTTAATATAATATATTTAAATTATATATATATATATATATATATATATATATATATATATATATATATATATATATATATATTAAAAATTAAAATTAAAAATAAATAAATATATATAATTCAGACTCTTACTCTTCCTTATTTTATGTAACCATCTTCATTAGTCCATCGTCTATCTTCGTCAATCGCTGCCCCATCGACGCCCTCCAATACTTTTTCTTTTTTTGGTATACTCATCTCTTTAGAAAGATCTCTTTATTTATTTCTTTGAAATTTGAATGTATTTTTTTTGTACGGTTCTTGTGTTAAAATCTTTATTTTCTGATTTTTTTTCCTTGTTAGTTATTTTTTTTCTTACTTTTCGTTCTCTTCTTCCTTATCCCAGAATCAAAGAATCTCTTATATATATCAATATCATTATCTCGATTAATCTCCATCTTATCTAAACGAATAAACAGATATCTAGTGGGTACCCATTTACCTGGCCGGATATCTCTGTCCCCGTCCCGTTAATTATAATGGCTTAATGGGGCAAGGAACAAGAATGTTTTTTCTAATGGGGACGAAGACCGGTATAGACCGCCCTGGGCCATCCTCGGGCCATTGCCATCCCTAAATAAGTTAGTTAGCCATGTTCCAACAAGACACAACTAACTACCATAACCAAGTCAACATTGACCAAGGCCATATTTGCATGAGTCCCATGCCCACATTTCATGTCCAATTCTTGGGTATTTCATATGCTTCCATATGGAGGAAAAATAGCCCAATGATAGGCTTGCATCCTATGCTCCATAAGCCATCAAATGGCACCCAATTGACCAAGGATTCAGCACACCATCACCTGGCATTAAATCCAATTGATCATGCCCAATACTTGGGCTTAATCATGATCATCCAATTAATGACAAGTATGCATCATATGTACACTCTCATGCAAAAGAAAAGATCCTTCCATAAGGACCATTAGCATGATCAATTCCTCCATGACAAATCTACATTCACTCATTCAATGTAATCTCATTCTAATTAAGATTGGATCAAACCTAATCATAATTGACTTAGAAAATAGCTATCAAATCAGAATTAAATCCAATTTAATTTCTAGTTTAACTCATCCAAATGACTCCTTAATGCGTGTGACCCATTGGGCCCCCGACACGTTGGCAACAATCACGAATCAATCTGACCCAGATGTTGACCTAGTCAATCCTTTGACTTGATCAACCTACTCATAATTATAAATCATGAGTAGCCTCTAGCAAAACATCATGATTATCCAAGTATCATAGAGTTATGCCGACGTTGTCATCGACATCACTTGTCCATGATCGATTACCGTACGATTCAATCCTTTCGTCACATATCCCAGATCAGTCAGTGGCATGGAAAGTGTCAACCCTATAACTGATCATGTTTACTTGATCTCAGGAAAGACTAACTTATATGAATTAGAACTCCGAAACCATTTTGGATTCCAACTCAACCTTGCAAGGATTTTAAGTCTAATCAATCCATCAAGTGGCCATGGGATATAACCCTCTCTATATTAAGGGAGACGAATTCTATCTTGGTAAATCATCACCTCCACGTGTTTCATGTCATACCCAACCATCACCATATTTGTCACTCATGGCTAAAGCGATGTTTGTATGTCGTCAAAGTATGGCATTCCACATATGAGGTGCAGTATATACCTCAATTCAAGGGATTACTCGCACAATCGTCATCAGAGATTAACCATTAACATTATATAGAATATCCATATGGGATCTCTGTGTGGGTCAACCAATGCATCGTTATAATAACGAGCATCCACACATCTATCCAAGTATCTCCATACTTCAACTTGCAAGATCAGCTGTTCACTACAAGGGTGAGGATATGCAATGTGTGCCAGTCTCACGGCATTCGATGGTGTCCAGTCCCATCTACACATCGACTGAAAAAATTTAAAGATTCGAACCATAATGTGCAATTTGGATCTCACAATTTGTAATCTCTATTACAAATTTCATATGCACGGTTCACATTCTTTTAGACTTTATTTCACAGATAAATATATCAAATATATATATAATAAATGACATCTGAATAGATAAAGAAATCATTTTATTTGATTTGTATTCATAGACTGTATACACACATAGCATTCAATCCAATTGGATTTAGGGCATACACTAACAGAGTAAAGGAAGCAGATTCATATAGCCAACCCCATGTAGTTGGAAAAGGCTTAGATGAGTTGAGTTGAGTTGAGTATATATTAATATTAAATATAATTATAATATTAAATATTTAAATATTATGTACCTATTAAAAATATAATCAAATATAATATTATCAAATATTTATATGAAAGTCAAGATTACTAAGCTTTAGTAATCTTAAATATCTATTCTTTATATAGAAATTAGAGTACGGTGATTTATAATAATTTTGAATTATCAAAAATTAAATATTATCGATGAAATTATTATATGTATTTAAAATTATCAAGATAATTAATTATCTATCAATCAAATGCCTCCCAATGTATATTTGATAGTGTTAACTGGTACGGTTATTAAGCTCATTTACCGTTTGTATCGACAGTTTAGGTTTAAATCTTGCCCTCCCCTGTTTTTGGCTGGTTTCTAGTTCTAATTCCCAAGCAAAGGATGGGGGGAAGAAGAAGGGAAAATGAAAGAAAAATCTTGTCCAACTTCCCTGTGGTTGAATCATAAGTTTACCCTTACGCATTCTGTTTCAACAAAACTAAATGGTTTACCCAAAAAACCACACTTGATCAGCAGAAAATATCAGATGAAGTAGATGGCTCAGAAGGCATGTGGCATGCTGAGAACTAATTCACTGCTACTACTGCAGGAGGTCTTTGTTACAGACAAGGAACTTCTTCGCATTTTTACTCCCTATAAGGGCTTCAATGTAAGAGTTCTGAAATGAAAATTGAAGCAGTCCCGACACTACGTTTGCCTGGACTAGTTCAGACTCAATTATAAAGAGACTTCCCGTTTCGTACAGTAAAAATAGTTGCATTATTTACCTTCTGAAGGGAGTTCAGTTGTAAAATTGCTTGATCTAAATTGAGCTAGTCCATGCAGGTGAACTAGTCCCAGCAGCTGGCCTGCAGGGACCAGTTCAATACAAAACTTATCTGTGATATCTACATTTCACAGGACTTATCCGCAACGAAGAAAATAAAACTAAGGGCTTGTTTGGTTCAAGGGAGTGACTTTCAGATAGTAATAAAATGTTTGAAAATTAAATTCTCTAGAATGTCTAAACTAGGTTGACCATCAAAAGCATGCTTTTTTTTTTTATTTTCAGAGAAAGAATGAAGTTGCCATGTCTGGTTGAACAGTTTTTCTTTTAAAAAAATAGTGCAGCATACCAATTATACCTTTTAGTTCTTAAAATTCAGATCAAAAATCAAATGTGATAATTATAGTCTTCATATTCTTTGAGAGCAATTCTTCAGTTGAGCTGGAATTTTTTAAGATGAATGTCAGAGGACGCAAAGAAGCTGACGAAGGAAAATGAAAAAGCCTTGCTATATCATTCTTTAGTACGGTAAGCGCAGCATATTGGTCATGCAAATTGATCATAAGCGTATACATGCGATAATTCAATGGATCTTATTGTGTATTACACATGAGTTAGTACGTATGAACGATCAATCCATACGATCAATGCATACTTACTACATCGATGAATGATACAATAAGTCTTTTTCAGAATAAATGCTCAAATTCAGAGGTAGAATTAATCTTGGATACCAGATTATGACCAATGCAACTCATGGCAGCCCGCTTACAGCGAAAAGTCAAAATTTATATCCTATTATAAACTAAAAAATAATATATTTTATTTTTATATTAAAAATTTAATTTTTTTTAAAAAATTATAATTTGAATTAAAAGATATTATAAATAGGTTCTATACTTTGAATGTATATTTAAACATAACTTTTGAGCTTGACAAAATTATTAAAGTTTGAATGAAACAATTATGTAAGAGCTCGTACTATCAAATGTTTAAACGTGCATAATCAAAATATTAAAAAGGTAACTTATTAAGTAATTTTTAAATATATATATATTAATATTTATTTAATATTACAAATTTGTTTGCTACAATGAAGCCATCGATTTGTTTTCCTACTCTAGCGTTCATGATCAATACCCTTGGAAAATAATTCAGTGGAACAATAATTTTTGAGTCCTAATTTATGGGCAGCTAGCATGCACTGCCAAAAATCCCAGAATCAAGCTCATGATACCCTCCATCAGGCTCCATTAACAACGCTCTGGTCTCTCACGAAGGCATTGCATGAATAAATAGATCAATCAATCAATAAGCAAATAAATAAATAAAAAAACAAACAAACAAATGAAACAACTTCTCATCCCCAACGATCTTCACGACGTTACTGATGGGAAAGAATCCGTGTACGAGCAAATACTAGCAGACCGTAATACGCAGCGGAATAATAAATATAAATGCGCAAACCACACAATCACAGAAACATCAAGATTTACGTGGAAAATCCCTTCAAGATAAAGAAAAAAACCACGGGCAAGCCAGAGAAGAAGATCCACTATAAAATAATAAATATCCAAGTCTCAAAGTTCTTTGCGAGAACTTGAGAAACAATCACAAGAGAATAATAGGGATATAAGGATTACGTCACCGAAAAATACGGTCTCCTGCGTTACCTCCTTATTTTCTTCCCTTCTTCTCTTTTTTTTTTTTTTTCTTCTGCAGCACCTTCACGTGATTCCTGGAGTGGAAGTCCTCCCACGTAGTCAAGCACCAAGCAGCAGCCCTTCCTTCTCTTCCCCTAGCAATCCATGCTCCTAAGAAAAAGAAATACCTGCTACATGCTTCTCCTATCACTTTTTTTCTTCAGACGGCTGTTCCTTAAAAAAGAGAAAAACCAAAAAAGGAAGGTGGCTACTCCTTTTATAAAAGAAAGAAAAACAAACCCTAGTAGAAAAAGGAGTAGCGCTCTTTTTTTGCCCTAATGAGCTGAATAAATGGGCCATGGGCCCAACAACCTCCTCCTTCAGCCCATAAGGAAGGCTGTCAGGTTCCGGAGGCTGCAGGCGAATGGGAGGCTTCGCCGTGGAGTCCACCGCTAGAGGACTCGGGGACGGAGGAATCGTGAAATATTGATGGGTGGGATTAATGCGGGTACGTAGGTGCGGGAGGGGAAAAGGGTGACGCCCTCTTCTTGCTCTCGCCAAGTCCTCCTCTTCTCACGACTCCAACTGCGCCACCCACCGAGATGAAACGAAACCATGGAGAACCAGCAGCAGTACGACGACCAGCTTCATGGCGGAGAGTCTGATCGTATCCCGTTTGGTGTGCATGCATGTATGCCTTTTCTTTCCTTGGCGGCATGGTTATCGATCAAGGGAATGGATTAATGTTTCAATAGGTCAAAAGGAGGCCATGAGCGGTCTAATTGGACCGGTCATCTCGCTCATGGGAATTATAAGGCCTTCAGTATAAGATGGCTATAATAATATAGTGTACAATATTATATTTGTAGGATGAGAGTTCGGTCACCATTGACTAGAATTAATGGGCTTATAATTTTTGATGGAGGTTTGGAATCTAAACTCTCTCTACATAGGATTTAACTTTGTAGGTAGAATGCAAATCGAATTTCAATTATTCGTTCAAGACAAATACTTGAATTCGAATATTTCGGTTATTTATGCGAACCAAACGAGCCTGCTTTAGGGCTTTGGTTTGGGAGATGGCCGGGGACGGAGCTGGAATTCATTCTGGAGTCCTCCGCTGTGGCCGGGTCCATCCAATCCAACTGCATCCAAGGGCAACCCCTCGGTTAAGGTAGTGTTTAATTTTTAAAATACTATCCCTAGATAAGTGTGTAGGATAGAGTTTATAAAAAATAATCATCTTTCTTAAATAGCAATTTTGCCCTCAAAGAATAACTTCAACTATTCTATATTGTTTGATAGAAAAAATATTATCCATGGATAAGTGTATGGGATAGAGTTTATCCCCTGATTATCCCTAAGGTTATCCCTTGGCTATCCCATTGATCATATCAAATGCAAAAAGATAAATCCATAGGATAACTTTTTTTTTTTTACTCTTATTTGGAGGGATAACCAGCTATTCCTGCATTTTCTAGAGAATAAATTGAGGGGATAACCCATGGTTAATCATGGATTATCCCTTTAGTTAACTTTATTCCCAGCTATCCTTTATAGTTATTCCCCTCTTATTCCTTATTTCAAAGTTTTCTAGGGAATAAGAATGGGTTATCCCCTCTAGTTAATCTTTTTCAGATTTATCCTTTGTAGTTATAGTTTTTGGGAATAAAGGGGATATCCAGAGGATATCCTCTCTTATGCCCTATTTTAAACACAGCTTAAATGCTAGGGAGTATTAAACAAAGGCATGCCACGGCTGCCTTCTTTATGCTAGAACATTTTGACTCCATGTCAGAGAAATAGGTCATGTTTTAAAATTAAGTTTAGGGACATAACTTCTCGGAGGTAGGCTAAAGGCCAGATTTGGTGTTCTCATTGATTTCCAACAATATATATATATATATATATATATATATATATATATATGAATGAAACTAAACAAAATTTCACTAAGAAGAGTATTTGAGATTTTAGAAAGCTGAATAGTTTTTCAACCGGGCTGAAAATACAAGTTTATCATAGGTGTAACTTTTGCATATGAATATATATTGCATGAGTATTTCTATCTCTTTCTCAAATTATAGTCAAATCTTCACTTTTTAAATTATTGAATAATAATTCCTATATTTTTAGAAAGTGTCCAAATAATCCCCATAATGAATATGAAATGTGTTATGCAGATCAAGTCCTCATAAGAAACAGTCCCACGCAACCACGGACCAATAAATATAAAAGGATTTTCAAAATCAAGTCTTATTAGCTGTGAATTACTTTTTAAAATATATCATCTGAAAATAAAAGAATAGTTCTTCTTATTTAAATTTTTCATAGCAAATGATGGTATTTAGTTGAGTATGGCTCGAGCATGAGAAAGGCAGAGGTATTAAGGTGAGAACGGGTCTGGAAGAAAAAAGCTTCAATGGTGGAGAGGAGATTGATGCTCAAATTCTACTGTTTTGAAAAGCGCAAATATTGTGTGATGAGTGTAAAACAAAGTTTGAATATGATACTCCTAAATGCATGATGATGAGATTTTGGATCATAAATTAAAGGATAAAATAGTAATCATTTTACTTGTTTTTGTTAATATTAGTTTGAAAAAATCAATTGGTCAATGATTTTATTTAAGTTATCATCTTGTTTGGAATTTGGCCAATTAATCTATATAATTGTATTTAAGAGAGAATCTTAGGTGTTATAAACCTCTAACTTGTGCATTATGCATCCCTCTTCTCCAAAATTGATTTTAGAGTCTCAATAAAAAACACAAAGCACCATAAAATCAACACTACTTTCCTTATTTTTATCTTTTTCACTAAGACTCTGTTATACAAGGATATATTTGCCAAACAGCAATAAAAGAAGGTGAAATAAGGATTTACACGGTGTGATGATTTAAGTGGGCTGATATAATTTTATTCTACTATTTTGATGGAATAGTCTTATACCATTGAAGCGTATGCATGATCTTGTCATCTTTAATTATCTTTTGCACTTATAATTCACTTGACAAATATTAAAGTATAAGAAAGAAATTTCATTTTTGTGATATAATGTACAATATCTAAAAATTTAGAGTGTATGAAATATACCTTATTTCTTTCAATTATCCTTTAGTTATAATGCACCTATATATATATATATAATGAAATAAGCCTATCACTACATTCCATGCACTAAAAATGATGGGGCCAGTTGACCCCATGAAAAATAAAATTTTTTCGGACGGCCCCAAAGGTTGACAACCGACGGCCCCAAAGGCCGACATCTCCAAGACCAACGGTCCTAAAGGCCGACACCCGACGGCCCCAAAGGCCGACATCTCCAAGACCGACGGCCCCAAAGGCCGACACCCGACGGCCCCAAAGGCCGACACCTCCAAGACCAACGGCTCAAGACCGACGGCTCCAAGACCGACGGCCCCAAAAGCAGACACCTCCAAGACCGGCACCTTCCAAGCTAGGCGGCCCCGGCACAACCAAGGCGGCCCCAGCATCTTCCTAGCCGGCCCCTACTTCTCCAAGCAAGCCGACCCCGGCATCTTCCCAGCCAGCCCCGGCACCTCTCAGTCGGCCCCGGCGCTTCCATCCCGGCTGGCCCTGCCTGATCCAAGTCGGCCTCCGGCGCTTCCATCCCGGCCGGCCACGCCTAATCCAAGTCGGCCCCGGCGCTTCCATCCCAGCCGGCCATGCCTGATCCAAGTCGGCCCCAGCGCTTCCATCCCAGCCGGCCCCGCCTGATCCAAGTCGGCCCCGGCGCTTCCGTCCCAGCCGGTCCCGCCTGATCCAAGTCGGCCCCCGGTGCTTCCATCCCAGCCGACCCCGCCTGATCCAAGTCGGCCCCGGCGCTTCCATCCTAGCCGGCCCCGCCATCCTAGCCGGCCCCGCCTGATCCAAGTCGGCCCCGGCGCTTCCATCCTAGCCGGCCCCACCTGATCCAAGTCGGCCCCGGCGTCTCCTATCTCGCCGAGTTGGCCAAGGCCATCCCCGCCGACTCGGCCCCGGCGTCTCCTGTCCCGCCGAGTCGGCCAAGGCCATCCCAGGCCGGCCCGACTCGGCCCCGGCTTCTCCAGTCCCGCCGAGTCGGCCAAGGCCATCCCCGGCCAGCCCGACTTGGCCCCGGCGTCTCCAGTCCCGCCGAGTCAGCCATGGTCATCCCCGACCGGCCCGACTCGGCCCCGGCATCTCCTGTCCCGCCGAGTCGGCCAAGGCCATCCCAGGCCGGCCCGACTCGGCCCCGGCTTCTCTAGTCCCTCCGAGTCGGCCAAGGCCATCCCCGGCCTTCCCGACTCGGCCCCGGCGTCTCCAGTCCGCCGAGTCGGCCAAGGCCATCCCCGGCCGGCCCGACTCGGCCCCGGCGTCTCCAGCTCCACCGACCTGACACTTCCCCGGCGTCTCCAGTTCCGCCGAGTCGGCCAAGGCCATCCCCGGCCGGCCCGACTCGGCCCCGGTGCCTCTAAGTCCGTCAACCCCGCCTCGGCACTGTCTTGCCAGCGGGATTAGCCCTAGCCATCTCGGGTCGACCCGGCTCGGCCCTGACAAATCGGGATCTCCCAGTTCCCGCCAGATCAGCCCCAGTGGCTCAAGAATCCGTCTCTCTGACGCACGCCGCCCGATAATGCCAGACGCGTGCAGCCCGACAGCCCCGCTGCTGATGGAACGTAACCCACCAACCAGCCCAGATTCATGCAAGGGCTCTGCAGACGTTCTGACTTTACGCCACCCCACGTGGTCGTGCCAATGTCAACCCCTATAAAAGGGTAAATCCACTCATCAAACAGGTACGCGCGATAACCCCTAAAATCGCCATCTAAACTCTCAAAAGGGATTCCTCCTCTCGGAGACCCCTCTTCTCCACCCAAAACAGGGCTCACTCGAGCCCTTCTTCAGCTGTGACCTCAGTCACTAACTTGGCCGTCGGAGGGTCCCGCCGGAGCCCCCTCCAGCCCCGGGACTTCCTTACAGGCAATCCGGCGAGGCGAGGATTTGAGGAGCGCCTCCGTTCCCGACGTCCAGGAGAGGTGATCGAGCGTCATCAAATTGGCGCGCCAGGTAGGGGGGCATAAGAAAAAGTAGCGAACGTCCTCCCCGAGCTACATCTTTCGTCCCCCCTCTTCTTTCAGAAGCCATGGTGGTGACCCGAGCTCAGGATGCCTCCATCAGCTGCCCAGCGGGGCTTCCCCCGCCAACTAGACAGCATAAGGCCAATCCCCCTGCTGCCGACCCTTCGGTCGCTTGCCCGTCGCCGGACGCCGCTGTCCAAATAGCGGAGCGGCTGGCGACTCTTTCCAAGCAAGTCCAGAATCTTACCGCCATGATCCACGGCCTCCAGCAACAATAGTCCGTGGCCACCCAGCATCAAACTGCTCCCCTCGCCAGTCAGCAGTCGGCGAGGGGAGGCTCCCCCGGCGGGAGGCCGGTCGGTGAGAGACCGGCCGACGTCAAGCTTCCCCAGAAAGCTTCGACGCGAGCCCTCCAAGCGGCCACGATCAGACGCGAGCCCTCAAGCGGCCACGGTCCTCTGACCGCGGCCCAACAAATTTCCTCCCAAGCCACATCATCACGAGGAACCCAGGCGAAAGTCCCGACTTCCATCTCCATCTCCGTCTGCCTCCTCTTCTTCTTCTTCCTCCGAGCCACCTCGAAGGGCCCCGACGATCAACCGCCAGGCGGAGGAACGCCTGGAGGAGTACAACAGGCGACTAGACGAGCTCGCCAAGAAGATCAACCGTCAGCCGGAGGAAGAGTTCGACACTCGTCCTCCCTACACTCGCCGCATACTGGAGGAACCGGTTCCCTCCAGGTTCTGCTTTCCCCAGGTGGACCCGTACGATGGTACGACCGACCCCCTCGACCACCTCGAAAGTTACAAGGCTATGATGCAAATCCAGGGCACCCCAGATGCCCTCCTTTGCAAGGCCTTCCCTGCTACTCTGCGGAAGGCCGCACGTGCATGGCACTCACGCCTGCCCCCTCACAACATTGACTCCTTCCGGGAGCTGGAGAGGGCATTTTTGGCCCACTTTGACGCCTACCGCCGGATCCCAAGGGTGGCAGACAGCCTCTTCTCCGTCCGCCAGAAGGAAGGAGAGTCACTGCGGGACTTCGTGTCCCGATTCAAAACCGCCGCCCTCGAGGTCTACCATCTCGACGATGCGGTGGCCTCCCTAGCGCTGAAGCGGGGACTCCTTTCATCCCGCTTCACCTTCTCCCTGGATAAGAAGCCCCCGAGCTCTTATTCCGACCTCCTCCTCCGGGCCCATAAGTACATCCGCGCCAACGAGGCTGACTCATCCAGAAGGGAAGCCGGCAGGAGTTCCAATAAGAAGCCAACCCCCACGGAACCAGCTGAGGGACGATCCAGGCAGCCGAGCCGCCCAGTCGCTTCGACCAACGGCCCCAGGCGCTGGTTCCTAAGGGCGGTTTACTCCTCTCACGGCTTCGATCTCCCACATCCTGCTAGAGATTGAGGAGGAGCCTTACTTTCAACGCCCACGTCCCCTAAAGTCAATAAACCCCCACAACAAAGAGCTTTACTGCCGGTATCACCAAGACTGTGGGCATGACACTAAAGATTGCCGCCAGTTGAAGAAGGCCATTGAAAAGTTTGTCCAGCAGAGCCACTTGGGCAAGTTCGTTCGAGGAAACCTCACGGCCCCGGGTGCGTCGGCACCTCCAGCGCCTCAGATTTGCCTCAACAATGCCCCAACGGAAGGAACAATAGCATGACCTCATGAGGGGCGAGCAGCAGCTCGGGGAGCCGACGGAAGGAAGCAAGCCGGCATCAAAATGGGAAGCTTCTCCCCCACATTCGGAACACGGACGGTACTCTCAGTAGCTTGCTGATCCTTTAATAAAGTATTATTCAGAATATCCTTGTCTTATCATGCTCTTGGGATGAGTGTATTTCTTAGACAGAGACAACTCCGCGTTGGCACCAAAGACCAACTCCGCGTCGGCACCAAAGACCAACTCCGCGTTGGCACCAAAGACCGGCTCCGCGTCGGCAAAGAAGACCGGCTCCGCATCGGCACCAAAGACCGGCTCCGCATCGGCAATAAAGACCGACTCCGCATCGGCACCAAAGACCAACTCCGCGTTGGCAACGAAGACCGGCTCCGCATCGGCACCAAAGACCGACTCCGCGTCGGCACCAAAGACCAACTCCGCGTTGGCACCAAAGACCGACTCCGCATCGGCACCAAAGACCAACTCCGCGTTGGCACCAAAGACCGACTCCGCATCGGCACCAAAGACCAACTCCACATTGGCACCAAAGACCGGCTCCGCATCAGCAACGAAGACCGGCTCCGCGTCGGCACCAAAGACCGGCTCCGCATCGGCAACAAAGACCGACTCCGCGTCGGCACCAAAGACCAACTCCGCGTCAGCACCAAAGACCAACTCCGTGTTGGCAACGAAGACCAGCTCCGCGTCGGCAACAAAGACCGACTCTGCGTCGGCACCAAAGACCATATCGCGTTGGCAACGAAGACCGGCTTCGCGTCGGCACCAAAGACCGGCTCCGCGTCGGCAACAAAGACCGACTCCACGTCGACACCAAAGACCAACTCCGCGTTGGCAACAAAGACCGACTCCGCGTCGGCACCAAAGACCAACTCCGTGTTGGCAACGAAGACCGGTTCCGCGTCGGCAACAAAGACCGACTCCGCGTTGGCACCAAAGATCAACTCCGCGTTGGCAACGAAGACCGGCTCCGCGTTGGCAATGAAGACCGACTCCACGTCGGCACTAAAGACCAACTCCGTGTTGGCACCAAAGACCGACTCCGCGTCGACACCCAAGACCGGCTCCGTGTCGGCACCCTCAAGCTCAAGACCTGCGGATTCCAATCAACAGAGTTTCCTGGGGGGCAGACAAACCCCTACGCTGGTTCAAAGGGAGCTCACTGGCATCACGGCCCATGGGACACCACTCGGCCCCGGCACGGCGGTGCCCCCGAGTCGGTCAAGACCCTAAAGGCCCCGTACCCCGCTGAGTCGCCCCTCGCAGCGGTTCTCACACCCCCGAGGCGGTTCAAAAGGAACCTGACGCTCTCAGCTCTCAGGTCACCCTCCTGGGTTAAAAAGACTTCCAGACCTCGCGTTGGGAGAGGATTACTAGCCGCCCTCAGCTAGCCAAAGAAGGCATGCAGACGTCCATCCAAGGCAGTGCAAGGTGCCAAGGTACAAGTTCTACACTCCTTTCGCTTAGCCGGTGCGGGGCACGCAAGCTCAAGGAGTGTGGGGGGCATTTGATGGGGCCAGTTGACCCCATGAAAAATAAAATTTTTTCGAACGGCCCCAAAGGCTGACACCCGACGGCCCCAAAGGCCGACATCTCCAAGACCAACGGCCCCAAAGGCCGACATCTCCAAGACCGACGGCCCCAAAGGCCGACTCCCGATGACTCCAAAGGCCGACACCTCCAAGACCGACGGCTCAAGACCGATGGCTCCAAGACCGACGGCCCCAAAGGCCGACACCCGACGGCCCCAAAGGCCGACATCTCCAAGACCGACGGCTCCAAGACCGACGGCTCAAGACCGACGGCTCCAAGACCGACGGCCCCAAAGGCCGACACCCAACGGCCCCAAAGGCCGACATCTCCAAGACCGACGGCTTCAAAGACCAACACCCGATGGCCCCAAAGGCCGACACCTCCAAGACTGACGGGTCAAGACCGACGGCTCCAAGACCGACGGCCCCAAAGGCCGACACCCGACGGCCCCAAAGGCCGACACCTCCAAGACCGGCACCTTCCAAGCTAGGCGGCCCCGGCACAACCAAGGCGGCCCCGGCATCTTCCTAGCCAGCCCCTACTTCTCCAAGCAAGTCAGCCACTGCATCTTTCCAGCCGGCCCCGGCACCTCTCAGCCGGCCCCGGCACCTCTCAGCGGCCCCGGTGCTTCCATCCCGGCCGGCCCCGCCTGATCCAAGTCGACCCCCGGCGCTTCCATCCCGGCCTGCCCTGCCTGATCCAAGTCGGCCCCGGCGCTTCCATCCCAGCCGGCCCCGCCTGATCCAAGTCGGCCCCGGCGCTTCCGTCCTAGCCGGCCCCGCCTGATCCAAGTCGGCCCCCGGCGCTTCCTAGCCGGCCCCGCCTGATCCAAGTCGGCCCCGGCGCTTCCATCCTAGCCGGCCCCGCCTGATCCAAGTCGGCCCCGGCGTCTCCTGTCCCACCGAGTCGGCTAAGGCCATCCCCGGCCGGCCTGACTCGGCCCCGGCGTCTCCTGTCCCGCCGAGTCGGCCAAGGCCATCCCAGGCCGGCCTGACTTGGCCCGGCTTCTCCAGTCCTGCTGAGTCGGCCAAGGCCATCCCCGGCCGGCCTGACTCGGCCTCGGCGTCTCCAGTCCCACCGAGTCGGCCAAGGCTATCCCCGGCCTCCCCGACTCGGCCCCGGCGTCTCCAGTCTGCCGAGTCGGCCAAGGCCATCCCCGGCCGGCCCGACTCGGCCTCGGCGTCTCCAGCTCCGCTGACCTGACACTTCCTTCGGCGTCTCCAGTTCCGCCGAGTCGGCCAAGGCCATCCCCGGCCGGTCCGACTCGGCCCCGGCGCCTCCAAGTCCGTCAACCCCGCCCCGGCACTGTCTTGCCAGTGGGATTGGCCCCAGCCATCTCGGGTCGACCCAGCTCGGCCCTGACAAATCGGGATCTCCCAGTTCCCGCCAGATCAGCCCCAGCGGCTCAAGAATCTGCCTCTCTGACGCGCGCCGCCCGACAACGCCAGACGCGCGCAGCCCAACAGCCCCGCTGCTGATGGGACGTAACCCACCAACCAGCTCAGATTCACGCAAGGGCTCTGCAGACGTTCTGACTTTACGCCACCCCATGTGGTCGTACCAGTGTCAACCCCTATAAAAGGTTAAATCCACTCACCAAACAGGTTAGCGCGATAACTCCCAAAATCGCCATCTAAACTCTCAAAAGGGATTCCTCCTCTCGGAGTCCCCTTTTCTCTATCCAAACAGGGCTCACTCGAGCCCTTTTTCAGCTATGACTTCAGTCACTAACTTGACCATCGGAGGGTCTCGCCGGAGCCCCCTCCGGTCCCGGGACTTCCTTGCAGGCAACCCGACGAGGCGAGGATTCGAGGAGCGCCTCCGTTCCCGACGTCCAGGAGAGGTGATCGAGCGTCATCAAAAAAACATATAGTAATCTATCATCAAATAAATCATGAACAACATATGCAATACAATGGATAGTCGTGTCTATCTTCAATTAAAGAAGAACCGAAAGGTTGACATAATTTTATTTAATTCACAACCATATATATATATATATATATATATGCACCCATGGATTAGATCTCAAAAGTCTCTCAGAAATAAATAAAGAAGTTGTTATCATTAAAGCCAACAAATCATGCACGATACCCACTCCAGATTTCTTTCAGCAAACTACGTGTAATGTGTTCGACCCCTTCCCGTCGCCGCTTGTAACATTGCCGTCTTACCATGGATAAAATTCCATCGTCCCACAAATTTCACACGTCTCCCGCCGCCAACCCAACCTCTCCGGCCGCTGCGTCCTCGCCGGAGCAACCCGCCGTCTGGGCTCGGATCCGGCCGGCCGACAAGCAGGACGTCCCCGTCATCCACCGTCTCGTCTGCCAGTTGGCAGGCTTCCTCCCACGTCTTCTCCGCCACCGAGTTCTCCATCCCTCTCCTCCGCCCTCTTCCCCACTCCCTTCCCTCCGTCATTCCTCTCCCCCACCGCCCTCCTCCTCGAGGTCTCCTCCTCCCCCATCCCCCAACGAGACCCCGAGGACGAAAAAGAAGGAGAGAGAACCCTGGTTCCGTCAGCCCAGTCGTCCGCCGAATCGAGCTGGCTGCGCCGATGGCGGACATGGAGGCGGAGGCGTTCGCGTCGCCGAGCTAGGGGCCGGGGGCTGGTTGTCGCCGGGTTCACGTACGCTGTGCTTTCCCAAGTACTCGCCGGGGCAGTACGTGGAGGGACTGTTCGATCGTGAGGAGGCTTGGCGGCGGAGGGGGCTCGGGCGGATGCTTCTGTCGGCGGTGGCGGCGCAGGCGGCAAGGATGGGGTTGCCGAAGGTGGAGTGGGACGTGGTCAATTGGAATGCTGGCGCCGTGGGCTTCTATGAGGGGATGGGCGCGGTGGAGCAGCGCGACGGGAGGCACTTCAAACTTAGTGGGGAGGCTTTGGAGGCATATGGGACGGAGGAAGGTGGAACTGGAGGCGGCGCGTGCGTGCGCTGGCTTTGATCAAGCATGAATACCATACATATGTCACGCTGGACATGTTTATTTTTGGAATGATGAGTTCACATGATATGAGAGTCTTGAGATAATGTTATATTGAAGTATGTTTTATTTGCTTGAGTTAATTTGTAATTAATTAGAGTGAAAGTTCAAGTTTTATA
The DNA here is from genome assembly GCA_900491605.1 of Calamus simplicifolius. NCBI lineage: Eukaryota > Viridiplantae > Streptophyta > Magnoliopsida > Arecales > Arecaceae > Calamus > Calamus simplicifolius. The sequence continues at coordinate 135,959 of UESW01004712.1, read as the reverse complement.
TTTTCTATTCTAAAGTTTCATTTGATCATAAATGGTAATGGTAGATATATACTAATGTTGATTACTATGTTTGATACATACTACAATAATATTGATTACGGTATTTAGTATGATAAACAACTCTAAATTAAATTTATTAAAAATTTTATATTATCGTATATTTGATTTTAAAAAAATATATTTATAAATAATAATATTTAAAAAATTATATTTATAAATGATATTTGAAGCGGCTGATGATGATGCGGAGCCATTGATCTAAAAAAGTTTGGCGTCGTTTGGAAATGGGTGCGCGTAAGATCCGCAATCCGACTCTGTGGATGTGGCTTCAGACCTTCGACACGAAGGTTCCATCGAGGCCGGTACGAGAGGTGAGAGTAATGAAATGAAGAAAGGACAATCTTGTTAAAAAATAATTTATGAGATTACCACATCTCTTGTAATGTAGATAACCACCTTTTCCTATGGTGATCCAAATTATCTCATCAGATAGATTACCATTCAAAATGCAAAATACCTACCAAACAATTACTGATGGGCTCCTTTTAATTATCAATAATCTCAATAGATTACCTTCACGAATTTTTAATTTATCTAGATAATTCTTAAGAGTCATTTAGATATTCCAAAAGTTAAGAATAACTATGTATTTATGAGGGTAGACCAAAGTTACCTTCATATATATATATATATATATATATGAAAGTATGTATTGAGTTTAAGCAGTGTAGAGATATAAATATTTTCTTTCATTCCAAGCATTTTTTTCTTGAGCATTATTAGAATGCTACCAAAAATTTGTAACATCATTTTTGAAACTATCAACTCACCTTTGGTCTAGCTTTTACATGTATGATCTAAGTTGCAGTTGAGAGATCCCTAGTAGTGATCCAGTCAGGCTCAGCTATAAGTAAAATACAACAGTGATGCCTAGTTTTTTAGTAGACCAAATTCTAATATTTAGCCTTTGTTGATCCCCTACTTAATATCGGATTCATAATACCAAATTTATTATTTTTGATTCACTTTCACTTTATAATAATTGTGCATGTGTTTATATTTATTGTATGCAGTAACAAGATAACTACATACAAGGTGAAAAATACTTGTAAAGTAAAAATAGTTATATATAATAAGAACATAATAGCGTAAAAATAATTATAAATGTAGTCATAGTTATCATTTCAATGCAAGTATTGAAAAGAATTAAAAATAAAAAGTTAATACGATGGAATGAATGTTATATAGCTAGTTTATAGAGGAAAATCTAATCCACTGAAGAGCCATATCAATTTGCTTAAAAATAAATTGATCTTAAATATATGTATTTTTGGTTTAACTCATAACAGGCTAAGCTTAATTATGAACTGCTAGTAAAAATTAAGAAAATGCTTAGCTTATTTATTATACAAACTTAAACCAATCAAGTCGGACCGCAAGTCAGCCCAATTTGTTTGCAATCTTATCTTAATATATTGTGAGGCTCCAACTCATATTTATATTGTTTGCCAATCCACTTGGCAGAAGTGTAATCAAGTGGAGCTAGATTTAATCTAATTGTCATCAAGCTTAATTTAAAATTATTATTAGATAGAATTTGGAGGCCAAGGTTGATATATTTATTATTTAATCAAAGTCTAATTCAAGTTTTATTTTAAATTTAGACTAACAAAAATCTAATCAATTAGCTTAATGTTCCAGATCAGGTTAAAACCAATTTGAGCTTGTATCAAGCTCAATTCAAATATGATTATTGCTTCACTGTTTGAAACAATTAAATTTGAAAAATGAATAATACTTGGTCATACCATATAACTTAAACATAATATTAAATTCAAGTTTAGTTCCATCTTAGTCCTAAACGATCTTTATTTAGTAGGTATTCTTTAGGCTTAATTCGAGTTTAATCCGAGTTGAGCACGATGTGGTGGACTCATAATTGACAACCCTAGTTCCGGTCCAGATAGACCAGAGCACAAACCAATCAAACCGGTCGATTCCAGTTAACGGCCCGAACCGTTCATCCGCGATCAATTGACCCTGGCATGAAAACCCCAAACCTTAAAACCTAGCTTCCCAACTCCGCCGAGTGTCGCCTATCAATCTTCCACTCTCGCACCCTCTTCTCTTCCTCCCTCACCCGCTGCCGGCCGCCGGCCGCGCCCCCCCGCCCCACAGGTCGAGATGGGGAAGGCCTACCTCCGCTACGAACCGGGCCTTGCCTTCGGCGTAATCGTCTCCGTGGACGCCAACATCTGCTACGACCCCTCGGGCAAGCACCTTCTCGCCCCCGCCTCGACAACGTCGCTTTATGGAATCTCAAGCAGGGACTCTGCTCCAAGACCTTCTCCCCTCCCCTCGCTCCTCCCACTCGCTCGCCGTCACCTCCATAGCCTCCTCCCCTTCCTCCTCCTCGGTAAATCCCAAATCCCCGCTAAAACCCCGAACCCTTCTCTCTTTCAATGCAAATCTTTTTCTCAGCTCTTCTTTTGTGGCAGATAGCGAGCGGGCACGCCGATGGGAGTATAAGGCTGTGGGACTGTGAGAAGGGCACTTGCGAGGCCACCCTCAATGGCCACAAGTCGGCTGCCACCGCGCTCCGCTACAACCACCTCGGTTCGCTCCTCGCCTCCGGGAGCAAGGACTGCGACATCATTTTATGGGATGTTGTCGGCGAAGCTGGGATTTTTCGCCTCCGAGGCCACCGGGACCAGGCACTTTCTTGCTCAAATCTATCCTTTTGATCGTTTGCAGCTTGTCTACTATGGAATTATATGTCAAAATTGCTACTTTTTTAGGTGACCGACCTTGTTTTCCTTGACTCTGGGAAGAAGCTGGTGAGCAGCTCCAAGGACAAGTTCATGAGGGTATGGGATCTTGAGATGCAGCACTGTATGCAGATGGTGAGCGGGCACCATAGTGAGATATGGTCGCTGGATGTCGACCCAAGGGAGAGGTTTTTGGTTGCTGGGTCGGCGGACTTGGAGCTCCGGTTCTACCAGATAAAGCATGATGCTGAGGAAATTGAGAATTCAAGCAAGTGGGAGGTTTTGAAGCAGTTTGGGGAGATTCAACGGCAGAGCAAGGATAGAGTGGCAACGTTGAGATTTAACAAGTCTGGGAGTCTTCTTGCATGCCAAGCGGCAGGAAAGACAGTGGAGATATACCGAGTTTTGGATGATTCTGAAGCAGCTCGGAAGGCCAAAAGGAGGGCTCACCGGAAGAAAGAAAAAGTTTTGGCAAAAGCAACGGCTGAAGGGACTGAGAATGGGGTTGTGGCGGATCCTTTGTCGACCCAGGAATTCCAGCATCCAACAGTTGTGGTCTCCGATGTCTTTAAACTTCTACAAATTTTAAGGGCAAGCAAGAAAATTTGCTCCATCGCTTTCTGTCCTAATGCTCCAGCTAAAGGTGGTCTTGCCACTTTATCCTTGTCTCTGAACAATAACATGCTGGAGACTTACTTAGTTGACAGTAATAAGGTCTCTAAATTGCATTCAATTGAGCTTCAAGGACATCGTTCTGATGTTAGAAGTGTTACACTTAGCTCAGACAATGACCTTTTGATGTCTACCAGTCACAATGCTGTAAAGATTTGGAATCCAAGTACTGGAGCCTGCCTTCGCACCATTGAATCTGGATATGGGTTGTGCAGTTCCTTTGTCCCTGGGAACAGGTATGCACTTGTTGGAACAAAGAGCGGAACTTTAGAAATTATTGATGTCGGTAGCGGTAGCCGCATTGAAGTGGTAGAAGCTCATGCTGGTTCCATACGGTCGATTATGCCTATTCCAGATGAAAACGGCTCCATCACTGGTCGTGGTTTTGTCACAGGGAGTGCTGACCATGATGTCAAATTCTGGGAATATCAGCTCTTGCAGAGACCTGATCATGTAAGTTTTCTTTCTTTTGACTGATGATCCTTCTGAACGAACTACCTCAAACTCTTTACTTACAGGTGGCACAATTCAAACCAATAATACCTGCATCAGTATTTTTTATGGTAATGATAAGTCTTGTTGGTTCAAATTTTATTAGATTTTCCCACAATAATCAACATTTTAGATATCTCACATACCATCAATAAATGTGGTATGCAATTTTATCACTTAAGAAGCATTCCAGTGATCAGTATTTTTGTTACCTCTAGGTTAAAATTAAATATTTTAGAAATCATTCTTTGATCAGGCATGCGAGGCCTTTTGTTTTTTGCTTCTGCAGTTTGAGATCATTTTAAATTAATTTTATTTAGACATTTGTGTCCTCAATTTTGGATTTTTTTTTAAACCTTCTGATAGGGTTTTCTCCAAACATTTCACTGGGATGTCCTTTCAGATTAGTTAGGCTCTCCATTTATATTAGATGGGGTGGGTGTGTAGCTTCTTTTGAGTGCTGGCAAACACCTATGGAGGGGGTATCCTATCTCACCTGACAATTTTCTTATGTAGCTAATTTTTTGGTCCAGATGTAAGTCTGGCAAGTGCGAGCCATTTCTGAATTCTTCCTGGCTAATTAGATGTTTTCACGATGCATCATATCTTTTTATTAATCTAACTACTTCTTTGCAAAATTATTTTCTTTTGATTGGTTGAGAGGGTAACTACTATCTACTTCTATTAATGGTCTATTGGGTAAAAAATTCTTTGGGAACCTGATTATAGATATGAACTACCTTCCTATGGTGAACTTCTGGTGTTATTGGTTTTTTAGGGTATGGCATTAACCATTATATCCTGGGCAGAGGCATTTGTGTTCTCTTCGTAATTACTTTGCATGCATTAATATAATTTTCAGCAGATAGGCACATTATCGGATCTATAATTTACTTGTATGAACGAAGCTTGAATTTATCTGACTTAAATTATCAACCTTTGCAGGACTCTAAACAGCTAAGTGTGACAAATGTGAAAACGTTGAAAATGAATGAAGACGTTCTTGCTGTCTCAATAAGTCCAAATGCTAAGTACATCGCCGTTTCTCTATTGGATTGCACAGTCAAGGTTATATGTTATCTTGATTAATTTCTTTCTTATGTGGTTCTTTATAAAATTCAACAAGTTTTTTTTTAAATTAATCTCACATGTTACCAAATTGTCATACTGGTAACATTTTTTTCCCCATTTCCTGTATTCTAGTTTCTGCATTGTTGCATATAATCTAAATTAAAATCTTGCAAGATTCTTCACTTGAAACATCTAAAACACTGATGTATTTATATTTCCGGAGGCTTTAAATGGGCTGTTTATTTAGTAAAGCAAGTGATCTTACATTTTAACAGAAACATGCTCCATACATTTTGTTGGTTAGCTGCAGGTGATAGATGCAGTTGAGTGGAAGGTGTTTCAAGAAGTTCTTCTATTATAGACCAGCATTAGTGATTGTCATGGTGTTTCGGCTTCATAAGTCCAAGTATAATACATGACATTTGCAAAACAAATATTTGCAGGACATTTTTTGGATGATCAATTACTGGACCTAATGACAACTAAGTGGAACAACAAATTTACACAAAAGTGTAGTTAAATCCCAATGTTATTTGTTGATAACATGACAACTGAGTGATGGAGTTATACTTTTTGGTTCAGTTTGTTCAACATGGTGCCCTATCTTGAGTATCTTATTAAACACTGAAAATAGGGTTGCAGGAATAGCCTATCTGGCTCCCTTTCCGATAAGCTTCTAATTCTATCCATAAAACTTGAATTATAGATGCCTGCATCTGGAACATGTGCAAGGGTGGAAAAATGGAGGCTATAAAAATATTTAAGGTGAGGAAGCAGCTAGGAACTAATTGAGCTATAGTGAACATAATAAAATAGTAGAAACTTACTCATTTTTTATTGCTTTTCTAGAGAAAAACATACCTAGTTATTCGATAAAATAGTGATACCAACAGAGTCTGTTTATTATTGTGATAAAACAGATTAAAATAGTTACAATGTTAAAAGATTTTTTTAAAACATAATGGGCTGGAGACACTATGAAGAGAAGGCAGGATTAAGAGTGAGATGCAAGGGAGATTCTGAATTGGGTGCAGCATTGCACTTAGAAGATTCTAGCTCCTAAAAGTTGCACTGGATGCAGTTCATTTTTTGTTCTATTACTTATGAAATTTTGCTTTCACTTGAGCTTTATTGACTCAATTGGGGTTTGCCCCTTTGTTGTTAGTCCTGCAGGCCTTCCAAGTTATTATTAGCTCTCTCTCTCTCTCTCTCTATGTGTGTGTGTGTGTGTGTGTGTGTGTGTGTGTGTGTGTGTGTGTTCTTAGCCCCAACCTTTTCTGAACAATTATTTTAGATGTGTTTTGATCACACAACACTTTCTTTATAATCCTACAGAGGTTAATTAATCCTTATTTAATGAGTCTCCTTAAATCAGGGAATGAAGTAGCATGCGCCTTTGCATTGCTAGCCTTTTGTTTTCTTTTTTCTTTTCTAACAGAGGGGGACATTTTTTCTTTTTCTTTTTCTTTTTAATTTTATAGAAACGTGAGAGTGATTTATGTCTTTTGATATGCTTGTGGCTTGACTGATAAATGTGGGATTTCAAATTGTGTAATGTTTTTTTCTGAATAAATTTCCTGTGCTTGTCCAAATGACAGGTCTTCTTTATGGACTCCTTGAAATTTTTCCTTTCCCTTTATGGCCACAAGCTGCCTGTTCTCTGTATGGATATTTCATCAGATGGAGATCTTATAGTTAGTGGCTCTGCGGATAAAAATTTGAAGATTTGGGGTTTGGATTTTGGCGACTGCCATAAATCCATATTTGCTCATGCCGACAGGTGGCTTGACATGTACATCAATAGAGTTGCTTTTTGCTATCAAAGATAGTTCATAACTGAATTGCAATTCCGCCCCTTTGTGTTATGCAGTGTCATGGACGTGAAGTTTGTGAGAAATACTCATTATATGTTTAGTGGGGGAAAGATCGCCTTATCAAATATTGGGATGCTGATAAATTTCAGTTACTGTTAACTCTGGAGGGGCATCACGCTGAAGTCTGGTGCCTTGCAGTTAGTAGTCGTGGTGATTTCATCATCACAGGATCTCATGATCGTTCAATACGCTGTTGGGATCGTACTGAAGAACCGTTTTTCATAGAGGTATTGTTTATTTTCTGCCTTTCTGTTTTTCATTATTTGTGTACTTTTGGGGAAGAGTCCTTTCACCAATTATTATGATCGGGCTAATGGAAGGTCTGTTGGAAACCTTACCAAAGTGCAGGAAGAAAGGGAGAAAAGGTTGGAGGAGATGTTTGAGTCTGACTTAGACAATTTAGATGAAAATAGGTATGCACCAAAAGAATTGATTCCAGAAGAGGGATCTGTTGGTGTGCCAGGAAAGAAGACTCAAGAAACCCTCACTGCAACTGACACGATCATTGATGCCTTAGACACAGCTGAGGCAGAAATAAAGCGAATGGATCAACATAAGGTACAGTTTGTATACCTTGCCATGCATTTAGAATTCTGAACTGGGGCTGTTGTTCTTTGTCATCTAGTTAACAAAGACTTAATTTGTGCCACATTTGATGTAAATGAAGTTGCTAACCAGTCTACAGAGATTTAAATTGCAATCATGGAAGAGGGAGAAGGATTAATAAATATACATACATGCATGCATAAACATATATTACATACATACATATATATTATCTTTCAAATGAAATGATTGATATGTCTTCCTTAGGTGGGGGCATTGTTAAGTATCATGACTGCCATCAATCATCTCATTTCTTCATCCACATTTTATTCATCAAGATGGAGAACCCATATTCTTTAAATATTTCTTCCTGTGTGAAAAAGAAAGCAATCGAAATGAAATATGTGAAATCACCATGTTACCTATTCATTTAGATAAAGAGTAAAACTCTTTTGCTGTTAGTTATTTTGGGAACCTATTGAGTTTTCCTATATTTCAAATGATGTTATTTATAGTATATTAGAGTTAATAAGTAGTTAATATAAAGGTTAATGCATGCTTATTAATAGATTGTTCATTTTCTTATTGCTTACTTATCATCAACAATCAACACATGGGGAATCATTCTCAAGTTTCTGTGAAGCTTAAGATAATTAAGAATGTTTAAATGGAATTCAGAGTGAGATGGGAAAGGTGTATGATATATCGTAAAAGGCTAAAGTACCTTAATTTTGGTGTTATGGTCTCTTGTAATTTGAGTTTGTTCGCCCCTTCAATAGTTGGTAATCAAAAAATATATTGTTGTAAAAGGGAAGATGGTTGTTGAAGGTCTAAATAAAGGAGACTACCCGATTGCTCATCTTCAACTTGCTGATAACACTTGACTTTTCTGAAAAAAAAAACTTGCTAACATGATACGCAAACATTTTTAGTTAACATTTTTGTATTTATATTTCAAAACCTGCTCTACTCTCACGTACTTATGTTATAGTCGCATCACAATACCACTTCACAGCAGGTTGATATTACTTTTTGGATTCTCTGTACTCTACCTGACTTGGATTCTTCAAGTTTTTGTTAGATATGTAGTCCAAGTCTATAATGCGTCCACCCTAATACAAGAGAAATTTAATTAAGATTCTTGGCAATGTTTTGCATTTTGAATTTTTCAGGAGGACAAGAAAAATGGAAAAGCAGGTGACTTCCAGCCAAATATTATGATGCGTGGGCTTTCACCATCTGATTATGTCCTTCATGCACTTTCCAATGTGCACACGAATGATCTGGAGCAGACTCTGCTGGTATGTTTATGATTCATTTGTTCAATGCATTATCTCTATTACCATATACCATGTAGATGGTTCACAAACTGTTGACTAAGTAGTCCTTTACTTACAAGCTTGCTTCCATGTTTATCATATGTTAACATGTCTTAATGGTTTGTTTTTTTCAACATTTTTTTTTTCAATTCAGAATCCTTTTTGGTATGGTCATTTTTCTAGAAAAAATTAATAATAAGTTTTGCAATCATTACAGGAATAATTTGTTTGTAGTCATTACATTAGAATGCCTTCCTGTTAGATCATTCGACCATGGTTACCAGAAAGAACTTTCTTTGAGCCCAAACTTCATAAACACTTTTTCTAGAGTTAAAACAAATCATGTAAATATATTTTTCTATATACCAGTTAAATTCAAAGCAGATATCATAGTCAAAGAAGTATCAATTAGAATGTGTTGAATTTATTTTGTGTGATACTTGTCGCAATAACCTTCATGTGATCAAATCAATGAATAACTATTTGCTGCAAGATTATATTTCTGCCACTGGAGAAAAACTGTGGTGATTTGCTTGCTGATATTATTTCTCAACTCTTCTTTTTATCTTTTTAGCGTCACAGAAGCTTTTTAGTTATTGTGGTGCCTTCTTTGCTTACTGATTTGTCATTGAGAATTGATGGTACATTCATTGTGAGCATTTTCTCTTGCAGTCATTGCCATTCTCAGATGCTTTGAAGCTTATGTCTTACTTGAAGGAATGGGCCCTTATTCCTGACAAGGTGATGTCCATGTTTTGTACTTTTCTTTCCATATCAGGCTTACAGTCCATCTTTTTTTCCTTGTGTGTTTGTGAAACACTTAATTTCATCCTTCCTTATTTTATCTATTCTTACTCTATGAATTCTTTTTTTTTTCCAATGTTAATTACTGTCTTTCTTTTTCCTCTTTCATGTTGCACCATTTGTGTAGAAGTACAATAAGTACTTGTTCTGAATCTAGCCCATCACTATACAATATATGCATCAAACCCATCAAGCAACATTCCATTTTGATGAGAAAGAAAGTTATCAGAAACTCCCCCTCACCTCTCCCAAACAATAAGCTTGGAGGTAATGTTCCATGTCAGATTTTGTTATGTAATCATTCCCTGGAAATTGAATGTAGAATGGGCAAAATCCATCAGTCCACCTTGCTGATTATTGATCACCTCAAATGGCAAGAGATGACACTGATTATTACTCGAATCCCACCAACTACACTCTCCTTTGATATCCCAAATTATTAACTGCCATCACTTTGAAGGTTATTTCTATAGTTACCCCAAGGTTGCTTGTGTACAAGTCCATTACTCAGCCCTCATTATTAACATGAACTACGCTTGACCATAACTAGCATGCATCTGTGCCCACATGGACCTGCCTGTTCACCCACCTTTTATCCCTAATGTTGGAAAACTATTTTGACTTTCAGAGATGTTTAAGATGGTAATTCTCCTTTATGAAAAAAAAATTATAATTGTGAAAACCATTAGACAGGTTTCATTTGGGCAGGTATAAACTTGATTTATGTGAGAGATATAATTCACCAGTGATGGCTTAAACGAAACTACATTGATCTGGCTTTCTCAAAAAATAAGAATTTCATTGGTTAAAGGTTTGTCTCTAAGTATGCTAATTGTAAATCAGATTTTGTTTTCCAATCTATACCATGTTGTTGCACCATAGACTTACCTAGTTGTATCTTCTTGCAGGTCGAGCTTATTTGTAGGGTTACTACGGTGCTGCTGCAAACACATCATAACCAGTTAAGTGCTACACCATCTGCTAGACCCATGTTGACGGTGCTCAAGGACATTCTTCACGGAAGAGTCAAGGTAATTTGAAATTTTTAATATTGTCAGTCATGATGATTATTAGCGTATTACTTCAAAGGTAATTGAATTTCGTTTAGCATGAGCTTCTATCCCTGCTTATCTGAAAGTGATTGAAGACATTTAAGAGCAAAAGGTTAACAAGATTTAAAATTCAATTTTAATTCAGCAGACCTAGAAGAAGGGTCTAATACAAGGAACAATGGCTTGCTGTTTAATAGAGTCCATTGGATTTTATTTGTACTCTTTTCTTCTTTTTTTTAATCCTACCTGTCCTTCGATTGTTTATTTTTCTGAGCTCCATATATGGTGCAATAATTTTTCCAAGAGAGTGCAAGTTCTGCTTTCATGAGTCTTCTGGGAAATTCAGTCTTTGTAATAGTCTTATTATTATGAATGAGCTGCTTAAATAGATACTACATCTTATCTCACAAGTTTTGTAACCCGGTGCTTTCAATTGGTTTTGTTTGTCAAATGGTTTTGTTATTGCGACTTCCTATCAATGATTTTTTTTTTTCCTGATATGAGCTCATGTCATGTCCCACATACTTTCCTATGGGAAACCTCAGAAACTTATCTACAATAAGGCAGTACCTCCCTAGGGTAGAGTAATAACGCACAGATGCCAGCCATTTTCTTTTCTTTTGTTCTTATTGTTCTTGAAATACTAAATTATTTCTGGGAGGGTGAAGGCGTGGCTAACAAATCTGAAGTCACTTGATAGAATTTCAGAGAAAAAGTTATTATCAAATAAAAGCATAATGTATAATTTTGATTTTTCAGGAATGCAAAGACACCATTGGTTTCAATCTTGCTGCAATGGATCATCTCAAGGTGTGAATACTCCTTTGACTCTTCATTTAACATATTGGATAGGCTTTCTATCTGTGAACGCCAAAACCTGTTTTCTAAATGATGTTTTTTGGCATGGTCTTGTAGGAAATAATGTCAATGAAATCTGATGCCCCCTTCCGAGATGCCAAGGCAAAGCTAATGGAATTCGAATGCAGCTATCCAAGCGTCATGATAGGTCAGAGGGCAGGGAGAATAGGAGGAGGAAGAAGAAACGAAAGGCATCAGGAGAGACACGTGCAGGGACCTGATCCGTTCAATGTTTCCGGAGCACCACCTCGTCTCGTGCATGGGGTTGTGTATTATTGTAGTGTATGCCCATTTTCTTAAGAATGGGCATATGAAATTTTGACCCATCTATATTAGTGCAGTTGTTCATGCTAATTCTATAGCCAGCCACACAAGAATCACCATCATTCTAGTTAAATTGTAGCGTGAAAATTAATGTATATCCAACAATCACTTGAAAGCAATCAAGACAGTCACGAGACATCAATTCTTGTAACCTGAAAACAACTATGTAGAGAGTATTTGAAAAATAACCTCGGCACCGTTGCAACTGGTTTGATTGCTTTCCCTTTTCAGGTGCTAGAAGGGCATTTCTCTTGAGAAGATTTTCTGATTAGTTTATGTTTGTATGCAGTATTGTCTTGACACGAAGAGCATAGGGTTTACATAATGCACTTCAACTGAAAGAATCATCTGATCACTGATCTGAAGGTGGTTTCAAATCTGATTGCCTTTCTATTCAAACATATTTGGAAACCAAAGGGTCATCTGTTAACCATTGTTATCTATGTATTTTTTAACAATGAGATATTTGTGAATTGGGGTAATACAGTTTACGTCTTTATCATCAAAAAATATTATGTAGCAGAATAAGAATATAGATGTAATATATTGACACAGAAATAATATATATCCTCAGAATGTGAATGACAAAGTTCTGACTTCATGGCTTTAACCTCCAAGTAAAATCTCTTTTATTCTCCACTTTTTTCTTTTTTTTTTTCTTGAGATTTTTCTCTGTTCCCAGATTTGATACAATCTAGCTCACAAAAGCCTTATATTAACCTAACAAGCCTATGCCATCTTTAACCTAACAACCTATGTTATCTGACATATGCTCATGTAGTGCCATTCAAGTAATGATTATCTATTATACGTTCACAAAGTCCAACAAAAGGATTTCATTTGCCAGGTTATCTAGCATTCATTTTCAAAATTTGATAAAATTTACTCTTTGATTTCCTGAGTTAAATCTGTACTCAATCACTTGAAAAACAACATTGATAATTAGACTTGAATTAAGATAAACTTGACTTACAAGCAGATGATGTTGATTAAGCACTTGTATGATAACAATGATCTTTTTCATATAATTTATGATGTGTATGTGAAATATCCATTCGCTTATCACGGATGTAATTTGTTTCATTTATTAAGAAGTGAAATTTATTTTTAAAAAAAAATCTGGGCAGCAGTGAGATTAACATGTTTGAAACATTAACAATAGGTGAAATGCTAAGCTGGAATCCCTTTAAAGGGCATCATGTTGAGATATTATGATCTCTACAATGTGTCAAGGATAAAATTAATAATCAACTAGCAGCCTAGAAATGAATATTCTTATCATTTACTGAAAGGTGGACATTGGCAAAACATGTTCTCTATACCTATCCATATTTTAGCCAACACAACTACTCCAATTAGTTTTATTTAGTGATTGGATTGGTAATTTGAAATTTCGTCTGGGAACATGATTATGGTAGTTGATCACTGCATACTATTGCTTGGGATGAGATTTGTTGTCCAAAGAAATGCAGAGGTTTAAGAATTCTAAATTTTAATCTTTGGAGGAAGGCCATATTGAGTAAGATCATGAACCCATCTTTTTTAATGTTTAGAGTTTGGTATTTTAAATACTCCTTTGGATGTTGGCTGAATCATAATCCTTTATAACATGCTTCTGCAATACATGCTTCTGCAATATAGAAAGCGATTTCTAGAGATTCTTTATATTCAATTAGCAAATTTTTAGGGTCCATTGGGGATGGCACTTATATTTCTCTTACTTCTTAACAATGGTTTGCTCCTTCTACCTTATACCACATGGTTACTTCTTATAATACATATGCATGTGAGGCATATCCTACTGTTGGTTCATGCCTACATTATGCGTTTCCACTAGAGATTGCCATGAAGATGGTCAATATTCCATTGGTAGGATTCCATCTATAGGGTTTATTGGCTTGGGATCATAACTTTCTTCTAGAGATGTCTATAAAGGAAGTTTATATAGCGTTGCTCCCAATTTCTAATGTTTCCTCTCATGCAACCATTTTTTTGGGTCTAGAAAAAGAAAGCTCAATATCATGTTCTTCATTTTAGGTAGAAATTGCTTAAGAGAGGTCTCGTCATAGGCCTTCGGCTTTATAAATGATTACCTTCCATCTCTCTTAATGTAGCAGATATCGGATGGCTATTGAAACAAAGGAGCATCTATTTTTCACCAATCCACAGTCTATGGAAATTTGAAGTCTTATTGACATACCTGGCAACCTACAATTCTCTTCTCTTCACTGGGTACTCTTCTTTCTTCAGACTTCTGATGAAGATGCTAGCATGTGCTTCACCCAGTCCCTTTAGTTTATCTTCTTTGGAGTTGTTGGGACTTGAGAAATAAATTTATTTTTTAAGAGGTTTGGCTTAAACCTTGCCTTATTATCGGAGAAGCCACTGAGCTAGCTTATGAGTTTATTCTTACATCTCAAAAATATTCTTCGAGTCGCTAGTGTTGACACCAAGTCACCTTCCTTCAATATCGGGAGACGAAGGACCTCCTCTCCAAGGGCTCCTGCAAGAAAGTCCCGAAGACCGGATGCTCTGGTGGAGACCCTCCGACGCTCAAGTAAGTCACTTGGGAATAGACAGATAAAACTAGCAGAAGAATAGTTAGAGAACTTGAGTTCAGCCCCCTCTCCTCGTTGTGAGTATGGGCTTTTATATCTGTTGGGGGTCCCTTTTTTCGTTTCCAGAAGGTTGCTGATTTCGAGGTGCCATTGTCCGGTAGTGGGCAAAAGGCAAGGCTAACAGTGACAGATCGCAACCGACACTGACCATGTCAGAGGTGTCTTCCCCCGCCAATCACCTGCGGAGCGCAATGCTATGGTGGTGGTGGGCAGTCGCGTCAGGTATGCGCTGTTACAGGGTATGGCCACGCGCTGTTGCAGAAGATAGTGGGCCACATGGCCGCCACAGGTGGTTGATGGGCCACGTGGATGTGTCAGGTAGCTCGAGGTAACGGGACATGAAGTCCAAGGCCGAGGGAATGCTGGGTCTGGGTCCGAGGCCGAGGCCGAGGGGACGCCGGGTCTGAGTCCGAGTCGAAGGAACGTCGGGTCCGAGTCCGAGGCCGAGGGGACGCCGGGTCCGAGGCCGAGAGGACCTCGGAGGCCGATGGGGCCTCAAAGGCCGAAGGAACCTCAGAGGCTGTAGCCGCTTCGCGAGGCCAAGGCGAGGTTCCGCCAGTTATCTTCACCGTTAACTCTAATGACGTAGGATCGGCCACATCAACTAGGGTTATCTATCACAGTGTTTTGAAAATAATCCTATACTACGTTTTGTCTCTTGGCAACCCATCCAATTTGGATGTCTAAAGATCAGTTTTGATGGCTTGCATAACCATGGCACAAGAGCATGGTTTTAGTTCATAATGATTGTGGAAAACCTCTATTAGCCTTTGCTATTTCCTTTTCCAGATGGTTGAACTCACTGCTACCTAGTATAGTGTGAATCATGCTATAACCAATTTTCCTATGCAAACTTAATCTTGGAGGGTGATTCTTCTATTATGATTACTTGGCTTAATGAAAAGTCTAAAAGTCTTCACCCTCTACTTCGCTAGTTGTAGTCACTTCTTTCTACCCCTATAAGTTCCTGTGCCAACATAAGTTAAGAGAAGGAAACCAGACAGCTGACTTTTAGGCCGGACTTGTTTTTCTTAGCAGTTAAACTTGCTTATTGATGCAGATGCTTGGAGTATTTTATTCCTTACACTATGGCACTTTGGCTTATTACCAAAAAAAAAAACTTTATATGAAAGATTTAGTGAAAGTGTTGCACAATTTACTGTGATGTTTCTTTTTATCAAAAGAAAAAAAAAAGTATATACCAAGAATGTGATTTAGAAGGACTAAAATATCTATATACAAAAAATCATATGATTTGAAGGTCATCAAGCCACTCTAAATGTAGAATTGCAATGGAATATATGGTGTGTTAATTTTGGAATTACATGATTATGATTTGCAAATTCTTACATCCACCCATGCAAATAAAGAAAGAAAGAGATTTAACCCAATCTAAATAGAATTTTTTTTTAATTGTAGCTAAGTTAAGCTTTATATATACACTCTCATGAGTACAATATTAATATAAATAAGAAAAACAATGACGAATCATCCTATAGAGACTATACTTGTAAGAAATTGACCTTCATGAAGGATACTGGATAGAGCAAATATAGGTTTTGATCTAATGAATTCATCGATAATGAAATCTCGTCTTCTAGAACATTAAGAAGAACACTTTATTCTAATTTTGTCATATTCTTTATCAAAATCAACTTTACAAATAATCATCTTAATCTTGTTTTCCCTATATCAATTAATTACCTCTGAAGCACGAACAGGACTAATAAGGATGAATATGCTTTAATAAATTATAAAGGTTAACTATGCTTTGCTCATGAGGAGTGATTCTAGTGGAAGATTGGATTGCAGAGAACTTCTAATAACCTTAATGGCTGTTTTTATAAAACAATTGTTGGGGAGATTGTTGAGAATTATTACCCCAATCTTGTTGATTTTGATGATTACCAAAAGCCATGAGTATATTAAAAGATGCAATGAGTTTATTTACATGAGCAATAAATTTATTTAGAACAATCAATGAGTATGACTTTAATCAATTTGAAAGTAACTTCAAGCTCCATGTTTAAGCTTTCAAAAAGAAATTTTTATACTTCATATCTCAATCATGAGTTTTTGGAACATTTCTTAAATTGATTCCTAATGATAATTTTATTGTATTCAAGTCAAAATTGATTTAAAATGAATCTGAAACGAATTTCAAGTTAATCAGAAAATTCTATGATTTTCGAAACGTTCCGGAGCCGACTCTAGAGTTTCAGAGTCGACTCCACTCAGTATACAGATATGACTGTTTGTCTCGAGTCGACCTCTGTGATTTCTCGAGTCGACCCCCGATTTTGTCGAGCCGACTCCATGACTGTGTGAGTCGACTCCGCTCAGACACCAGAGAATTATTTTTCTGAGCACTTCTCGAGTCGACCCCTTGCTTTTCATGAGTCGACCCCTGACTGTCAGGAGTCGACACCTTATTTTCGATGAGTCGACCCTTTAACTTTCTAAATATTTCTATTTTTGGTATCGCGTCTTCGAGCCGACTCGCCTAAAGCTGGAGCCGACTCCAACAAATCTGTGCGTGATTTTTCTGAATGCCAACTCAGCGCCAACGGTAAGATTTTTCAATAACGGCTAGATTTCTTTGTGTCTAACGACTATATTTTTGCAGAGTCTATAAATAAAGAGGTCGTTTTCAAATCAAAGAGAGAGATACAAAAATCAAGAGAGAAAAAGAAAAATCTTTCAGAAAAAGAGAAAAACAGAGCGTCATTTGAAAAATCCGAGATTCAAAAATAGAGTGAAAGAAAAGGCGTGAAATCAAAGGAGACTTAATCTGTGCTCAAGTTCATCAATCCAAGAGAAGTCTAGAAGAAAATCCAAGAGTCATTCAAGAACAAATCAAGAGATTTTCAACATTCAAAGAAAGGAAGAAAAAGCTCAAATCAACTCCAACATTCAATCTGTGAAGAATCTGAGCTAAGGCCCGATTCCACACTTCAAAGGAGTTGAGGAAGAGAAGAAAAGCCTGCACTCAAAACAAATCTAAACAGGCTCTTCAAAACCTTGCTTTTATTTTGAAATATCTGCTCTAAAGGAGCTGTTTTGTATTAAACTTACATTTTCATCTTGTGGTTTACTAATTCAATAAGAGGGTTGAATTAGTGGAGGTAGTGTACCTCATCATAAGCTAAGGTTAGCTTGTGTGTTGGGTTTTGTGCTGGTAAGCCCGTGTAAAACCGGCTGGGTTCGTTGTGATCCCGGAAAACAACAAGTTTGGATTGTAAGCTTGTAAAGCAACTCGACTGTAATCGAGGTGATTATAGTGTGGACCCAAGTGGAGCTTGGGAGTGGACGTAGGTGTTGGATACACCGAACCACTATAAAATTTCTGTGTTTCCGTGCTTATTTATCTCTCTCTTGCTATCGTGCTTTAACTTGAATTAATTGATTACATTCTCTCATCAATAGTTTAAATTACTTTAAAAGGCTTAATTTTTAAAAGAACTCAATTCCCCCCCCCTCTTGGGTTGCCATCTGGGCCAACAATTGGTATCAGAGCTTGTGCTCATTTGTTTTTGATTGATCACACGATCAAGAGCGAAAGATCCAAATGGCAACACAAGCCAGCTCAAGTTTTGCTGAGGGTCATTACAAATAGACCACCCTGTTTAATGGTTCCAACTATTCATATTGGAAAGCAAGAATGAGGATATTCATTCAAGCTACTGATTATGAATTATGGAGTGTCATAATTAATGGACCTAGTACACCCACACACTTAGTTGATGGTTCTATAGTTCCTAAGCCCGAAAGGGATTGGAATGAAAATGATAGGAAAATGGCTCAGCTTAATGCAAAAGCCATGAATGTTTTATATTGTTCTATTGATGCTAATGAATTTAATCGTATCTCTACTTGTAATTCCGCTAAAGAGATATGGGATAGATTAGAGGTTACCCATGAGGGAACCAACCAAGTTAAAGAATCTAAGATTAATATACTTGTGCATAAATATGAATTGTTTAGCATGGAACAATCTGAAACCATAACATGCATGTATACTAGATTTACTGATATTGTTAATGGTTTGAAGAGTCTTGGAAAAACCTATACTAATGCTGAATTAGTTCACAAAATTCTTAGGTCATTACCAAGATCATGGGAAGCCAAAATGACAGCCATTCAAGAAGCCAAAGACCTAAACACTCTACCTTTGGAAGAGCTTCTTGGATCTCTTATGACCCATGAATTGATAATGAAGCAACATGTGGAGGAGGACAACAAAAAGAAAAAGACAATTGCCCTCAAGGCTGCAAAAGTTGAAGATAGCAGCAGCGATGATGATGATGATGATGAAGACACAGCTCTTCTAGCAAGAAATTTAAGAAATTTATGAGGAGAAAGAAACCCTTCCACAAAAGAAAATTTGGAAATAAGATGGAAGGAGAAAAGGAAAAAGATAAGGACAAGGACAAAGAGAAAGACCCTTGATCTGTTATGAATGTAAGAAACCGGGGCATTATAGATATGACTGTCCGCAATTGAAAAAGACCTTCAAGAAAAAGAAGAAAGCGTATGTTGCAACTTGGAGCGACAGTGATGAATCTTCTTCCGAAGAAGAAGAACAAAAAGAAGTTGCCAACATTTGTTTTATGGCGAATGACGACGACGAGGTAAGTACTGAAAACCCCTGTGATGATTTTGCTTTCGATGAATTATTTGAAGCCTTCAATGAACTTGTAGATGATTTTAAGATTTTGAAAAAGAAATATAAATCTCTGAAAATGAAAACATAAACTTAATTAAAGAGAAAAATGAAGTGATGCTTGCAATTACAAATTCAAAAGATAAAGAGGAAATATTTCTTAAAGAAAAGAATGATTTTACTCATGAAATTAATATACTAAAATCTGAAAAAAAAAATCTGACAAAAGATTTGAAAAAGCAAATGCAAACTCTATCTTTGGAAAATGAACAGCACATTGTAGAAAATGAATCTCTAAAGAAAGAAGTTAAAAATATAAAGATATTGTTGATAAATTCACTTAAGTTCTACTAAACTAAACATGATTTTAGATAGTCAAAAAGCAGTTTTTGATAAGGCTGGATTAGGATACAATACATTAAGAAAACAAAAATCTTTGAAAAACATTTTTGTACGTGCTAGCCAAAGTAACATCATTTGTTTTAAATGTAATTTAAAAGGGCATAAATCATTTGAATGTAATTTACAAAAACCAAATAAAATTTAAATTTTAAAGAAAGAAAATATGGGTTCCGAAAGGAACAATATTTGTTGCTACTAACCATGAAGGACCCAAGAAAGCTTGGGTACCTAAACATAAAGTTTGATTTCATTGCAGGAATGTCTTGTGGCCAAGAGATAAAAGAAAGTGGTATCTTGATAGTGGCTGCTCAAGACATATGACGGGTGACAAAGAAGAATTCATCACCCTTGAAGAAAAGAAAGGAGGAGTTGTTACGTTCGGTGATAATGGTAAAGGTCAGATTATGGGCCTTGGTAAAATCCGTATAACTCCATCCACTTTATAGACAATGTACTTTATGTTGATGGTTTGAAGCATAACTTAATTAGTATAAGCCAATTATGCGATAAAGATTTTAAAGTATCATTTGAAACCTCTTTTTGCACAGTGTCTAATTCCATTGATAATAGCATTGTATTTACTGGTTATAGACATGGCAATGTTTACTTGGTTGATCTAGACAAATTATCTATGAGTGATCATTGCTTAATTGCTGATAATGCTAATATGAATGAAATTGGATGGTTATGGCATCGTAGATTAGGTCATGCAAGCACACACCTAATTTCAAAACTAATTAAAATGGACTTAGTTAAAGGGCTACCTAAAATAGATTTTGAAAACAATAAAATATGTGATGCATGTCAATTTGGAAAAAAAACAAGAAGTTCTTTCAAATCTAAAAATGTTGTTTCAACTTCTAGGCCATTAGAGCTACTTCACATGGACCTTTTTGGACCAACTAGAACCACAAGTCTAGGAGGAAAGAAATATGGTCTTGTGATTGTAGATGATTACTCTAGATACACTTGGGTATTATTTTTAGCTCACAAAATGAGACTTTCTCGATATTCCTTAAATTCTTTAAGAAAGTCACAAATGAGAAAAACACTACCATAGTGTCTCTAAGAAGTGATCATGGAACTGAATTTGAAAATCACCTATTTGAAAATTTTTGTGCTGAAAATGGTATTAATCATAATTTTTCTGCACCTAGGACCCCACAACAAAATGGTGTTGTAGAAAGGAAAAATAGGACTTTAGAAGACATGGCCCGTACCATGCTATGTGAAAGCAACCTACCAAAGTATTTTTGGGCGGAAGCTATAAACATGGCATGTTACATTTTAAATAGAGCCCTAATAAGACCAATACTTAAGAAAATACCTTATGAACTATGGCAAAACAGAAAACCTAATATTAGATATTTTCATGCATTTGGCTGTAAATATTTTGTTCACAATAATGGTAAAAATAATTTAGGCAAATTTGATGCTAAATCTGATGAAGGAATATTCTTAGGATATTCAACAACTAGTAAAGCATATAGAGTATTTAACAAGAAAACTTTAGTTGTTGAAGAATCCATTCATGTAGTTTTTGATGAATCTTTAGCAACTCGTTCCGAAAAATTTGATGATGAGGAAGATACAAACATAATTGAGAAAGATCTTGAAAAATTAAATATTGATGTATCTTCAGATCATGAGCAAGAAGCTAAAGATAATGATTCACCTAAGGATGATGATACTAACACTAATCATAATGATATGGATCTTCCTAGAGATTGGAGATATGCTTATAGTCACCCTAAGGAATTGATTATAGGTGATCCATCTCAAGGAATAAGAACTAGATCATCTATGAGAAATATTAGTAATCATCTTGCATTTGTATCACAAATTGAACCTAAAACTATTGAAGAAGCTGAAAAAGATAATAATTGGATGTTAGCAATGCAAGAAGAATTAAATCAATTTACTAGAAATAACGTATGGACATTAGTAGAAAGACCTAAAGATCATTCTGTTATAGGATCAAAATGGGTATTTAGAAATAAACTAGATGAAAATGGCATAGTAATTAGAAACAAAGCTAGATTAGTTGCAAAAGGATATAATCAAGAAGAAGGTATTGATTTTGATGAAACCTTTGCACCAGTAGCTAGATTAGAAGCCATTAGACTATTACTTGCATTTGCATGTCACATGAATTTTAACTTATTTCAAATGGATGTAAAAAGTGCTTTTCTAAATGGATTTATAAATGAAGAAGTATATGTAGAACAACCACCAGGCTTTGAAGATCATGAATTTTTAAATCACGTTTTTAAATTGCACAAAGCATTATATGGTTTGAAACAAGCACCTAGAGCATGGTATGATAGATTAAGTAAATTCTTAATTGAAAATGATTTTATAAGAGGAAATGTAGATAAAACATTATTTTTGAAAAGAAAAGGTAAAGATTTATTAGTAGTTCAAATATATGTTGATGATATTATTTTTGGTGCTACTAACAATCTTCTATGTCAAGAATTTGCTAAGTTGATGCAGGGTGAGTTTGAAATGAGCATGATGGGAGAACTCAACTTCTTCCTTGGACTCCAAATCAAACAAGAAAAGGAAGGGATTTTCATCAACCAAACCAAGTACACAAAGGAACTACTCAAAAAGTTTGGTATGGATTCAATGAAACCCCTTGGAACTCCAATGAGTCCTTCATGCAAATTAGACAAAGATGAGAAGGTAAGAAAGTTGATCAGAAGTACTATCGAGGTATAATCGGATCCCTACTCTACTTAACTGCAAGTAGACCTGATATAATGTTCTCTGTTTGTCTATGTGCTAGATTTCAATCAGAACCTAAAGAATCTCACTTAATTGCTGCTAAAAGAATACTAAGATACTTAAATGGAACAAAAAATGTAGGCTTATGGTATTCTAGAGACTCAACATTGAACTTAATTGCATATTCTGATTCTGATTATGCTGGATGTAAGTTAGATAGGAAAAGCACAAGTGGTGCATGCCAATTCTTAGGAAGTAACTTAATCTCATGGTTTAGCAAAAAGCAAAATTCAGTTGCATTATCAACTACTGAAGCTGAATATGTTGCAGCTGGAAGTTGCTGTGCTCAAATCCTATGGATTAAGCGACAACTTGAAGACTATGGTATCACACTTGACAAAACACCTATAAAATGTGACAACACAAGTGCAATTAATCTAACAAAAAATCCTATTCAACATTCTAGAACAAAACACATAGAAATTAGATATCATTTTATTAGAGAACATGTAACGAATGGAGAAATATGTCTTGATTATTAATACTGAAGATCAATTAGCTGATATATTTACAAAACCCTTGAGTGAAGAAAGATTCTGTTATCTTAGAGGAGAGTTAGGGATTTGTGATCCATTAGAATAAATTTGAAACCCCTAAGAAAATTTTATCTAAAATTCTTTCAAATCCCTGATCTTTAAGGAAATCTTATCTAGAACTCATATCTATTGATCTCCAATGATTATTTTATTAGTGTTTATGATCTATATCCGGACACATTTCAGATTCCCTGAAACTTTGTGTTTTTGCTCTGAAATGGTCTCGGAGCCGACTCGGTCAGTATCGGAGTCGACTCCATGTTTCTGCTGAAACTCTGGAGCCGACCCCATCTCTGTGCGAGTCGACTCCACTTCGGGATAAATTTCTGTGACTACCCGGAGTCGACCCCACACTTTGCGGGAGCCGACTCGAAGTGGTCCAGGTCGATTTATCTAGGGCAGAGTCGACTCGTCGCTCACTTCTATCATCTCAAATCTTTCAAATACACTCTCCAAAATTTTCCTAACCTACCAAATCCTTAGAAATCCTTGATTAACCTTTCCACTAGATCAAATGGCTCCTAAAACCCGTGGTTCTAGCCTTGGAGCGGCCGGGATGAAAAGGAAGAAGGCGGTGAAGAAGACTGTGAGGCGTCCCGCTCGCGAACCCTCTCCGAGCATGGATTCCACCTCATCCTCTTCAACTCCGAGTGCTTCTCCCACTACGGCCACATCTCAGGTAGACCGTCTAGCCGATAGAGTGATTACAACCGGGAGAAAGGTTGATTTTGAATTATTTGAGGCAGAAGGTTTTCTTGTGGGGAGGCAGTTAATTGAAATGGGATGGGAGAAGATATGTTCTTTAGATTGTCCAACCTACCCAGCCCTAGTTAAAGAATTTTATAAAAATCTGTCAAGAGGAGACAATGGATTAGTCAGCATCATTAGAGGAAATAGAATAAATGTGACAGTGGATTTACTCTCAAGATTGTTGGAACTTCCAGTGTCTGGTACTTCTACTTTTTCATCTGATGATAGAGCCCAGCTCTATCAAGATTGCTAAATAAAGAAATTGTTGGTTTTGAAGAAGTCTATGCAAATCAACTATCCTTGGAATTAAGACTTCTCCATAACATTTGTAGTAGGATTCTATTCCCTAAGATTGGGAGATTTGATTATGTTTCTGAGAGAGATATCTTTGTAATGGATGCTATAGTGACTGGAAAACCTATCAATCTTCCGAGCATGATATTATGGTACATTGCTGACTGTGGGAGCAAGAGGAAATCTAGTTTACCCTATGGCATGATATTAACTAAAATCTTTCAAAGCCAAGGGATAATCATTTCCGATAGTGAGCCAATGAGAAATTTAAGACACACCGATTACTATAGTTTGGCCACTATTCATAGAATGGGATTTGTGAAGAAGGATGGCAGATGGGAAAGGAAAAGTATGTTGGAAGATAGAGCCGCAGATGTTGAGGCACCTGGACCGTCAGTTAGACATTCATCTCCTGTACCTCCTAGCTCTTCTGTTCCAGTTCCAGCTCCTTCTCCTGCTCCGATGGTTGATCAGTCATCTTCTTCATCTGTCGGTTTTTCAGATCTTCAGTTAATGCAGCTTAAGAGTCTTCTTGATGATCAGGCGGATAAATTGAAGACAGAGTTTGACAATAAATTCATGAATCTTAAAGAAACTCTTTATTCATTAGATGATCGGATCACCAAGATTGAATCAACTCTTAGCTCCTCTACTGAGTCTTTAAGTGGTGATCTAAAGAATATTTTTGAAGAACTTAAAGACATCTGTGGAGATGGTGAGACCTATGCAAAGTGCAATGCTGAACTTCAAGACAAAATTTTAACTGCTTGTACTTTTGTAGATGAAAGACTGAAAGATTATGTTAAGATTCAAACTGACGGAATGAAGAATATTATAGATCACTTAACAAGGATTGTAAGGACACATTTTTGATGTAATAGATGCTTAGTCTTTGCAATGTAATGAAGTTCATATTATGTTTTACATTTTGATACATTGATGTAATGAAAAGTCAGTTTTGAATGCTCAATGTAATCTGAGTTTGAATGTACTTCTCCTATTATCAATGAATCTCAGATCTTGTTAAAACATATCTTAAATCATGAATGTGATTATGTTTGATGCTTCTCTACCTTTTTGTTGATAACAAAAAAGGGGGAGAGTTTTATAACTGTATATGCATGGGGAGAAATTAAACGAATGTTATTATAATGCATATAATAAATAATTGAATGAGATAAAAGGAAGTAATAATTAAACATTACACATAAGTGAATGAATGAAAAAGCAATTTAGATGAAAAGGCTGAATTTTGACATTAAATGTGTATAAGCTTAAATTGAATGAATGGAATATTTATTTGAGTTTCATAGGGGAGCTACCTCATTCAGGGGGAGCCTAACTATGAAAATAAAATAAATTCTTTAATCAATCATGCATATACTCAATGTTTTTGTCATCATCAAAAAGGGGAGATTGTTGAGAAATTGTTGCCCCAATCTTATTGATTTTGATGATTACCAAAAGCCATGAGTATATTAAAAGATGCAATGAGTTTATTTACATGAGCAATGAATTTATTTAGAACAATCAATGAGTATGTTAAGTATGACTTTAATCAATTTGAAAGTAACTTCAAGCTCCATGTTTAAGCTTTCAAAAAGAAATTTTTATACTTCATATCTCAATCAATGAGTTTTTGGAACATTTCTTGAATTGATTCCTAATGACAATTTTATTGTATTCAAGTCAAAAATTGATTTAAAATAAATCTGGAACGAATTTCAAGTCAATCAGAAAATTCTCTGATTTTCGAAACGTTCCGGAGCCGACTCTAGAGTTTCAGAGTCGACTCCACTCAGTATACAGATGACTGTTTGTCTCGAGTCGACCTCTGTGATTTCTCGAGTCGACCCCCAATTTTGTCGAGCCGACTCCATGACTGTGTGAGTCGACTCCGCTCAGACACCAGAGAATTATTTTTCTGAGCACTTCTCGAGTCGACCCCTTGCTTTTCATGAGTTGACCCCCGACTGTCAGGAGTCGACACCTTATTTTCGATGAGTCGACCCTTTAACTTTCTGAATATTTCTATTTTTGGTATCGCGTCTTCGAGCCGACTCGTCTAAAGCTGGAGCCGACTCCAACAAATCTGGGCGTGATTTTTTTGAATGCCAACTCAGCGCCAACGGTAAGATTTTTTAATAACGGCTAGATTTCTTTGTGTCTAACGACTATATTTTCACAGAGTCTATAAATAGAGAGGACATTTTCAAATCAAAGAGAGAGATACAAAA
Source organism: Calamus simplicifolius (assembly GCA_900491605.1). Classification (NCBI taxonomy): domain Eukaryota; kingdom Viridiplantae; phylum Streptophyta; class Magnoliopsida; order Arecales; family Arecaceae; genus Calamus; species Calamus simplicifolius. The sequence goes on along the minus strand of UESW01004712.1, from coordinate 109,889 downwards.
TCAAGAGAGAAAAAGAAAAATCTTTCAGAAAAAGAGGAAAAATAGAGCGTCATTTGAAAAATCCGAGATTCAAAAATAGAGTGAAAGAAAAGGCGTGAAATCAAAGGAGACTTCATCTGTGCTCAAGTTCATCAATCCAAGAGAAGTCTAGAAGAAAATCCAAGAGCCATTCAAGAACAAATCAAGAGATTTTTAACATTCAAAGAAAGGAAGAAAAAAGCTCAAATCAACTCCAACATTCAATCTGTGAAGAATCTGAGCTGAGGCCCGATTCCACACTTCAAAGGAGTTGAGGAAGAGAAGAAAAGAAGAAAAGCCTGCACTCAAAACAAATCTAAACAGGCTCTTCAAAACCTTGTTTTTATTTTGAAATATCTGCTCTAAAGGAGCTATTTTGTATTAAACTTACATTTTCATCTTGTGGTTTACTAATTCAATAAGAGGGTTGAATTAGTAGAGGTAGTGTACCTCGTCACAAGCTAAGGTTAGCTTGTGTGTTGGGTTTTGTGCTGGTAAGCCCGTGTAAAACCGGCTGGGTTCGTTGTGATCCCAGGAAACAATAAGTTTGGATTGTAAGCTTGTAAAACAACTCGACTGTAATCGAGGTGATTATAGTGTGGACCCAAGTGGAGCTTGGGAGTGGACGTAGGTGTTGGATACACCGAACCACTATAAAATTTCTGTGTTTGTCGTGCTTATTTATCTCTCTTGCTATCGTGCTTTAACTTGAATTAATTGATTACATTCTCTCATCAATAGTTTAAATTACTTTAAAAGGCTTAATTTTTAAAAGAACCCAATTTACCCTCCCCTCTTGGGTTGCCATCTGGGCCAACAACAATAGAGCTAAAATTTTAAAACAGAATCATTTGTGGTATAAACTTTGCATTGCAAAATATTGTACATATTTAAATGATCATAACGTGTCTGATCCCGAATTCATAATTCTTGTCTATATGGATACTAATAACTTTTTTATTATTTTTAAAATATAATTAAAGTCATCTATAGCTATATAGCGGCCGTCAAAGTAATGCACAAAACTATGGCACAAACGCCTTCCTTCTTAGGAACGTGGAAGCCGAATCTATGGTTCGGATGGAAAGCCTTGGCATTGCCTAAGAATAAGTCAAATTTGGCAGTCTACCGAAAGTTGCAAGGAAAAGAGAAAGTTGGGGGAGGGGGTTGGTTTGGAGGGAGAGTCCATTAGGATAAGATGCTTTATTGCTGTCATGGTAGAGTGCCAGCTAATGTGACTGATCACAATTTTTGAAGTCGGATGAGTTGATAGCTCGTTTCTGGCGACGGCATCCTTACCTCGGCCTCTAGCTCCGGCCTCTAGCTTCGGCCTCACCCTAGCTTCGGCCCCTGGCTTTGGCCCCGGCCTCTAGCTCCGGCCTCTGGCTTCGGCCTCGGCCTCTAGCTTCGGCCTCACCCTAGCTTCAGCCCCTGGCTTCAACCTCGGCCTCTAGCTCCGGCCTCTGGCTTTGGCCTCGGCCTCTAGCTTCGGCCCCTGGCTTCGGCCTCGGCCTCTAGCTCCGGCCTCATCCTCGCTTCGGCCTTGGCCTCTAGCTCCAGCCTCATCCTCGCTTCGGCCCCTGGCTTCGGCCTTGGCCTCTAGCTTCGGCCTCATCCTCGCCTCGGCCCCTGGCTTCGGCCCCTGCCTCTAGCTTCGGCCTCAACATTGCACGTTTTCCTAGTATAACGGAGCTGGTCTCGAATACTGGACCCAGGGATCTGAGGCACTAACCGCCGCATATCTTGCTCATCCGTTTTATCGAGATCACGGGCAATTACCAACACACCCTGCAGTTGCCGATATACACGACACTCATTTGACAACGACTCACCTGCCCGCTGTTCACGGAGCTCATCCTAACGAAGCAGATTTGACGGTTACAACGGAACGAGGTAAATTTGACCCCCCGAACAGGTACATAAGAACTCCTAACTCGCAACAGGGGGGGATCTCTATTCTCTGACTGTAAATAAAACTCCTATTCTACAAGCCACTAACTTGAGCATCGGAGGATCCCCATCGGCACCATCGGTCCGCGACTTTGTGCAGGTTCCCGGAGAAGAAGGTGCTTCCTTTACATTTCCAGTGACTACTTCCGACGATCTGTGGAGATCTCCGTCCACCGGTGCTCATCGCAAGTGGTTTGGCAGCAACAGATTGGCGCACCAGGAAGGGGGACACAGCAGACAGACGTTCACCCTCACGCATCTGTGACCCCTCAACTTCTGCAAGGAAGACGATGGTGACGACGCGAGCTCAGAAAGCCTCCACCAGCCATGCCACGAAATGCTTCCTGCGGGTTGAACAATCGGAGGCCAACCTCCGTGTCCCGCCTCCTGCACCACCACAGGTGAGTCAGTCTGATCGGCTTGACGTCCTGGCTCATCAAGTACAAGACCTGATGATGGTGGTGCGGGGACTACAGGAACACTGCTTCGCTGCCATGCCTCAGCCCCTTCCGCCTCATAAGGAGGGTCATGGAGCTAGTCAATCTTATCGAGGCAGGACTCCACCTGCGACCTCTAACCACTCGCTCCCTGAACCTCGCCGTCGGGAGACTTCAAAGCGACGGCGATCTCTCTCCCACCATTTTGATCGTTCCCACCGGCGGCATGGCGAGAAGAAGCCCAGACGTGTGCACTCCCTGTACTGGCGGTCTTCCCCATCCTCATCTTCTGACTTCTTTAAAGAAGACACCGACAAGAAGGCTGCTCATCGGACTGAATGGCGGCTCGATAAGTATCATCAGTGATTGGAGGAGCTTAGTTGCCGGATCACCAACCCTCACGGGATGGACTACGACCACCGTCCCCCACTTTCTCGCCACATCATGGAGGAGCCAGTCCCACCTCGGTTCCGTCTTCCCCAGTTGGACCCTTACGACGGCATGACGAACCCCTGGACCACTTGGAGAGCTATAAGGTTCTCATGCAAGTCCAGAGAATGACGGATTCCCTCCTGTGCGTTGCCTTTCCGGTCACACTTCGTAAGGCGGCGTGTGCGTGGTACTCTTGTCTACCACCATGCAGCATCAATTCCTTCAGACAGCTCGAGTGATCCTTCCTAGCCCACTTTGATGCATGCTGGAAGATCCCTCAAGTGGTTGATAGCTTGTTCGCTGTCCAGCAAAGGAGCGGCGAGACTCTGAAGGACTTCGTTGCTCAGTTCAAGGAGGCCGCGCTCGAGGTGTATAACTTGGAGAATTCTGTAGCTACCTTAGCCCTGAAGCGAGGACTTCGTCCTTCCAGATTCACATATTCCTTGGATAAAAAGCCTCCCGGCTCCTATGCCGAGCTGCTAAGCCGGGCACAGAAGTACAATCGCGCTGATGAAGCGGACTCTTCCAGGAGGGAGGCCGACAAAGGTTCTAGCAAGAAACCGACGCCCACGGAGCATGCTGGAGGACGACCCAAGAGGTCTGAGCCTCCTCGTCACTCAGCCTCAGACGCTTGTTCCTAAGGAGTAGTTCACTCCCCCCTTGCTCCAATATCTCACATCATGTTGGAGATTAAGGAGCCCTACTTCCGACATCCGCCCCCTATGAAGTCTGGGATCGCCCGCAGCAAGGAGCTCTATTGCCGATATCACAGAGACTATGGCCATGACACTGAAGACTGTCGCCTTTTGAAAAAGGCTATTGAAAAGCTTGTCCAGCAGGGTCATTTGGGCAAGTTCGTTCGAAGAGGAAACCCCCTGCTCCGAGCCCGTTGGCGCCTCCTGCACCTCAGATGGGCGTGGACAACACCCCAACAGAAAAGACGATAGCCATGATTTTCTGGAGGGCAGGCAGCTACTCAAAAAGACGACATGAGGGGTTAGACTCTGTAATTCCTTTCTTTGGGAAGGACTTAGACGGGGTAGTTAACAAGCATGACGACAATGTCATCGTGTCTATGACAATAGCCAAACATCCTATAAAGAGAATTTTAATAGATAGTGGAAGTTCTGTGGATGTTTTGAGCTACGAAGCCTTTGTTCGGATGAACCTGGCTAACTCTTCTCTTTGACCCATCACCATGCCTCTGATGGGCTTTACCGGAGATTATGTGAGTGTCGAGGGGGAGATCGCCCTCCCTATCACAGCTGGGACTCCACCGTGTCAGAGTACGGTAGTCATAAATTTCTTGGTGGTCCGGGTCCCATTGGCTTACAACGCTATCTTGGGAAGGCTTGGCTTGAATTTGCTGGATGTTGTTTTCTCCACCAAGAGATTACTTGTGAGATTCCCCACCGACGAAAGGGTCAAAGAAATGAAGGGAGAACCAAGCCCACCACCACTCTACTGCCACTTAGCCCCCAGCCTGCAGGAGACGATGTCGGCAGTGGCGCCTGAACCACTCGACCCCCAAGACTTGGAGAGGCAGGCCCCGAAGTTTTGATGATGGACGGAAAGCTTAACTGAAGATCATTCTTGTACCCGATCCTCAAATGTGTTGGCCCCACGGAAGCAGACTACATCTTGCAGGAAATACATGAAGGCATATGCGAAAGTTATCTGAGGGGCAGGGCTCTGGTGTACAAAGCCTTGCGACAAGGATACTACTGGCTAACAATGAGGGATGATGCGTCCGAGCTCATCAAGAGGTGTGACAGTTGCCAACGTCATGCCAACGTCCAATGCCAACCGACGTCTTAGCTGACCCCCCTGGCTGCACCTTGGCCCTTCGCCTAGTGGGGTATGGATATCCTGGGACCATTCCCTCCAGCTTCCGGTCAACACCCATCGACCATTTTACCAAGTGGATCGAGGCTGAGGCACTCGCCAAGATTATCGAGGGCAATGTGAGATTCTTCTTTTGGAAATCTAATATATGGGTTCGAGCTGCCGCACACTCTCGTCATTGACAACGGCCGGCAGTTTGACAACATGGCCTTCCGAAAGTACTACACCGAGCTAGGCATTCATCAGTGGTTCACCTCTGTGGGGCATCCCTAGACCAACGGTGTGGCCGAGGTGACCAACCGCATTATCCTTCAAGGACTTAGGGCTTGGCTAGATGACTGCAAAGGACGATGGGTGGAAGAACTCTTCAGTGTACTGTGGGCCTACCATACAATGCTGCGAACCCCCACCGGAAAGACTCCTTTCAGCCTGATCTTTGGGTCCGAAGCCGTCATTCCCATGGAGATAGGTGTCCCGAGCCCCCGTATGGAGTTGTACAGCGAGGGGGACAATCCAAATCAGCTACGGGCCGACCTCGACCTAGTAGAAGAACTACGGGACCGAGCGCTGCTCCGGATGGCGGCCTTCCGTCAGCGGGCGGCCATATACTATAATTCCCGAGTACAAACCAAGACGTTCCGCCCCGGAGACCTAGTCCTTCGATGAGCTGAAATATCAAAGCCGACGGAAGGAGGCAAGCTAGCGCCAAGATGGGAAGGACCCTATCGAGTCGCGGAGGTGCTTCATCACAGAGCGTACAAAGTTGAGGAGCTAGACGGAAAGCCTCTCTCCCGTACGTGAAACTCAGACAACCTACGTCGGTATTATCATTAGTTTGTTGATTTCCTTAGCTTGAACCTGCCTGCCGGAGTACTATTCAGAATATTCTCATTGATATGTTTTTGAGTGATCCTGCTACTCCTTCAAGCCCGGCTCCGCGTCGGCACTCTAAGCCCGAGTCTCCCCTCGGCATTCAAGCCCGGCTCCGCATCGGCACTCTAAGCCCGAGTCTCCCTTGGCATTCAAGTCCAGCTCTACTCGGCACTCAAGCTCGGCTCCGTGTTGGCACTCTAAGCCCGAGTCTCCCCTCGGCATTCAAGCCTGAGGCTCCGCGTCGGCACTCTAAGCCTGGCTCCGCGTCGGCACTCAAGCCCGGCTCCGCGTCGGCACTTTAAGCCCGAGTCTCCCCTCGGCATTCAAGCCTGGCTCCGCATCGGCACTCTAAGCCCGAGTCTCCCCTTGGCACTCAAGCCCGGCTCTGCGTTGGCACTCTAAGCCCAAGTCTCCCCTCGGCATTCAAGCCCGGCTCAGCGTCGGCACTCTAAGCCCGAGTCTCCCCTCGGTATTCAAGCCCGAATCTCCCCTCGGCACTCAAGTCCGGCTTCGCGTCGACACTCAAGCCTAGCTCCGCATCGGCACTCTAAGCTCGAGTCTCCCCTTGGCATTCAAGCCTGAATCTCCCTCGGCACTCAAGCCCGGCTCCGCGTCGGCGCCTTAGCTCGACTTCGCGTCGGTGCCTTAGCTTGACCATGCATTGGTACCTTAGCCCGGCTCCACGTCGGCGCCTTAGCTGACTTCACGTCGGTGCCTTAGCTCGACCCCGCGTTGGCACCTTAGCTCAACTCCGCATCGGCACGTTAGCTAGACTCCGCATCGGCCCCTTAGCTCGACTCCGCGTCGGTGCCTTGGCTTAACCTCGCGTCGACTTCTTAAGACCTACTCTGCGTCAGCGCCTTGGCTTGACTTCGCGTCGGCTTCTTAAGACCAACTCCGCATCGGCCCCTTAGCTTGACTCTGCGTCGGTGCCTTGGCATAACCTCGCATTGACTTCTTAAGACCTACTCTGCGTCGGCGCCTTGGCTTGACTTCGCATTGGCTTCTTAAGACCAACTCTGCGTTGGCACCTTAGCTCGACTCCGCGTCGTCGTCTTAGCTCGACTCCGCATCGGCGTCTTAGCTCGACTCCGTATCGGCGATCAAATCCGACCTCGTATCGATAGCCCCTTAATCGACTTCGTGTCGGTACTACCCTCCGGTGTCGATAGCCTACGGCGCGAGGTCATTTGGCAAGACCACCAGGTCACACAAGTGCGGTTATTAGCCATGACTGCCTACGACCTTGATAGCGACTACTGCAGCTTATTTATATCCAGTCATTGATAATTGGTTACGATGCAAATCAAAATGAGAATTGAGCAAGAAATTTGCATTGTTAATAAAAGTTACAAAACTGCTGATCAAATCGGACTTGATACAATATGAAGAAAACAAAAGAAACTAAGGTTTAGCCGGAGCTAAGTCGTCATCTTCGGGAACTTCGTTCGGCTTCAGCTCTTCAATTCCTTCGAGGCCGTAGAGTCTGCGTATTTTCTCCTTGCAGTCTTGAAAGCCGCCATCGTATGCAAATGCAGTTGTCTCTGCCAGCTCCCTACTGAAGGCTTTGGACTTCCTAAAATCCTCTACGGCCTCGATGACTTTCTTCGCAGCCTCGGCAGCCTTCTCCTCAGCCTTGGTGGCCTTCTTCTCGGCCTCGTCAGCCTTCCTCTCGGCCTCGGTCACCGCCGCCTTCAGATGTGCGGCCTCGGCATCTCGTTGGCGAGCGATTTCCTCAGCGTTCTCGGCCCTCTCATCGGCCACTCTGATCTCAATGGTGGCAGAGTGCAGCCGGTGCTGTAGCAAGTAAATTTTCGCTTCAGCGGCTTTCTGCTTCTCTTTGGCCACTCTTTGATTTTCCTCTGCCACCTGATCATTGTCAAGCTCATTAGCCGCCTGGCGCTAAGCCACTTCGAGCGTCTCCTCCGCCTTCTTAGCCCGGGCCAAGATATGAAGTCGGGCAGCCTCGACTTCGGCTTCAGCTTTTTACGCCCGGGCCGTCTCCGCACGAGCCTCCTCCAGGACTGCCTCGGCCCTCTCTGCTCTAGCCCGAATCTCTCAAATTTCCTCCATAGATTGATCAAGAGCGGCCTCGGCCTGGGACCAAAGGCCCCTCATGGTGGTCATAGAATTCAATGCATGATCGGATAGCTTAGGTTAGATAAAGAAACAGTCACAAAAGTTTTGACAATGGAACAATACTTACCCAAAGATGTGCCACGGACGCCTCCTGGAAGAAGGTAAATCCCCCTTGGTGTTGAAGGAACCCTTGCAGCTCGGGCACCAAAGCTTGGGCCAATGTCCGCTCGGCCCAACGGCTATGGCACGTCAGAATTGATTGAAATGAGGGATCGATGCCATCCCCCTCCGCTGGCCTCATGGCTATGGGTGAGAACTTAGCCCCCAACTCTGCCTCCTCTGGCGCCTTTACTGGTAGAGACACCTCGGCCGCTGCCCCTTCGGGAGATAAGGCGGCTCCCGGAGTTGGCCTTGTAGCTGAATTGGCCTGTGTCATGGTGATGGCTCTTTAGTCCCCTTCTCTGGAGACGCATCAATTACATCAATAGGAGATGGATGTGGCACTGGATAGGGCGAATGAGGTAGATCTCTTTCCCCCACCTCGTTCTGCCCTGATACCTCTCCAGCCTCGGCCCTTACCACCTCGCTTCCTAGGGCTCTGCCAGCTTCGGCCCTTTCCGCCTCACTCCCATTAGAGGCCTCTATGACCTTTGCCTTTCCCTTAGTCTCGCCCCTTCAAAAGGCCTCTCCGGCCTCGGCCCTCCTTGCGGCAGGGGCCCCATCTACTTTGACTTTCCTTTTTCTTGTGGCAGCCTGTCTTATCTCGCGAAGTGATAGTGCCATTTCTGTATCAAGGAAAGGAAAGAAGAGTGTTTAAAAAAAAAAGAAAAAAGAAAGGGAAGAGAAGAGAGAAGAAAAGGGAAGGGAGGAGGACAGAAAAAGCAAGGTGAGTAATCAGCCACTCACCACTGGACGGAATAAGGCCGGCAAGACGAAGGTTCTCTTCGATTAAGAGCTGGTTGCACCGAGGGATTTCGACAGTCAGAAGTGTTGAGAAATTATTGAAACATAATTGCCCCAACTTTATTGATTTTGATGATTTCCAAAAGCCATGAGTACCTTAAAGAAAACAATGTGTTTATTTATAAAAACCTTGAGCTTATTCAAATTGAAAAGAATGAACTATCAATGGTTATATCAAATGAGTTTTGAATCTATTAGAAAAAGAAGTTTCAAGTTCTATGCTTAAAAGGATTTCAAAAAGGAATTTTTACACATTATAATTCAATCGATGAATTCTTGGAACATGTCTTGAATCCATGATAAATGTCATATTTAATATATTCAAGTTAAATTTATATTTTAAATTTTATTGGGACAAGTTTTAAAGTCAATCAGAACATTTTTCTGATTTTTGTATCGGTCCCGAGCTGACTCAAGGGTTTCCGAGTCGACTCCCTAAATTGCCTGATTTTCTCGAGTCGACCCTTGGTTTTTCAAGAGTCGACCCCTGACTTCTTGCGAGCCGACTCCTGTCTGTGCGAGTCAACTCCGCTCAAACAACAGAACCCATGTTTTTTGAGCACTTCTCGAGTCGACTCCCCATTTTCCTCGAGTCGACTCCCAACTTTCGCGAGCCGACACTTCTGTTTTCGCGAGTCGACCCTTCATTGCTTAAATGTTTCTATTTTTGGTAATCGACCTCGAGCCGACTCCCACAAAGCTCGAGTCGACTCCGCGAAATCTGGGCGTGATTTTTAACGATAACACATCAGCCCCAACGGTAAGATTTTTGAATAACGGCTATTTTCCTTGTCTCTAACGGATATATTTTTGTAGATTCTATAAATAGAGGAGCTCTTTTCAAATCAAAACAACCCAGAGAAAATCAAAAGAGAGAAAAGAGTATCATTTGAAAAGAGGGAAAAACATAGCATATTGGAAAAATCATTTAGCTCAAAGGAGAGAAATTCAAAAGGAGAGAAATCCAAGTGGAAGCTTCGTCTGCTCCTTTCCATCAATCCACAACAGTCAGAAGAAAATCCAAGTGCATTTCAAAGGTCAAATCGGAGGATTTTCAAAAGAGAAAAAAGCTTCATCTCAACTCCAAAGACTTCAACGGTCAAGAATCTTGCTGAGGCGTGATTCAACACTTCTAGAGGAGTCAAAGAGAAGAAGGGAGAAAGCCCAAGCATCTACCATCTGCAATATTATCAGGCTTTTCTAACCTTATATTATTTGTACTTCATTTGTATATTTGCTCAAGGGGAGCACATTTTTGTTCAAACACTTCTATTCTATTTGTTTGCTGATTCAATCAGTGGATTGAATCAGTGGAGGTTGGTATACCTCGTTGCAAGCCAGAGTGCTTGTGTTGGGATAGTTGTGAGCCCGTGAAAAATAACGTGTAGGGTTTTGTGCTGGTAAGCCCGTGTTAAAACCAGCTGGGTTCGTTGTGCACCCGGTAAAACAACAAGTTTGAGTTGTGAGCTTGGAAAATAACTCGGCTGTAATCTTGAGATTATAGTGTGGACCCAAGTGAATCTTGGGAGTGGACGTAGGTGCTGGTTGCGCCGAACCACTATAAAATTATCTTGTGTTTGCCGTGCCTTATTTTCTCTATCTCTATCTCTCTTTATTAACTGCTTGTTCATTGCTTATTAGTTAATTTCACTCACTTGCACATCTTGCTAACTAATCAATTAAAGTGAAAAAGTCTTAAATTTTTAAGACCCAATTCACCCCCCCCCCCCCCTCTTGGGTTGCCATCTGGGCCAACAAGAAGCTATCCGAATGCCATTCGATCCCTCGGGAGAATAGAAGAGTCTCTATTTGCGTCGGTGTTGGGTGTTCCCCAGATTCCACTCACCCCCTCAAGGTCAGCAAAAAAGAACCTACCTTTCCAACCTTTGATGGATGTAGGAAGATATAGTCTAAGAATCCTAGTGGGTCTAGGAGTAAAGGACCACCACCCCGCTTGCTTGCAAAGAGTGTAGAAGCTACGGAACAAAGAGATGCTAGCCTCTATACCATGAAAGTGATAAAGTACCATGAAGCCAACAATGGTTCAGATAGAATTTGGGACTAACTGTGCGGGTGCCAAGGAGTATCTATCTAAGAGGTTGAGGATGAAAGGGTGGATGGGTAACTGAAGCCCCGCCTTAAAGAAAGCTCCATACAAGGCAACCCTCCTGGAACGGGAAGAAGTTACCCTGTCGTCAAGAGTAGGGCAGGACAGACGAATGTTAGGAGGGAAACCATACTTGACTCTAAGGTTCAAGATGTCTTGGGCCGACATGGTGGAGGCAACCCATTCAGGAGACTCCTTGGCAGCAGTGGACGGACCGGCGATGGCCGGACGGTGCCGGGGTGGGGCCCGTCCGGCGGCCGAACGAATCCCAGCCGCGGGTCGTCCAGTCGCTCGCCGCCGTTCCAATGGAGCGTGGTTGGAGGATGAAGAGGACCAGCTAAGCTCCGGAGAAGGGGAAGGCTGTGAAGGAACAGGAGAATGATCCCCAAGATCGGAAAGAGAACAGGAAGGTGAAGAATCCATGAGGACTAACATGAAGAACTTGAACCGAGATTGAAGAAGAAAGCTCGGGAGATAAATGGAAATAGGAGATGAACGGGCGCTTGCAGACTCAAGGTGATAGATTATAACGCAAGAAAAGATGAAAAGCATAGGATAGGGACGATTTTCCCCTTTTATACCCCCGTTTCAAATCATTCCGCCGATGTCCGGTTTGGCCATGTGTTCGCTTTCTATTGGAAACCGCTCTGGCAAACCACTCAGTGCAAGAAATACGAAAAACACCGCCAATAAAGAGATAGCGGTGACCTCACCGTAATAATGACGCCTACCTTTTTATAACCCCTCGCTCGAGGAAAATCTTGCCCAATCCCAATAGCCTGAACGGACGAAATGATGGGCACGCAGATCAGCCACCTTGTGGATATAATACCCCTTTCGCTGGCAACTATACGCCCACCCATCTCAGGGGTGGGAGGCATCTGATGTGGCTGATCACACCCTCTAGGCGGCAGCATAACACCTTGCACAATTCCTGGAGCCGGATGAGTTGATAGCTCGTTTCTGGCGACGGCATCCTCGCCTCGGCCTCTAGCTCCGGCATCTCCCTAGCTTCGGCCCCTGGCTTCGGCCTCGGCCTCTACCTTCGGCCTCACCCTAGCTTTGGCCCCTGGCTTCGGCCTCGGCCTCTAGCTCCGGCCTCTGGCTTCGGCCTCGGCCTCTAGCTTCGGCCTCACCCTAGCTTCGGCCCTGGCTTCGGCCTCGGCCTCTAGCTCCGGCCTCTGGCTTCGGCCTCAGCCTCTAGCTCCGGCCTCATCTTGGCTTTGGCCTCAGCCTCTAGCTCCGGCCTCATCCTCGCTTCGGCCCCTAGCTTCGGCTTCGGCCTCTAACTTCGGCCTCATCCTCGCCTCGGCCCCTGGCTTCGGCCCTTGCCTCTAGCTTCGGCCCTTGGCTTCGGCCCTTGGCTTCGGCCTCAACATTTCATGTTTTCCTAGTATAACGGAGCTGGTCTCGAATACCGGACCCAGGGATCTGAGGCACTAACCGATGCATATCTTGCTCATCCGTTTTACCAAGATCACAAGCAATTACCAACACACCCTACAGTTGCCGATATACGCGGCACTCATTCGGCAACGACTCATCTGCCCACTGTTCACGGAGCTCATCCTAACGAAGCAGATTCAACGGTTACAATGGAATGAGGTAAATTTGATCCCCCGAACAGGTACATAAGAACTCCTAACTCGCAACGGGAGGGATCTCTATTCTCTGACTATAAATAAAACTCATGTTCTACAAGCCACTAACTTGAGCGTCGGAGGGTCCCCACCGGCACCATCGGTCCGGAACTTTGTGCAGGTTCCCGAAGAAGAAGGCACTCTCTTTACATTTTTAGCGACTACTTTCGACGATCTATGGAGATCTCTACCCACCGATGCTCACCACAAGTGGTTTGGCAGCAACACCAACATTCAAATCTCCTCCCCTGAAAACAACCCCTGAAGGTTCAACTTGGCTTGAGAATTTAATACGGCATAGGTGTTCTTTTCTTTTTCTTTTTTTTTCTTTTGAGATAAAATGTGGGAGAAAAATCCCTCTCTCTCTCTCTCTCAATTTTATTGCTTGAGAAAGGATTTACATGTTACATAAATAAAGAAGAGTAGGGGAAGAAGAGGATATTTGCCAAGTAGATGTTAGCTATATCACACAGATAATTTGAATGTCGATGACTTTATCAAGAGAGATAGAGCTATTAAAGAAGCTTTTGAGGTAATGGTCTCTGAGTATCTTTCATTCCAAATATGTCCACCAAAGGACCTTTGATAAGCTGGTTGGTTGATCTACAATGCAAAGGTATGCATCGTTTTCTCCAAGCAGTCCAGAGATCATGCAAAATTCTGGCTCTCTTGATGATCAAATTGGCTTTAGGAAGGTATTGGTTGCTCTTTCCAAAAACTAATAGCAATTTATTTATGAGCATCCTAGCTTTTGTTATCTTCGTTGACATCTTCTCTCAAAGTTTTGGTCGGCCAAGAAATCAAATTTGCCTTCTGTAAGTGATGTTCTGGTCCAAGAAAATGAGACTCTTTCTAAAAATAATAATAAAATAAAAACTAAAAAATAGAATTTTAATTATTACTTTTACTAGTTAATAATGAACTAACTAAAACCTTCATATGTGCAATGGGGTTCCCCTTTTCTAAATCACAGGCAACTTTCTCTTATATTTAGAAGAGATTGAAAGTTTTTTTAAGATAGTAATGAATCTACATTAAAACAAAAATCATGCTAAGATAAATTTCAACTCTTGCATCAACATTTTCTCTTGTTGCATTGTCTGGTTATTAATGAATTAGAAGACATGCCTACTCAAAATATCATACCATTGGGTCCATGCACGATCTGAGAGGTCATATTTTTGCAATATAACACTTGGTAGAGCTTGATTTTAGCACCTAAAATGCTGAAGAAAAAAAATCATATGAGAAAGACATGACCTCTGGAAGTTGCATTTTGTGATAGGATCCTTAATGTGATGGTCTCTCTCTTTCCTTCTTGAAAATATCTTTCATACCAATTGGTTAAGGAATACGTCGTGGATGTCAAATTTGAATTATCTAGCCTTTCTCTAATCCTTTGAGATTGACTACTTGGCCACACCTCATAAATGTAACTGTAGCACGAGTCCGAATCGAAAGTTCTACTTTCCAGTTTCCACCCTCAAATCCCCACAAAACAATCCAAAATAAAAGCGATGTGATAGTCCTATGACTCCCATCCTTCAACGCTTACTTTTTGACCGCATTAATCGCCTACCAAATCTTGGATAATCAACTAGCTCCAAGTAGCGACGTCAGATGGCAGGTTTGGATTGGATTTAGGTGTACCATTAACTATATATATATATATATATATATATATATATATATATATATATATATATTTCAGCGGAAGGGACTCGAACGCAAGCCCAATTGACATTCTCGTACCATATCTTTGGTGGATTCCAGGTCAGATATCAAGATATAATTGAATATTCATTGACTACTTGGACATATTGTCCAAGTTTCATTTCCCCTCCCTACTAAATGCATTAAAAATAGCAGTTTGTCAAAAATAAACAACATTAAACGTCACAAATATATATATATATATATATATATATATATATATATAGAGCCTAGAAACCAAAAAGAATCCTTCAAATTAAGAAAAAATATATAAATGTTTAAAAAATATAATTAAAAAATCTTAATGTGTGTGTTGCTGGTAGAACTAGATGAGGTTTTAGATGAATGGAGATGGAAAACAGATACATGTACATGTATAAAACTGGATGGGGTTTGAGAATATTAGATATGAATGGATATGGATCCCCAGAACCCAAAGCAGCCCAATAGATATTCCTTCCAAAACTTAAACCAGAAAATAAATCTATTGGCCCCCAGAGCTTTTGGATCCAAATCCAGGATTCTGAGTCAGGTTTCGTTGAGTCCAAAGTAACTCGTGGTAGTACCGTTGATTGTTTTTTGTTTTTTGGATGCGTCGAGGAAACGCGGCTTGTTCGCTTGGGCACCGACCCCAGGTTTCATTTTCCAAAATAAACCGTTTCCGTTCCGTGACGTAAACCAAGAGAGAGCGAAGAAATCCACTCGCGTCCCATCGAATCCCCACATCCAGCTAAACTCACCGCGGAGTAAGCGACACCGAGAAATCCGCCGGAAGCTTGACCCTCTCCTCCCACGCCCTGGCCTCGATCAACTGCTTCGAGAGCTTCCCCGCCACCCAGATCATGTCCGGCCTCCTCCCCGCCTCCGCCTCCACGCACCGCAGCGCCACCTGGATCAGCTTCTCCGCCGCCTCCACCGGAAACGAATCCCGTAGCCTCCGGTCCACCCATTCCCTGACCCTCCTGTATCTCTCCTCTGCCCCCTCCGCCTCCTCCTCCGCCACACCGATCACCCTCCTTGCCGTCTCTATGATCGAAATCATCTCCAATCCCCCGCTCTCCCGATTGTATCGGTACCGGAGCGGTTCCTCCCACAGAGCAGCTCCAGGAGGACGACGCCGAAGGAGAACACGTCGGACCTCCGCGAGATCCGCCCGCCCGCGATGACCTCCGGCGCTATGTACCCTCTCGTCCCCTCGATCCTCGTCGCGCGGGTCTCGGATCTCCGCGGAGGAGAGGCGCTCGCTATCTCCCCGACCTCCGTCTCCTCGGCGTCGACCGGGACCTCCCCGGCGAGCTCCGCGGCGCCGAAGTGGCAGATCTTGGCGCGGAAGCCGGGCTCGGTGACGATGATGGCGGAGCTCTTGATTCGGTTGTGGACGGTGCCGCGGGGCTGCCGGCGCTCCAGCGACGACGGTGACTGCGGGCCGGTGCCGGCGGAGTAGTGGTGGATGTACTCGAGCCCCTGGGCCAGGTCGGTGGCGACCTGGACGCGGGAAAGCCAGGAGGAGAGTGGGGAGAAGCTAGGGTTTTTAGGGTTTCTAAGGCAGTCGGCGAGGGTGGCGCCGGGGACGTACTTGTAAACGAAGTAGAGGTGATCGCCGGCGAGGGAAGCGCCGAGGAGGCGGGCGACGGCCGCATGGTGGCTGCGACAGAGGGCGGCAAGGCGGCCGGGGAGGGCGGCGGGGTCGCCGCGGAAGGGGCGGCGGACGACGGCGGCGTCGGCGCCTCGGAGGGAGCAGCGCCAGACGGCGGTGGAGGAGGAGATGGGAGGGGAAAGGAAGCTGTTGGTGGCGGCGAGAATCTCGGGGAAGGAGTAGAGTATGGGGCCCTTGTCGCGGAGGAAGCCGACAAGGGAGGCGGCGGAGGAGGAGGAGGTGGTGGAGATGAGGGCGGTGAAGTCGCCGCTGGTAATGTTGGTGGCGGCGGAGGAGGATCCGGAGGCGCGGGGCGAGGACCTGGATTGGGGCTTGGGTCGGGGATTGGGAACGGAGACCAGAACGTCCCTTTTATTCCGGCACATGTGATAAGGATAGGAATAATTATGATAGCATATTGGAGCTTGGGGTTGGGGGAGGGAAAGAAGGAGGAGGAGAGGAGGAGCGAAACGTGAGGTTGGGGATATATCTGGAATAGAGGGCGTGGCGGCCAGGGTAGGCACCGTGTGGGTAGTACGGTAATACCTATGCGAACGCCGGGGACGCTCCGCAGTCGAGCGCTTACCCGGCATAGAGCGCAGGAGGAGGAGGCATCATCAATTGGATGGCCATAATCTCAAATTCTTTTTAAGCGCTCGGTGAAATTTCTCCGGAAGAAAACTGGATTGTGGATTATGATATAAAATTATGTTAATAATGTTTAAATGGAAACCATATTCCTTTCTTTTTCGTGTTTAAATTTTCTGCCTGTTTTTTTTTTCTCTAAAAATAATAATCATTTGTTTATAATTATTATTTTCAAACAAAATGATATCAAATCGCATAGCATGAGAAAAGAAGCAGCGATGTTAATTATTCAAATGGCTTTCTTACAAAGGAGCAAGACGCGTTCAAATCCGAAACGAACGCAAAAGATTTGTGGCCAGGCCCCAAGGGGGACCGCGTATCAAGACAGCGACGGGTATGCCTGTTGTGCAACGCTCTCCACCGCCCTTGTCGACCGCCGCCTGGGCGCAGGAATCCCGAATCAATGTCGACCAGAGTCGAGATTAAGCCAATGTGAGAGTCTGGTTAGGAATTCGCTGTGTCTGTGATTTGCGTCGTGGATCGACGAAGGTGGCGAGGAGACGAAAATGATTGGTAAGAAGCAGCACAGCACGTAAACTCCTATGGTCTACGGAAGAACGTTGATTCGATTTCAAAAAGGTGATGTTGATTAGATTTCAAAAAGGTAAAAGACAAATAGCGAAAATATAGCTTTAGGCTTCAATCTTTTACTTAAAACTTGTTTTAATTTTTAAACTATTAATTATTTTTATATTTTTTAAAAATATTATGTTATTGATGCTTTATTATATTAGTTAGTTAAAATTTGTTAATTCATATATTTGCATCAAATAATATATTCGCTATTTTATTAATTTAACTAATTTTAATGTAATAAGACATTAGGAATAATGCAAGGTACTCTCAATTTAACTCACTTTATGCAAAAAGGTTATCTTAATTAGAACATTAAAAATATATATTTCTCAAAACATAAAGGGCTAAACTGTAATAACAAAAAATTTAAGAATTATAATGAATTTTGAATGAAAGTTTGATGGTTTGAAATTATATTTTAGCCAACATAATCTTCTATGACAATATTTAATTGCTTCTTCTCTGACAGCCTCTGCAAGCCGGTGCAAAAGACCAGCATCAAATTAACATGCCAGACGAGCCTTGGTTTGGAAGGTTATCTTGTCGCCTGTACGAAGGAATAGTCCTTTTGACGTCAGCTCTGCTGGTGGGATGCTATGCAAAGAGAGGAAACAAGCCCTTCCATTACAACCCAAGTGGTAGTCCGGATGGCTGGGCCTTACCTCATGACCGAAATGACGCGGTTCGAGATGCTACGGCTGACTTACTTAAATCCAAAAATTTATTCTGAGGCATGCATCATTCGATGCGAAGGAAAGGGATCTTTGAAAAAGTGCTATCATGAACTATCCTAAATTAGGCTGCAGCGAGCGGTTCTGTTTTTCCTTGTTGCTTTAACATTCGTGATTGCGACGTTCATCTTCTTGATCTCTGGCGAGGTTAGTTGCGGCCAGTGTTCTTCCTTGCCATTGGAAGCCTGCGTCTCCCTCTTTCTGCTCTCATGGCAGCGGATGATGCTCGGGATGCTCGGACGGCATGGAACAGGGGGCATGCTCTGGGCTACGAATGGGTTTCATCTTCTTCCTCTCCGGCGAAGGTGATGGAGCTTGAAAGCCGATTCCCAGAGGTCATTCATATCCCGGCGGAGATCCTGGAGGAGTCTAGTGTTTGCTGAAAGGAGAAGAGGGTTTTGGCTCGAACTTACCATCGTTGGGTTCCTCCGGATGCATTCGTCAGGGAATTTCGGCGTGCAGGCATCTCCGGCGACATCCACACGGTATGCCTTGCTCACCGTTGCTATGTGTTCCGGTTCGAGGACTCCGGAGCTCAGGAGCTTGTGAACGGCCGGCCGTGAGTTGTCAATGGACAACCCGTTGCTACTGAGAGATGGCGTCCGAACTTTGTCCCGGACATGGACTCTCTGCCTTCGGCCCTTCTCTGGGTGAGACTGCCGGCCCTGCCCATGGAGTATTGGGTTGATTCGGTGCTTGAAGCTATCTTGGCGCCGGTGGGGAAGTTCATCGCCGCCGACTCTGCTACTCGATCCTTGTCAAGGGGAGCGTTCGCCAAAGCTTGCGTCCGAGTTGATCTTCGGCGGCCCCTTCGTCCGGGAGTCAGAATCCAGGGATCGGCTACCCCCTTCTGGCAATCCTTTCAATTTGAGCAACTGTCTGGAATTTTCTCAAATTGTGGTTCGATCCACCTCATGGGCCCTTGTTCTCTTTCTGCTCAGTCGTCTGAGCCAGCGCCGGCCTCATCGGGGCCGTTGTTTGGCCCCTGGATGATAGTAACTCGCCAACGCAAGTCCTCTGCTCAGGCGAGGGTGCAGTCGGCTTCTTCCGGGTCTCCCTCTGGTGCTTCGGACCCTCCTCGGTTGGCTGCGGTTAGGCGGGGGACTCCGGCGAACGGGAGAGCTTCTTCAGGGAAGCAATCGCGGCTGACGCCTTTGGTGGCTAGGAGGGGGAGTGTCAGCAATCCTGTGACTGAGGACCTTCCGTCAACTGGATTGTCTCAGTGTGCCACTGAGAATAACAGTGTGCCTGTGGGAGGGTGCCGTGCCAGTCTGATACCCCATGCAATATCTGAGTCCCGGCTGAAGGCTCCTAGTTCAGACAGTCAGGGCCTGATCCTCAAGAACCCATTTGCCCTTTTGAATGAGAGTAATGGGGATCACAGCCTAGTGTCCCGGTTGGATGCTAACCCGGGTCCCTCCAAGCGAGCCAGACCCGAGGAATCCTTGTCCCTGAGATTGAATTCTAGCAGTGGAAATCGAAAAGGAAAAGGATCTTCTTCCAAGTCTAAAGACCCCAAGAAGAATGTTATAAATTCAGATCCTATGATCCCTTGTAAGGGTCCTGTCACTTTGATCAATGAGCCTGACAAGGCCTTTTGTTACCAGGTTACTGAAAGTGACATGCACTTGGGTCAATCATCAAAGGGAGAGATCAGATGTAAAGACCCGGTGCTATCCTGCCGTAAGGTGGCTACTCAAGATCAGTCCATGGATTCTGGCATCCCCGCTGCTGAACCCTGCTCTTTGAATCCGCAGCTAAGGCCGGTTCCCAGGGAATTGATAACATACAGATGGATTGTAACTCTCAGATGATGGAGGGTGCTCCTCTGATCTTAGGGCACCCTGATGACTGACTATGGTTGAAGATCAGGGTGGGTCCCACCCCTCATCCATTTGCTAATGAAAGTCCTTATATGGAATGTCAGAGGGGCTCGAAAACCTTCTTTTCGATCCACCTTTGCTAGATTAGTGCAGATCCATAATTTTGATATTTGTATTCTTCTTGAAACCCGGTTATCGAGTGACAGCTTGGTCCGCTTTCGGAGACAGGCTGCCAGATCATGGTCTTCTTATGCAGTGGAGTCTGTTGGACTATCGGGTGGAATGGTTGCATTCTGGCGCCACTCTTTGATTAAGGTCAATGTTTTTCATTAGTGTGATCAGCAATCGCTCTTCTAGTCTCGGAGGGCTCTTCTGATCCCTGGCTTCTGTTGGGAGCTTACGCCAGCACTGACTTCAGGGAACGACGTGCTCTTTGGACTGAGAGTCTTTCTCTCCTTGCTCAGGGTTTTCCTTCTATCCTGGCTGGTGACTTCAATTGCATTATTGCTGCTAATGAGAAGAGAGGCGGTAGGCGGGTCACTGATACTCCAGATATCATGGAGTTCAGATCTTTTATCTCCTCAGCTGGTCTTCTGGATTGGGGATTTTCGGGCCCCCAATTCACCTGGTGTAACAATCGTCAGAGTTCGGCCAGAGTTTGGGAAAGGCTAGACAGAGCCTTGGCCACTGCCCAATGGACTCAGATGTTCCCCTCTGCCACTGTCACTCATTTACCTCGCGTCGCCTCTGATCATTGTCCTCTCTTGATTTCCACAGTCACTGAGCATGTGCAGCGGCGTCAGTTCAGATTTGAGCAGTTCTGGACGTCCTATCCCTCGGTTCGGTCTATTGTGGCGCAGATTTGGCACTTACCGATGAGGGGTAATGTTTCTTATCGTCTCTCCAGGCGCTTAGAGCTGCTGCGACACCGTTTGTCGAGATGGAACAGATTGGAAGTTGGGAATCTTGTGAGAAACATTAAGCAGGTGGAATCTGATATTGCCGCCTTGCAGGATAGGGAGGATCGGGACGGCTGTCTCTCTGATACTGATCTCTTTTCTCTCAGATCTAAGCTTGCTCTTCATCATACCCTGCTCCTTCAGCAGGAGTCCTATTGGAGGCAGCGATCTAGGGTTCAGTGGCTTCGTGAGGGGGATCGCAATACTAGATTCTTCCATCATGCCACTCTGAAGCGTCGGGAAGCTAACAGGATTCGGTGGATTGTTGATTTGGAGGGCAATCCCCAGGAGGATTCAGTTATCATCAGGGATCAGTTATTTCAGTTCTTTCAGTTCTTTCTATCTAGATGGACGGAGACCATTGGAGAGGGGGCGCCGGTTGTCAGGGTTCCTTCTTCTAAGAAGGTCTCAGAGTCCCAGAACAATATTCTGATCAGGCCCATCACTAATGAGGAGATTCGATTGGCCTTATGGGATCTTGGGCCCGATAAGGCGCCCGGCTCGGATGGCTTTCCACCTTTCTTCTTCCGATATTATTGGGATATTGTCGGCCGGGAGGTCACCCAGGCTGTTCACAGTGCTTTCCAGTCTAGATCTATCCCTTCAGATTGGAATCAGACTCTCATTACCCTTGTGCCGAAGCGTCCGGATGCCTCTTCTCCTCAGCACTTTCGCCCGATCAGTCTCTGCACAACCCTATATAAGGTTTGTGCTCGCCTTTTAGTCTCCCGTCTGTGGGTGGTCATTCCTCAGCTCATCTCTTCTGAACAGGGGGCTTTCATCAAAGGTCGGAGCATTTTCGATAATGTATTTATTGCTCAGGAGTTTATGTATGATCTTTAGAGAGCTCCAGCTAGGCAGTGTCTTATGGCCGTCAAGCTAGATATGGAGCGTGCCTATGATAGGATGAGTTGGAGATTTATGCACCAAACTCTGCTGGAATTTGGTTTTCATGGCTTATTTATTGATTGGATTATGGCCTGCATCCAGAAGCCGTCATTTTCTATTATTGTTAATGGTGTGCAATCCTCTTTCTTCCAGTCTTTGGTGGGCCTAAGACAGGGTTGTCCATTATCCCCATTTTTGTTTGTGCTGGCTGCGGATGATCTATCTCGCGCTCTTCACCAGGCTCAGCAGGATGGGCGCATCGTTCCCTTTATGGCTGCTCCCTCGGGGCCCCCCCTTTCCCATCTTCTCTTTGCGGATGACTGCATCTTGTTGGGTCAGGCCTCTATTCAAAATGCTGACGGTTATGCCTCTATTATTCAGAGTTATTGTGATGCCTCTGGTCAGAGGGTTAACTTAGATAAGTCTTCTATCTGCTTTAGCCCCAAGACCCCCACGTCTACCAGGGAAGTCATTCATCTAGCTCTGGGTATCTCAAATAGGACAGATGCATTATCTTATCTGGGGATCCCTCTCTTGGGCAGGCGTTCTCGTATCAGTGATTATAATTATCTTGAGCGATGCATTCGTGATCGGTTGGATGGTTGGCAGGTGACCGGCTTATCTATGATGGCGAGGATTACCCTTATTCTCACTATCCTTACGTCCCTCCCTATGTATCTTCTATCTAATACAGTGGTCCCTATTACGTATCTTCGAAGGTTGGAGCGTTGTTTCAGGAACTTTCTGTGGGCTTCTATGCAGGATGGCCATGGCATTCATCTTCAGGCATGGGAGTCGATCTGTATGCCTTTGAGGGAGGGCGGCCTTGGTATCCAGTCCTTGATTACTAGGAGAGAGGCTCTGTTGGCCAGGCATGCTTCAGATTTATTCTTGATCCTCACTGCTTCTGGAGCTCCATTATGCGTGCGAGATATGGTGTTTGGCCTCCTCCTTTGGATTTCCATTCCATTCGGGGGCAGTCCTTCCTTTGGAGAGAGGTGTGTCGTCATGCCCCGACTATCTTGAACAACGTCTCCTGGATGCTTGGAGATGGTGCCTCGGTTGATGTTGCTCAGGATATTTGGATTTCGGATCTTCCTCTCTTTCGGTGGCCGTCTTTCTTCAGCACGGATGTTCCGCTTGGCATGAGAGTTCGGGAGCTATTCACACAGGACTCTTCCTCTTGGGATTCTCAGGCTGTTGGCAGATTATTTGGGGAGGAGCTCTCTCGGCGAATCCTCTCCATTCCTATTATCCCGGGTCCTTTCCAGGATACTAGATTATGGCGTAGATCTTGTCTTCCCAGGGCTCCCACTTCTGATCTCATTAAGGAGTACAGATCCCAGCCTCTGGTCTTAAGGGATGCTATTTGGATTTGGAAGCTCCCCATCACCCTAGGGTCCAGTTATTCTTATGGAAGATCTTGATGAACTGCCTCCCCTGCTGCTCTTTGCTTTCTAGACGGGGCATTCCTATTGAGGTGACCTGTCCGCTGTGTGGTGAGGAGGAGGAGACTATTGACCACGCAATCTTATCGTGCCACAGATGGAGGCGGGTGTGGTTGCGGATGGGATATACTTGTGGAGCTGATGGCTCTGGTTCTCTGTGCTCCCATTTCCTTGCTGATATCCGGAGAGCCTCTCGATAGCGGAGCATTCTCTGGTCTATCACTGCCTATCAGATCTGGCTGTCATGGAACCAGGTTATCTTTGCTGATACTACTATCTCTCCGTTTGGGTTAGAGCAGAAGATCAGATCCATGATTGATGAAAGTGCTCTTCTGTTCAAAGGCATCGGTTTTTGCGACTCTGGCCTCTGGGGATCTCCTGCTGCTTTGGCAGCGAACCGTCACACGGTTTTTATATCTTGGGAACCCCCCTCCAGGGTTTGTGAAAATCAACTTTGACGGGAGTGTTCGGGGAAGACTCGTGGGGTCTGCTTTTGTTATCCGAGGATCTGATGGTGCTTTACTGTGCGGTTTTGCTTCCTTAGACTCTTCGATCCCTATGGCTGAGCTTCTTGCTGTCTGGGCTGGCATATCCCATGCTGCTAAGAGACTTCATGCTCACAACCTCTTCATTGAAGGGGATTCTCTGACTGTCATCCAGTGGCTTCAGTCGGACGATTGTGACTACACCCCGACCAACCCTGTCCTTAATGATATTCGTGCGATGCTGCATGGTACTCACAGAGTCCACATCAGGCACATCTATCGGGAAGCCAATTCAGAGGCTGACTGGGTTGCGTCGGCTGTGGCCTTTTAGGTGGAATTTTGGTCTTGGAATCAGGGCAACCCTTGCCCTTCTGCTTTTAAGCAAATTTTGTACTCTGATAATTCTGGACTGACTCACACAAGGATAGTGTGATCGCACAAAAAAAAAAAAAAGTGCTATCCTTGAGCAATCCCTCCCTTCCCTGTCCTGTACCAAAAAAAAAAAAAAAACAAGCCCTTCTATTTATGAAAATTGAATTAAAAAAAAAAAAACTGAACCGCAATGCTCAGGGGTTACGGGATTGCAAGGTAGATGTGAATAGATGTGAAAGGGCTTCTAAGAGCATGAGATGATTCTGTTGATGGATTCTGCGAAGGGCTGTGATCCTTCAACAAGGAGGGTCCGATGGCCAGAACGCACGAGGGCCTGTCAATTATTGGCTGCAGTTCTAGGCTTCCAGCATCCAGGACTGGTTAAGAGTATTAAATTTCTTCAATTGCATCCTCTGCTAAGATTAAGAGTTGACTTTTTAGTGTGTACATGGTTCCATCTTCTGCTAAGAAGAATAAAGCACAGTGAGAGTTGACCGTTTGGTGCAACGTCCACTAAAAGATGATTTAAGATGATCACGGTTAGAGTTCGCTCTATAGCGCGCACATGGTCTCATCTTCTGCTTAGATGATTAAAGACAGGCACAGTTAAGAGTTGACTTTTTGGAGCATACGTGGTTTCGTCGACGCAGATGAAATGTACCGGTGATTCGCCGTCGCCATCCCACGATCCACGGCCGACTCCTGGTCCTGGCGAACCTTATGGACAGCCTCTACACGTCAAACTAAACTCCCCGTGATCAACACAGGCGCCAGAGGGCTTGCTTCCAACGCCGAACCGCTGTTTAAAATGTGGATTTTCTCCACTCCAATAAATCCTCATGGGGTCCATTGGGATCACTTTTTTCCCACTCAAACCAACATCACAGCGATCCCATACACGCTGAAGACTTCATCTCATGGATGATCGCATGGTGTGCGCACACCTAAAAAACTGACCTGTCCCAGCAACGTGGGAAAGCAACTCCTTACGACAAGCAGCACGGGCTAAACAGTTTCTGATTCCAACGTTGTATTATTTGTCTTGCATAGAAAGCAGATTAGCATATTTGAACATGGCCACCAAAATACTCTGCGGATTATTTGCCCCCTCAACCGCACCACCACAGCACCATTTGCGTGCGTACGTGCGAGAGAGGGTACAAAATGTATAAGCATTCCCAGTCCAGAAATGTGAGAATCTGAATTCAACTAGACTGACAACCAGCATAATCTGCCATGGAACCGCAGGCATCCATGGCCGCCTCTGAATATTTAGCATACTCCCGTGAGTCCTGAGACGACGAAATTTATGGGCCTACCCAACCTTTCATGAAATACAACTGGCTAAGATACCGTAAAAGCAAGCAAGCAAACATATGTACATATCACCGAGACTGAACCATCTTTTGAAGTCAAAAAAAAAAACAAAAAACAAAAAACAAAAAAAAAAAAAAACAAAAAGGAAAAGGTATCACGCCTTTAATCCCCTATCTTCGTAAAGCTTTGCTTATGTACAGTCCGGCCACTTCTGCTTATGGATATGCCATTACTGCAGGTGGAGACTTGAGCAGAGGAAACTAATGGAGGTCTGGACTTCCGTTCCCTTGGATATGGATGAATAATAGACAATTCTTGACACGCCGCAAAACAGATTGAGGTATGGGAAGTGACATGTGCTTCTTCTGTGACTCAACCTACAAACGAGGAAAAAATGTTTTATCGAGTACACAAACATAAACATATTTGTATGCCGCTACATAGAACATAGCAAACCAATCACATTGTACAACAAAATTCATGTAAAAGACACTAATTTACAAGGATAACAAATCACAATCTCATATAAATGCTCGCTAAGATCTTTGTTTGATAATTATCCAGCATATAAACCTTCTACACTAGGGGAGGCTCCCATGGGAGGGGATTGGAACAATGGAGATGGGAGGAGATGCAATTCTTATACAGTTGTAGTCATATCCTCCAATTGTTCTCCATTGCTTCCAATTCTCTCTACAAGAAAAAGGATATAATGGAAGTTAGGCTAAATGTGGTTCAAATTTCAAAATAAAGTAATACATATTATATGAATCATTAAAAATACTTCAACATGAGCAGAGCTGAAGCAGAAGCCATCCGTCTGCTCCCTTGCTCGCTCTCAGCAAAAAATCTCCAATAAACAGGAAATGCATGCTGCCAGGACATAAGCACATAAGCTAACTCTTTCATCCTACACCTTGGATGTAAGTGCCCAACTTTATGGCGCCTCTTACAAGCTCTAATTTTCTTTAACTTCAAAGAAAAATCTTAAGCCAGTATTCTTGCAGTCTATATTTTAGTAGCGGCACTGCCCGGTCAAAGTCATCTACAGGGTCCTAGAGAATTCTTAGTCCCACATGCCACTTTGAAAGCATGCAGCACCCCTCGCATGCATTCTACATTACCCTAAATTAACAAATCATTTAATTTCACAAAAAGAATTTGGCAACAACAACAATTTTAGCAAACACTGGTTCCATATTAACATGCATTCTACATTACCTCAGACAATGGTACTATATTAACAAAAAAGATCGCAGCTCCAACCTGGTTTCTGTTATGCAGCTGTGCACCACTAGCCCTCAAGAGATTTCTCCATTTATCCTGCCATTAAGAGCTAGAGTTGCATTAGGAACTACAGATACATTCTCACATTAATCACTTATATCATCAACAACCTTGAGATCAACAGATGTGCGATATGCAGATGATGAGAACAATAGCCTTTTGATTTCAGTCCACCTGCCAACTCCATACCGAGAAACACCTTCAACAAGCTTTATCACCTCCGAAAGTGTCCACAGCCTATGATGCTTCCTTCGAATCCCATTTTTTTCATTTCTAGTAGCGGTAGCACAATCATCTGATAAGCCATCTTGTGATTCAGACTCAGAAAGCCTTGAACCACAAGTAGCTTCCGGTACAACTGAGAATATCACGTCTTCCTTGCTTCCTGGGGTCTTACCACCCTGAACAAAACTTGATTATTAATGGTAATCAAGTATTGAAAAGTAGAAAAACAAATGACTCACTAAAACCAACTTTTCTTATATTATTAAAAAAGCTAGCCTACCCAATATTTGAAGCGGAAGAAGTACATCAACTAGCAGCTAGAAACTGAGCATTCCGTTTAAAATTACATGTAGTAAGAGTCCAGCAAAACAGAGAGAGACGTGCAGCCAGGCTTGAAGGCAAGCTTGAACATAGGATTTGGAATGGCAAGCCAAGTGGATGCTACAAAGCAAGATCATCTAAGTCTGAGAAGCTAGCTAGGGTCACTTCCCAAAAGTTTAATTCATCAGACAGCTACTTGATTCAATTGTCCAATTTTTCAGGTTCATAGTTAACACATTTCTCTTCCAAGGTGAATTAGGTTTAATGATGAGATAAATCTAATATTATAAATCTATACAATAGAATAATAGCCTGGGTTTATCAAAATAATATAAACTTAATAAAGTCAATATCATTTAAAAGAGTTACAAGAAGAAAGATAAGAACTAGTACAATTCAGAAATTATTTGACCAACACCTTTCTCACTTACCTTTCTGTATTACGCTAGGCTTTTTTTGAACAGGTTCATTCTGACCAGGGCTCAATTCACTTGAGATTTAGCAAATTGGGCCACTCTAATTCATCATTTGGGATTGAATTACAGTTAACTATAATAGTTTTCTCAAGTGAGTTTGCATATAGGATTTTAGAATGTTTAACTGAACCAGCAACTAACTCTACAATCTAAAATCTTTCATGGTGCTCTTATATCATAATCTACTTGACAATTCATAATTCTGTCTATTTTCAAAGTTAAATTGCAATGGAAGTCTAACACCATAAGCTCATGTTGTGGGTAATTATCCCAATTCACCAACGCAAACGATGGGAGTAAAGATGGATTTGCATGATTGGATGGAAAATTAACTGTAGCACAAGTCTTCATGCTTTAAAGAGAAAACAAACCTTCCAAGTTGGCTATAGGGATCTACAAAATTGCTATTAATAACGATTCTAATCTCAGAAAGCTCTCCTGGTAAGCATCTTTAATATCTGCATCTCTCTACCCAAATAAACTACATAAACTGTAAATCTTTTGAGCCAAGACAACCTGCAGTGTGCAAGGCTCAACTTAGACAGCTCATGGCCGTTAGCTTCACACCAATTATCTCAATACAGAAAAGC
Organism: Calamus simplicifolius; assembly: GCA_900491605.1. Taxonomy (NCBI): domain Eukaryota; kingdom Viridiplantae; phylum Streptophyta; class Magnoliopsida; order Arecales; family Arecaceae; genus Calamus; species Calamus simplicifolius. The sequence continues at coordinate 82,050 of UESW01004712.1, read as the reverse complement.
AGAACAATAAAAACCTATATTGAGATGTAAATATGGAAAGAAAAAGGACCTGCACTACAATGTCAGCAAATGATCTCTGACTTTTGCACTGCTAACTAACCAATAGCAGACACCCTGAATAGAGTATGCCTTGTAAAACAAGTGACCTGACATCTAAGGATGATCTAGTTACAGACTATCAAATAATTCTCAATGAAGTTTTATCAGAAGACTCTATGTCTGTCTTCTTTTATGTTAATCTGTCTGTCTGGTTGTTCTTGCATGTAAGTGATCATCTGACTCTGCTAAGTACTTGTCACCCAAAAAAAAAAAAAAAAGCACATCTAGTACGCCATGTTGAAATATATACAATAGCTTAGATTGAAGCCCCCCGCCCCCCCTCCCCCCAAATCGCGCACACGCACTTTTCCCCCAAAATGGAAAAAAAAAATGTTAGAACTAGATACATAGCATCATTGCTGAAAACACCAAATACAGAGTATCAATGCAAATAACAATTCTCATGTTCCATAAGAAGACAGAAAAGATAGAAGTTCATAATGCAAGTCATTTTGTGAAAAGTGTTCCTCACCATAAGAGTGTTATTTTTCTTTGAACGACCTCTTTGGAATCGCAGGCTATTTGGTACCTGAGTACCAGACTCCAGCAAATGTTCCTGATAAACCAGTTGCCCTCCTCTATTGTCTGCCTTAACATGACCAGGCTTGTCTCTGGAATTAAGCATGAGGTCACTCTCAATTGGAGCTTTTGCTCTTTCATTGCAGCCTCTGGATTTCATTTCTGATGTTTCCTCAATATATCTCCGAGTAGGTTTGCGCAATCTCTTACTAGCTGTCATTGCACTTGGTCTTTCTTCTAAATTTAAAGGCTCAAGTCCAGCTCTGCCAACCTTTGAAATATTGGCCACTGGGACATCCTTGTAAGAATGTCCTTCCTTTCCTGTACCTGTGCCAACAACCAGTGTGCTGCTTCCAAGTATATTTGTCAAAGGAATACATATTCCCTCCGGTACATTTTTTGGTAGCCAAATCAAGTCATCATCATTCTCTATTGATGATAAGCCATGTTCAAAGAGGCCAGAAGCATCACCCACATCAGTATTGTTATGCAAGCCAAAGAGTATACGATGCTTAAGCCACTGCCTATCCATTACGCATGTATCCCGTCCAAACATGCTTCTAAAAGTAGCTTGCAGCTCATCCGTGCCCATATTGTCTAGGAATGGCGTACCGCAATCAAATGTACTTTCATAAGGAATAATAGCATTTGGCAAATGTGATATTTCACCAGCATCATCATCTTTTTCTATGCTTAGGGTTTGACATTCTGATCCAAAATTTCTCATACATGACATATTTTGAGAAGCGTTATCCATTTCAGAACTTTCTGGAAAGCCAATATCTGAACAGAGATAAAAGCAGCACTGTAAGCAGCAGTGAATGACAAGAGTATCAATTTAATAAAACTGAACAAGAAAATTATATATTGTGCACTGAAGGTACCTAAAAGATCAGGACAAACACTAGAGAGATTGTATGGTACATGTAGGATTCTTTCCTCATCAATTCCTTGCATCATGGTTTCAACAAACTGTGGAAATAAAACTAGTTTATCAATCTTCGACAAGTCATGGTAAGATAAGCACACAGAGTCTGTGTTAACAGGACAGAAGGATTCGAGAAAGACAATCCAAAAATTAAAGGAGATCTTTTAAGGCACACCTTTGAACATGACCAATAATAGGGGGAAAAAGTAAGAGCATTATTAGCTACTGAATACTCCCCCCACCCCAACTCCCACCATGCCATGCCCCCAAAAGGGAAAAAGTTATATGACAAATAATAATAATAACTTATTTGGTAAATAAAGAAACCAACAAGCAGAATTCCCATCATCAAAAATCAATCAATATAAGAAACAGTAAAAGGTTAGCAAGGTAATGATAATAGCCAACAGTTAATACAATCACATAACAATAATATTTTCTTGATAGATAAATTTAAATTATTTAATAATTTTAAAATATTTTTTGAGCCTTTTTAATGATTTTAAGGGTATTTTCAGCCAATAATTTAAGTCTCGCCGAGATGGGGCCAAACAATGGAGACATCTCATCCCAAAGAGATCTCGAGACCGATCACAGTGATCCCATACTATCTAGATCAAGACATATTATAGTGTCACTTTTAAATAGAACTAATTTACCATAAAAATATAATTTTTTTCATTTAAATGTGTTTAAAAATCAAATAAAACACTAAAGTTTTACAAATAATTTTTTTAAGAAAAAAAAATCCCAATCCAATATCGAGATGCCCAATCAGGTCAAAGATCAAGACAGGATGGGACAGTGAGCAACTCACTCTAGGGGAAAACTAGGACACCTGTGTCCCACAATATTTAAAACGTTATTTTCAATCAGCATTTGCCATTTAAATTGGATCTAATTGGAAAAACTCAAACATTAAAGCATGAGGGCTTGTTATTGATCTTTTTATTTAGTTCTACAATGGATGAGTTAATGCAAATCTACCTGCATTTATACCATCTTCAACTAAGGAGGCCCAATCGAGCTTGTGGGTTTTTGGGCTAAATACCACACAAGTGGGACCAGCTTGGTGAACTCAAAACGGCACAGGCCATATGACCATGCACATGCATGACACATGGTTTATTTTTTCATTTGAATTCCTTATTTAATTACTTATTTCAGATTTATTTTGAGTAATCACAAGAGTTACATAGGTGGGTTACAAGCCATTGGAAGGCCCTTTAATGGGACGGCTTGTTGGCTACCTGTTGGCACAATTTCCAATATGTAAACGCTCAGCTTTAACGAGAGTTTGGATCGATCCGTCTCATTACTGTAATTAGGCATCTATAAATACTAGCCAATTCTTAGTGTTCTAGCAAAACAAAAGAGAGCCAAATCTTCTTTAAATTTCTATCTCCGTCCTCCAAGCCTCTTTTTCATTCTTTTTTCCCATTTTCTACATATTTTCCGGTTAATTTACCATCTTATTCCCACCATTTGCACAAATTTATTCCAGGCAATAGAAGAAGCCATAGCATATATCCCAACATGTTTGTACTGTGCTTGAAGGTTACTTAGATGAAACCAGGATCTGTTCCACCATGGGAACACCCTTACTGATTATATGCACAGGAGGGACGATCATGATCTCAGGCCAAAGGCCTAGCACATCTTCCATCCAGGTATGTCCACTATTCTTTTTAGTTTCTAGTTTTTTCAAGAATGTCAAAAGAAATATATTATTTTAAACATGATTTTCGAAGAGTTTCAGGTTTATGATCAATTTCCACCCACATTACAGACATGGAGTAAAATTTGATTACTTTAATGTTTTAAAATATAGAATGTTAACACTAATTGGATGTGTTTAAAGAAAAAACAAGTCAGCTTAATTAAGTTCAATGAATTGTAGGATTGCAGCTATAGTGGATAAATTGAATTCCTTTTTTCAAAAAAAGACATTTTAAACACCGTCATCCCGTACAGAAAATTATTGAGTTTACTAATTTGAAAAGATGATAGGAAAGTATAAAACTATAAACTAACTCGATAGGAAAATTGAAATTGCTTCTTCCAGCTTATAAAAGAAGAACTTGGCTTCAAATGTTTATATCCTTTATTGCCATCACGAGGAGAAGACATTCAAATTGATGGCCCCCTATATACTCACAAATCACACACACACTCTCTATTTCTATACAACAGGCACCCATTTTTGTGAGCCAACCAACCAGTCCCCCATTTCCCAATTATATCTCCAACTTCACACCCCCAAGCCAGCAGCACAATCTGATGTTTCCTATCTTCCACCTTCTGCAACTAAAAACACACCATAAGCTGCCAATCATTGAGCATCAGAAGGCCTATTTATGAACTCAATATTGAATCAAACCTCTGCCTTCTCCCTCTTCCATCTAAACTATTTCCAAAAGATAGTGACCTTGGAGGTTTGCTACTTTTCCAAATGGGGTTAATCACAAATCTAGAAGGTAGGTCATCTACATCTCAAGTACAGTTCTATTTTTATGAATCAAATATTAGACGAAAAGTTTTCTTGGCCAGGTTTTTAACCCCACTACACATGAAGGTTGAGAACTGGTTGCGTTTTCATAACAAAGCAGACATCAGATACATGGAATAAACATTTTAAGCCAAATTTCTAGATACAACACGGTCTCTTTTTTTTCCCTTCTTTCACCCACAAGCATATTTTTTGCAGCTCCATTTCTACAAGACAATTTCTCCCCCCACATGTTCTTTGCTTCTTGAAGAGTAGCCACCATTTTGTCACAAAATGATGCATTTGATCTACATCCAGCATGTGTAGTCTTGGTCTTCACAATTTTAAAGGTTCTTGCTTGAGTCACAGAGTTTTTGTTTGATAAGTATGAAGAAATACGAGAAATCCAGTAAGCAGGGCAAAATAAAAGAAACTTGTTTAACATGGATCACATAATGTTAGGATATATTGTACTTTTTTGAAATATTTGAAAATTAAATTTCAAACTAGAAGTCCAGAACTATTAATTATTCAAACCATTCATTCAGCTCCTATCTCTCAAGCATGGCCATTCCCCTATGTATATTGTCCATGATAATTCAGACCACAAAAAGTAACTAGACAAATTATGAACCACCGTTTTACTAATTTCAAGTCCTAAACCAAACTTATAAGTAAACGAATCAAGAAAGCACATCCAAATCAAGTTTTAGCACTTTTAAGTTGTTTAACTTGGCCAACATGACCCTATGAATCTCAAAGTCATACATAGTTTAGCTAAACACAGGCACAAAAGTATCAAGATACAACAAAAAAAAATGACTTTATTTAAATCTCAAAACTTATTCTTAAAAAAAATGAATTCTGATTTCTGAGCCTAGGGACTCATCCAAGCCTAGCCTAAATCACCAACTAATACAATGTCACACCACTAGTCACGCTGATATAATGTAACATCCATGATACATGTTTCAGAATTAAATTCCTAATAAGAAAGTTGATGCATAAATAATATGATAAAATTACCACATGGCTACTGGTTACTGCACCTACAAGACACATGCACACGCACACACAGAAAGATAGACAGAGTTACATGTGCCACAACCAACAAATTCCCGTTAAAAATTTTCATGATCACAATCATAATTAGTTTATATATTATAACTTCCTTTGCAATAACAAATATTGACATAAAACATGCTCCATAGGACATGTCACATTTGGCTATAGAACTAAGAGAACTTCAGATAATGGCAGGCCAAAGTTGCAAATTTAGGGCCATCAAACAGTAGCAATTGTTATCCAGCCACTGACCATATTTCAATAATCTTGAGTTACGAGCAAAACCATTAGACAGTTCATTCAATAAGCTTCCTTATGCAATTCAAATATCTCAGATTGTTCAAAAAGCTATGCACTCTTTCTTCCACAACCTGATAGTGTTCAAGCTAGATCTAAGGTTGGTGAATTCTGAACATTCAGGCCTTCAAATCAATGGCTAATTTGGATTCAAGTTTGCTGGGCTGTTTGCTTTTTTTTTTTTAATTATTGTTACAATAGTCTCCTCAAAAAAAAAATATCACAACATATAGGATCTATGCTCCTTAAAATCCCCAGTCCTCTATTTATCTTTGGCAGTTGCAGAACATCCTCTTTGTTAATTTTCATCCTATTATGTTACCTTAGATTGCTAGAACATCTACCTCTGTTCATGAAGGTCTGAGCATGAGAGTCTGATTTGTGAAATTCTTGCAACTAAGCATCATAATTGCACAAATTCCAATTATTATAGCAGAAATATTTCAGAGCAAGCGGTACCTGCACATCCATATTTGCACGAGTTTACTTCTGAACATGTAGAAATCAATCTATCATATTTAACTGTTAAACATGGGTAGCCTTCTAAGTTATAATTCATGATCTAAACAGGCATGTTTTAAAGACATTGAAGGCTATAATAAGCAAGCAGAAAGTAAGATATAAAATCAAGACAATTTCATAAGGGCCATAATTCATCAGACTGTTATTCACCAGATCATAGCTTCCAAATGCCATACAGATTTCAGGAAACTGAATATTTGACATGCTTTTCTCATCATCACTTACAAAACTAGTGTCATGCAAATATGTTTGGTAATGAAGAAACATACTTCATACTTTGGTTCCTGTTTCACTACACGTGCATCATCAGGATCTAACATGCCTGCAGAGGGAAAAAAAAATCATAGATGAGTGCTAGTACATTAGATAACTTGCTGCAGAATGAGAGAAGAGAACCAGAAATAAAGGAACGTGTCCTCAAGAAATATTGCTAGAATATATTGAAAAAGTTTTTTACAAACACATAAAATAACAAGTTAAAAGCAAATGCTTTCTGTAGACTGTATGGTGGCAGTATGCATTCTAAAGAAAGGAAGCATCATGCTGCTTGCTGAAAGGATATCAAAGTAAAAGGAAGGCAAAACGGATACATAATGCAAACAAACAAACAAACAATAACACTAAAGCCGTTGGAGCCACTACATGCCTTTTTCTTCATTCTCAGTTTAGAGTCATATTTGCCATAAGATGCAAAGATTTTAAATCTGTCTTTATTACTTTCACATAATTTTTGGTTTACCTCTACCTCTGCCTCTTTTTTTCTTCTACATGCATCATACATAATGCAAACATTGAACCAAATATGCATAGCATTACATTAATGACGAGGAAAGCAAAAAAAATGCATATGATGCACGTGTTGCAAAATGGCCATTTCTAACCTCACTATCAATAAAGACCATTTTTCATTGTGACAATATTTGCATGTCTCTAGCCTCAGGAGCCTTTAGATACAAAACTATTTGGCATCAACATTTTGATGATTGGCTGCATAGACCAAGTCAGAAGTTCAGCTTCAATGGTTTCTTGGGTGCACATAATTCTTAGTCGGGACCAATGTTCAAAACTCAGTACTGGTTTTAGTTTTGACTGCACCACTTGAGCTTCAGTTTCGAAGGTTTCAGTAGTTTTACACTATATTGGCAGTTCCATTGAAATATATAAGAAATTGAGAAATCATGAATTAAAATTTAAAAAATAAAAGCGGTGAGAAAAAAGTTTCCATCAAGAATAGTTAGGCATCATTCGAATATATTATATTGTTTAGGACTTTTAGAAAATTGTTTCAACAGTTGTGAATAAACAGTTGAGAAATATATTTTTTTAGAGGGAAAAAAAAGTCTCAAAGAGTCATATTAAGAGCTTGCTAAATCACTGGCAATGTAACATATACAACAGACGTAGAATGGCCAAACCTATGTCAAAAGCTTTGCTTCTCTTCTGATCACTTTAGTTTCTAACGTAGTAGTGCTTCTGATTGTTCTTAGAATTTGCAACATTTTTTACATTTCAAGTGCAGCTTAGGAAAAAAATGTTTCCTAAATCCTAATGTTAATGCTCTGATCCTAATGTTAATGCTCTGCTGGTTTCTTAGGAAAGTGAAACAAAATGTATTGTTTTCCTTGATGGGAAAAGAAAAGGAAAATGGGGATTATCTATTGTTTTGTAGCATTTTAAAAAAATCAGAGAAAATTTTTTTACCGTTTAATTTTGCAGGACAGCAGGAGGGGTATCCAAGATTTCAGAAAGGAATAAAATTTTGGTTTCATTTCTCAAGATCACCACCACTGGTGAGAACAATTTGTGTGAGAAATTTTGCACACTAAATTTTATCTTGAAACTCCCGGACCCAACTAGACCCCAGATACTAGGTGTTCGAAAGCCCCAAACAACCATTTTATCCCCTTATCACACAATGGAAGGGGCGGGAAAAGGTAACCCCCCTCTGCCACGCATGGGCTAGATTTGGGCTGAGCACTTTTTTAACTTAGGTTGCATAGAAATCAGATGGTTTGACCTAGATTTTTGAGAGTCGGATATGAATTAGAGTTTTGAACCAATTCAGGTAGTCATGGTGGGGTTCTTGTAGGCTGGTCTGGCTAGTTCTGACCATGTTAAATTAGGTCTGTCATTGTTTGTTTGTTTTATTAAAAAAAAAAAAACCTTTATTAGTAGAAGTTGCTTAGCCTTCATCCACATTAATTTGTAAATAATCAATTTAAGATTCTTCATGCAAACATTTAGACATGATCGAAGTTACTTCAAGGAACATAAGGTCACAAAAGAATGATGATTTGAAGCCGTGAAAGATATGCCAGCAAGCATCTAAAATTTAAAGGCACGTACTAAAAACAAAGGAAATTTATACAATACAGTAGATTTCTTTTTTTTTTTTTTTTTTTTGGGGCAGGGAGTGGAGGGGGTGTTTTCAGCATCATTAGAGAGATGAAAATTAGTTATAAATAACCTTAATTGTGGGTGGTGATAATGAGAAGTTTGTCACTTTTGAGGGACAGTCCATTATCCATAGCGATCTGACTTGAGATTCCAAAACTATAGATTATGTTGTTATCATGTCGATTTGGCAATACACTTCTCATAAAGAAACTTGTTGTTATTGTGGTCTGCATACTGTGATCCACATAACAAGCAAGACAGGTTGCTAAAGACATGACCCAGTAATATAAAATAGCCAGGTGATTTATATAATCATGAGGACCACTGCCTCCTCCCAACCCCCAGCCCCCTCTTCCTCTTCTTTCTCTCTTCCTAACCCCATCTCCCTTCATTTTCATTTCTTACTTCTTATGCTTCTTTCTCTCCTAGTTCTTGCTTATTTTTATCTGCTATCTTTTACCCTAATTATGTCCACATTAATGAAATAATCTCCCATTTCATACAGTTGACCTGAACACATGCAAGAACAAATTGTGTATTTGCATCATCATTTTCTGAACAATGCAATGATAGTCGCAAATCAAGATCACAAATTCACAAACATTTCACAGTTTAATTTATAGAAAACAGTGATTTAAATAAAAAATACAATATATCCTGAACCTTCCCCTATGTGCATCACAACTCATATATATTTGGAACTAACCATATGCTCCAAGAACAAAGAATAACAGTAAAAGGAACATACTGACAAAATTTGGTCTGTTTTTAATAATCAAAAGGCTCAAATTACTGCATTATACTTGCTCCAGGCAAAGATGCATTGCAAAGTGAAAATTTTACAGCATGATGAAAATGATTAAACCATGAATGAGAAGAAAAAAAAAATACGCATATAACATACATCATAGGTCTTACCAAAATCTGTTTTTTGGTCATCACAACTTAATTCACATGGAAAATCTTCATTCTCTAAAGATGCATATGCGTTCTCTGAGTTCAAATTCAAGACATCAATAATTAAATCTTTCTCCATTTGTGGTTCTGCAAGTAGATGCTCAACCTCCATAGCTTCATCCTCCAAGGAAGGAACAAAAGTTCCATCTCCTTCAACCTGCAATACATTACAAATGGGAAAAATGCTATACCTTAAAGGATAACCATGTTGTGTGCATATAGGTCAACTTCCAATTGCTAGCTAGCCAGTTGAACAGACTAGAAAAAACAATGACAAGGTCAAGACAAAAGGAGTTTGTGCATTATTTAAGAATAAGGGGCTAAACTCTGATGGAAAGAAGCTATATTGTAGGTTTTCAAATAAATTTTACTTGATTTGTTATTCAAATATGACCCAGCATTGGATTTCACAAGTAAGAGACACCAAGTTTTTTCTGGAAAAACAAAAAGAAAAAATATATATGATCCTCAAAAATAACTAAAAGATACAACTAGTGAGATACACAAATAAAATTAACTTGTTGCTTGCCTAGTCAGCACTAGGGTTAATAGGAAGGTATGATAGCAGGAAGTTGAAATGACATCTGATAAAGTTCAGTTTCTTAATTGATACTCCACCTATTCCTATGAATTATATACGCCATAGTATAATGCATGTCTATTTGTTGAAACATGAGAAGAGTCATTTGATCTAACGAGCATATGCATTATTCATTTACTTTTTGTTTACAAATAATTAATTGAAGATTTACATCATGAAATCCATTGCCATTATACAGCATATGAAGTAAGAAGTAAACCCACTGAGCAAGGAAACATAGTGAATATGATGTTAACCTCAATCATGACCAACATGTGCTCTTCCACAGGCATGAAGAAGAGAGAATGCATTTGAATCCCATATTGATCCATAGATTCTTCATATTACTTGTTTCTTTCATGTTTCCACCACCAAAAATGTATCATGTGCATGATGAATTGATGGGCTTCAATTATTCCCCCCCTCTATCTCTCTCTCTCTTTTGCACCGCGGGGGTTGTGGGGGGGGGGGGGGGGGGGGGGGGGGGGAATAATTGAAGCCCATCAATTAACCAAACACAGAAACACAGGCTGGTGAACGAGTCCAAACAAAGAACCAAGGAGATGATGCAGGTAGTGGAACACCACCCATCTCCATGGGCCTTTCAGCTTCAAAACTTGCTCCTTAAAACAATTAATATAAGATCCTTAACATAATTCTTTAAATCAGATGAATAGGATTTGAATATAAAAAACAAGCGGTTGTCTGGTAGCAAAGAGGTCCCCATTTACATCATGCCCTCATTTTAATGGCCAGTACCAAAACTGTTTGTTGATTTAATCATTAGAGAACATTTTGTAACATGCAGGAGGAAGTCAAAGGAAAGAAGACAAGTCAAAGCTACTCGATTATTTCACTCAAACACGAGACTGAGGCAGAAGCATTTGACAACCTACTAATAATTAACAAACCTGAGGCTAGGAGATCAAATATTTGAGTCACTCATTTAATTTCCCTTCCATTTCCAAAAGAGAGGTGACAGGAAAAGAAGAGTATCAAATTCCATTTTCAGCTATATAGAATAGTTAGTGGCATTAGGAAAGGGTTTTCCGGGCTTTCAGGTTTAATTGTTGTAACCGGGAGCAGATGCAGAAGCAGCACAAGTCTCAATGCAAGGACGCAGATCTTTAAACTTAAAGAAAATGATTAGGCAGCCAGTGAGGATTGGGTTACAAAGCAGGTACTTTACCTATGCATTGGTTGCTGCTGCTAGGGATCTAGGACAAAAACTGTTCCCGACTTATAGAACCCACATAACATGAGATTAGTTTTAGTGTGAAAAGCAGGTCAAGTTTCCACCATTCTTTTGACCACATGAAATCCATCATTCATAGTACATCAGGTACCAATAAGTACATCTGACCATGCAATCTTATTATGACAGGAAGTTAACTTGTCTTAGTCCTGATTCTTGACATATGCATTGGTTGCTGCTGCTAGGGATCTAGGACAAAAAACTGTTCCCGACTTATAGAACCAACATAACATGACTGATTCTTAACATTACCTTGCATCAAGTTGTATATCAACAACAGAGACCAGTAATCTCTTTTAAATCCACTGCTCCAATTTAACAAAAGGTTGGATGATGATAAGATGCCTTCAAAATTTGGATAAGCTAAGAAGGTGGTAAGATCAATATAATTAGCTTGAAAATGATTTTACAGTGATACTTAAATTTCAAATACAATTTAACGCAAAGCGGAGTACTGAAGGAGGAAATGCATGGAATAACACTTTATTTTGATCTTACATATGTTCTTATGGTTGTTTCGCAAATGGATTGATTATAATGCAGTATGCATTAATGTGACACTCAAGGATCTTACCAATAAAATATGAATGAACTAGGATAAGCATGTTCTTATTGTTTATTTATCAATTAATTGAATGTTCAGTCAGGTGATTAGTCAATTTATTTATTTCCTGTTCAATATTGGCTTGATTTATGTTTGATGTTCTGGACACTTTTAATGTTTGGGTTTGAATACTTTTCAAATCATTTTCACATTAGGCATTGGGCAAGCATCCTGGTCTCTTGCATGGCGCCTCAGCACTTTGACATCAGGAAACACTAAGAAAGCATGCATAAGCATAAAAGTTGCAAGAGCAACTCAAATCTACAGCCAACAGAAAATCATAAGGTCATACACAATCGGATATAAGTACATAGGGATACTTATAAAGGATAATAATTTTATACATGAAACTTGTTGAAGAATAAATAAAGAACATCGTGACTACCAGTGAACATTTGATATGGTCAACGGGAAGATGACCCCGAGTTTCCTAGTCTCACACTCCTTCAACAGCTCAGAAACAGTACCAGAGATGATAAAATTTTTAATGAGCAGCAGGCTTCTGCTAAGAGCCATAAAGACCTAACTTTCATACATCCACATCTTAAGCGTTTGCGGTAGATTTCTTACAGATGGGTTTTTTTTTTTCTGCTTTAAATGAAATTTATTTTCAACCCTAAAATCACAATCTATCCCACAGGATTCAAAAGTGGAATGGCCACAACAAAGTGGTTATACAATTATTATGCTCTAAAAAGGAGATAGTTGCAGAGCATAAATTATAGTTTTTTCTCAATCAAATTATTGTCTAATCACTACATCCCTGAAGGAAACTGCCTGCTGGAATGAAATTAGAAAGTTGTTTCCAACAGGTGAAATCAATCGGTATAAAGGGGCTGTGAAAAGGAGTGGGGCAGAGTTGTGAACTTTAAGAAAACCAATGAAATTAGGAAACCTAAGATAGACGGTAAGTTATATTACAGAAAACAGAGATACGCTTGAGAGTTACATGGTGGTCTGCAAGTGCAACAAATATCAAGCAAGATTTTACATCTTGACCTTGCCATACTGGATAGTTGGCCCTGCATTGTGAACTGCTTCAAGCTATATTCACACAGATATCATCGAGCTCAGCAAACTGCAAGTAATATAGGGAGAATACCATGTCCATAGCATACCGTTACATGAATGGCATGGCAGCAAACCACAAGATTGAAAACATTCTGCCCAAGGAAGCCTAATAAGGCCAGGGGCTTCGATGACGAAGCAATGACAATGTAAAGGGGAACACACGAGAAAATATGGATGATGGTTGATATGGCCATTAATGCAGTTCTTCAAAGGCATGAATGGACAACCATGATCCATAACTCCAAGGAGTATTACAGTGATTACCTTAATGATTTTGGATAGCTTTCAAGAACAAAAGTCATAAATCACAATATACTAGAATTCTTTCCCCTTGAAAATCTCAAGAAATATTTCATGATCAACCTCTAATCCACTAATCAGTATTACAGTGGTCTTTGTCATGAAACTTCATCTAAAAGAAGAACAAAAGCAGGTAGGGAACATATTAATTGATAAGTTGTCAGTTGCTTAAACTATCATAACAAGACAAGTTTCAGACAAACTAACCGAGATAATTTACAGCTAAGAAGAGATTGGCAATCTTCTTGCATTAGAGTTCATTTGGTGGACCAACTGTAATACAAGATGTAGTTACTTCAGCCAATATGAAAAGAAGAAATATGTATTTAAGTTTGATTTATGAATAATAAATTTAACAGGGCAGAAAAGGGAGTTAACAATATCTCAAATGTTTTTTTGATGTAAAATTATAAGTGCAAGAGATTTGTTTTTTTTTTTCATCCTGTAACTTTTGATCTTGGGACAGAAGATACAACAGATAGAAATAGAAAAATATTCTAAGCATTAGATATTTCAATGTTCAACAAACAGATGAAGGTAACAAACAAAAACTTTAAAGCACTCATTCCCTCAGTCAATGGATGCAAATAAAAAACAAAGAACAATTTCTATAGATGGTTCTACCAACAAAAGTTTCATAATATTAAGAGGTACAGAAAGAAAGACACGGCAGGTAATTTCAATAAGACAGTACTACAAAATAAAATTTCAGAATATGGCCACGAAATTGTTTGCTTAGACACAGATAATTGTCTGCTTAAACAGATAATTGTCCATACCTGAACAAATTTAAATGTCAACTTGTCCACCCCTGTGCTTGGTTCCACCCAATTATCTTTCTCACCACATTTCACGGTCCCTTCCTTGTGTCGATCATGCCCAACGTCCAACATATCAACAAGTTTGGCAAATGCTCAACACATCAATGCTGTAAAGAGACCACCTTGAATAACACAAGCTAATTATCATTAAATTACCCTCTTCATGAATAAGAAGGCAAAAAAAAAAAAAGAGTTATTGCATTTGAAAGAAACAGTTTGGGTTTAAGAATCTACAGATGAATTTGTTTCATTTAGTAAGAAAAAAAATACCAAAATATACCCATGTCATTGTAGAATGTGAAACCTCTTACTTTTATGCATTAACACCACTAAGGCAGCCAGTGTAACGTTTAGAATTGAGCTGTTACAACTCTAAACATTACAATGACCCAGAAATAAAATGGCGCCACACCTATGCCCAACCTGAATCTTGATATTACCAGATCCAACCAGACATGACCCTTATTACTAGGCTTGGGTCTAAATATACACCATACCTACATTTGGGGTCAGACTTGGATCTCCCATTTCCCCAAATGCATCATGAATTAAAATGGATTGGGTGGCTTCTCAACCCCACAATACCTGACACAGCCCCCCTAGAATCTATATTATAAACTTTAATGCTTAGTAAAACCACATTAATGAGTGGTATTAAGCTGAGATGGTTATAATGCACTAGCATTTGATTCACAGATGCATGTGAGAAGCATATATTGTTGAATATATCGGAAGTGATATCAATCAAGACTGTTTGAAATAAAATTGATAAATGATTCCTTGAGTATTTCTTTTCTCTCTCTTAGTTAAAATAAAATGAATATGAACGGTGTATTTATTAAAAATTCGAAAATATAGCAGGGAATGGTGACAGCCAATTGAGATGTGCACAAGCTGATATGAAGATGGATGCAAACAGTAAATGGATAGACACACAAGCTCCACAGAGATGATAAATAGGAGAGAAAGGAATCTAATAAATTTTCTAAAATAGTGGATTATAATGCACAAAGCAAAATTTACAGCATATAATTTTGTTTGTCCTATTAAAATACCCCATCACTACCCCATATATACCAGCTTGGACTCAAATGTAGACTAACCCAACCCGTTTTCCTGGTTGGACCGTCAAGCATAATTGTATCATTATCAGACAACCAGATCTGAGACAACATAAAAAATGCATTGAGACAGATTCAGATATTGGACCCAAGTTTAATGGGCTTGGATCTAGGTTGAGCAAATTCACACTTAACCCAGTGGCAGCCCTACCTTTCTGTCATGCCCCAACCCACTAATTGGTCTGAACACATGACGCGGCCACATAACTTCTTGTTGTAACTCTAGAAATTATGCAAGGCCATGTCATGCATTTAGCTCAATTAGCAAGCTGGGGCATGACAGAAAATACTCCAAAAAAATAAAATTAGACCTTGCATGGTTCCTAGGGTAAAAATAAGGAGTTATGTGGCTATGTGGCCATGTCATGCATTCAGACTAGTTGGCAGGTTAGGGCGTGACACCTTTCATGAACAAAATCATGTAGGATATACTCCTCTACCACATCAAATATGAGTTATATAAGCCTCTGCTGAATCAACCAATTTAGGTATGACAGGCAATGGTTAGGTAGTGTAGCATAAATCCAAAGATCCATTGGATGAATGCTGAAAATTTTCAGAGTCTATATAAGAAACCAGAAGAGAACTAGTAGCTTTTCATATAAATATATAATTTTACAGAACCTGCCAGCCTTTTTAATGACCTCATTGTCCTGTAGAAGTTGACAATTTGAGAGGCAATTACATCAATAGGAGAATTTAGCGAAGACACAGTCATCCTTTCGCAACAGAACCTGAACTATATTTTAAAAGGAGACCAGAAACACAATCTCCCACTCCAGCACAGCATACTTAGAGTGAAAGTAAGTTTTAGAAAGTTACAACGATATAATGAATTTGCTACCAAACCATACATCACTTACATCAATCAGTAGACCCTCAAACAATTAACAACGCATCAATCACATTATTACTCAGCGAACCTACACTTTTTACTGTTATCTCTTACAGTCTAATTAGTAATAAATTCTTATATCACTTTCAAAACCCACAACTCACGACAAAAAAAAGAAACAGAACCCACGACAATCGAACAGTACCTATCACTCCATAAATGAAAAAGGTAAAAATTCCCCACGTTGTTGCAATCCCACAAACCGACTTTAAGCACTCAAGTTACCAAATTCTTCGCCACACAAACTCACAATAAACCAAAGAAAAAAAAGATTCCAACATAGAAAAAAGAAAAAAAGAAAAGAAAACCCAATCACATCAAGAAGCTCAAGAAAACAACAAAAGCCCATCACAACAACCGTTCCAGATCAGAAAGTAACAATCGCCAAAGACATTCTCCAAGAAAAAGATCAAAAAAATGAGAGAAAAACGGCGAGAGAACAAAGAAAGCTCACCTCGAGTGGAAAGAGCTCGAAACGAAGACCGAGGAGCGCCAACGGAGCGAGAGAGATGGGGGAGACGGACGGACGGACGGACGGACGCTGAACTGCTGAAGGGAAGAGAGAGAGAGAGAGAGAGGGGGGTGTGAGAAAAAGTAGAGCTTTGCTTCAGCTCGGGGGCTCCGGACTCGAGGCCGGTGAGGGAAAGCTGGATTGGAATCTGGGGGCTGGGGTCCGGAGGGACGGAGGACGAGTGGAGGACGTGGACGGTTGTCGCTTTCTCGGCCTTCGCAGAGGGAACGGCGGTTATACGGACTGACCAGAGTCGCCGTTAGATGTGACGTGGTGGGGACGGAGAAAGCGGCGGGGCGGTTTCCGAGGCGGTGGTCCCGCGTAGCAGTTTAACAAACATAAACCGGCGAATAAGAAGTATACGGATCAGACGGAATGGCGTAGAATCGGACGGTTGTGCTGATTGGACCAGGTTATGGGCTTAGGTGATCGAAATCTGTGCATCCGAGATTCGGCTTCCTTTGGGTTGGTGGCATATTTTCTTCTTTTTTTTTTTTTTTATTGTTTTGGAAGTTGTTGAGAGGTTGTCTGGAATGGATTGACGCAAGGAAGGAAAAGTCTTCTTACACCGCCCTAAGTCTAGCAAATTTTTTGTGAACTGTTATTATTTTATTAATTTATATAAATTTTATATAATTAATGATACGAAACGGTATAGTTATACTATGATGTTATATTTTAATCATGATGGTTATTAAAAGTGTTTCTTTTTTATTTTAAAATTATTATACAGACAAAAATACTCTTTCTCTCTGGCCTACTTCTACCGTCATTTTTTTTTAGATTTCATCTGTATAAAAAAAACTCTATTGGCCCAGATGGCAACCCAAGAGGAGGGGGATGAATTGAGTTCTTAAAAATTTAAGACTTTTTGAAATGTTTTAAACAGATTTACTCAAGATGTGCAAGTGAGAGAAATTAACTAAGAAGCAATGCACAAACAGAAATATAAGAGAGATAGAGTAAGAGACAAATGAGCACGGTAAACACAAGGTTTTATAGTGGTTCGACGCAACCAGCACCTACGTCCACCCCCAAAATTCACTTGGGTCCACACTATAATCTCCCTAGATTACAGCCGAGTTGTTTTCCAAGCTCACAACTCAAACTTGTTGTTTTCCCGGGTGCACAACGAACCCAGCCGGTTTTACACGGGCTTACCAGCACAAACCCAACTCGTTGTTTTAACGGGTCACAACGAACCCAACACGTAAGCTATCCCAAGCTTACCACGAGGTACAACTACCTCCACTGATTCAATCCACTTGAATCAGTACACAAGAAAATAAATTCGAGTTTAAATACAAACAGCTCCTCTAGAGCAGAATAATCAAAATAAAGCTAAGGTTTAGAAAAGCCTGATTAAATAAGCTTGAATGCAGGCTTGGCTTCTTTGCTTCTCTTCTCCAACTCCTTTGAAGTGTGGAATCAGGCCTCAGCACAGATTCTCCTAGCTTTGGGGCTTTTGGATGTTGGTTGAAGCTTTTTCTCTTTTCTTTCTAGGTCGGAAGATCTTGATTGCTCTTGGTTGCTTTGGGATCTCCTCTTGAACTTTTGTAGATTGTAGCTTAGGAGCACACGAATCTCTCTCTGATTTCACTCCTTTTGAATCTCTTTTCTTGACTCAAATGATTTTTCAAATGAAGCTCTGTTTTTCTCTCTTTTTGAAAGATTTTCTTTTTCACTCTCTTGATTCTTTCGATTTGAAAAGAGCTCCTCTATTTATAGATTATGCAAGAATATATCCGTTAGAGACAAAGAAAAATAGCCGTTAATCAAAACTAACCGTTGGAGCTGAGTTGGCATCCGTAAAAATTTTGCCCAGATTTGCTGGAGTCGACTCATGCTTTTCCCGAGTCGGCTCGAGCTCATCTTACCAAAAATAGAAATGTTTATAAAGGTTAGGGGTCGACTCACCAAAGTAAAGTGTCGACTCCTGAAAGTCGGGAGTCGACTCGTGAAAAGGCTTGGGGTCGACTCGCGAAGTGCTCAGAAAAATACTCTTCTGGTGTCTGAGCGGAGTCGACTCGCACAGTCAAGGAGTCGGCTCGACAGAATCAGGGGTCGACTCGACAAATTTCGTGGGTCGACTCGACACAGATGTACATTTCTGTACACTGAGCGGAGTCGACTCTGAAACTCAGGAGTCGGCTCCGGAACGTATCAAAAATCAGAAACTTTTCAGATTGACATTAAAATCGTTCCAGATTCATTTTAATTCATAGTTTTGACTTGAATTCAATAAAATTGATATTAAGAATTGATTCAAGAACTATTCCAAAACTCATTGAATAAAACATGAATTATAAAATTCCTTTTTGAAAGTTTAAACATTGAGCTTAAGGTTCCTTTCAAAATTGATTAAAGTCAACTTTAACATTCTCATTGATTGTTCAAAATAAATGTATTGCTTATTTAAATAAACTCATTATATCTTTTAATGAACTCAATAGCATTTAGTAATCATCAAAATCAAAGGATTGGGTCATATAGTTTTTCAATAATCTTCCAACAAACTCTTTCTTCTCCCTCGCTCTGGCTTTCAGATGCTAAGGAATCAGTCCAAGATTTGAGCAAGTTCCTGAGCCCTCGCTCTGAAGAGTCCGATCGGAAGAAAACTTCTGGAGAAATATCATCCATAACAGAAAGTAAAAAGTCCTTGTTCCCACTTCTTTGTAAAGTTCCTTTATTACACCAACAGTTTTTTGTCATTAGAGGAAGTTAATATGTGACCAAACCGTTTAATGCACGGGTAACTTCCTTAAACCAAAACAGTTATGACATTCTGGGAGTCATAAATGTTTAGAGTTTACTGTTTTGTAGCATGAATGTCATACTCTTTTAACTAGGATGTTATACCTTATGAACTGGGGTGTCGTCAGAGTATTCGGCCTATATTCCCCGTTATTTTCTGTCCATATAGCTCTAGTGTCGTCATAAAAGCTACGGCACCCCAGATTTACTGTTAAGACACCCTTAACACCGTAGTTACAAGCCTACGACATCCGTGCTTATAACTGACCATGAAGAGAGTATGGGAATGGATATAAAGAAGAGGAGAAGAGGGGGGAGGGGCATTCTACGGAGGGCCAAGAGGAGAAGAGGGGGGAGCGACTCCCCAGTTTAAACCTTAAGAGTCCCGGAACGGGTGTCGTCGCCTTAAAGCTAGGGTGTCGTGAGATGAGAGCTGGGGTGTCATAAGAGCCTAAGTTGGGGATGTCGTCGGTCCCCGCCGTTTAACAGTCACGGAATGGATGTCGTCGCCTTAAAGGTAGGGTGTCGTCGCGTATGAGAGCTGTAGTATCGTCATAAAAGCTACGATACCCTAGATTTACTGTTAAGATACCGTAGTTACAAGCCTACGACACCCGTGCTCCAAACGAATGCTAAAGAAAAGCCTCGCGACATCGCAGAAGAAATCGGAGTATTGCAACACCCAAGTTAAAGAAATAAGACACCTCTGTTAAACAAATACGATACCCCTGTTATGCTCGGCCGAAAATCCTTCACGACACCGCAGTTCAAACATCATGACACCCTAGCGACAATGCTACGACACCCATGCTTATAACCTTATGACACCTAAATCGGGGATGTTGTCAGTCCCCGCCTTAACAGTCCCCGCATGGGTGTCATCGCGCTAAAGCTAGGGTGTCGTCGGATAAAGCTGGGGTATCGTAACAGCCTAATTCGGGGATGTCATCGGTCCCCGCCTTAACAGTCCCCGCACGGGTGTCGTTGCGTTAAAGCGAGGGTGTCATCGCGCTAAAGCTGGGGTGTCGTAAGAGCCTAAGTCGTCGGTCCCCGCCTTAACAGTCCCGGTACGGGTGTCGTCGCCTTAAAGCTAGGGTGTCATCGCGCTAAAGCTGGGGTGTCATAAGAGCCTAAGCCGTCAGTCCCCACCTTAACAGTCCCGGCATGGGGTGTCGTGCTAAAGCTGGGGTGTCATCAGATGAGAAGAACTGGGGTGTCGTTAACAGCCTCGGTCGGGGATGTCATCGTTCGCGCACCCCAGTTGAAACCTTAAGACACTCGTTCATGCTTAGGAGAAAACTTTACCACATCCCAGAATGAAATCGGTCAAAAAACAGTGACGACATCCAAGCTCCCTTATCCTTCGGTCTCAATGCCACCCTAGTACTAATGCTACGATGCCGCAGTTGAAACCTCACGACACCCTAGTACCAATGCTACGACACCCGTGCTTATAACTGAC
>UESW01004712.1:0-58600 GCA_900491605.1 Calamus simplicifolius | reverse complement strand
AAGAGTTACCTGTGTAGGCATGCCTTGTTGGTTCTTCATTAAAGCAACGTATTTTGTTTACCAGATAAATACTTCTTGAAGAGATGGTACAAGGACATGAAATACCAATTCGACGATTTTGACTGCAATACTGAAGGTTGTGATAAAAGCACACGAAAATCACGGTACGCAGTGACAATTTTTTATTTGAAATGTCTTAATATATTTTTCGATAACATTATGTTATTGATTGTAGATATAGTTTGCTGAGTCATCGGATGATGAAGCTCACAGAGATAGCCTCCATGTCTGAAGATGCATTTAATTTAGTGATGGATGGTCTAACACCTATATTCAAAATTATCGTGGATGCTAACTGCGCAGCTAAGCCAAGTATAGAGCTTGTAATTCAAGATCTTCAGCAAATTAGGACGAAAGGTCGCCCAAGAGAGAACAGGTTAAAGAGTGGAGTCGAGAAGAAGTCAAAAAGATCAAGAAAAATCTGGTCAAGGCAACCGTTGACGCTCCACTAATGCAAAATGAAGTAAGAGCTGCTTCAAGCAACAGCAGACTTGTATGTAGTCAATTAACACTGAGAGGACATGGAAAGAATTGTACCACCTTCCGAAACTTTGATGGACGAGTTTGATGCTTATGTATTGAGTCAACTAACATAGTAGCACATATAAAACACGGGTGTCTTTTTCAGCTAAATGAAGTGCTCATCTCGTCTACCAAGAGGATTTGATATTTTACGAATACGCTTGCACTGTTACAACACCCCAGCTCTCGCCTAACAACACCCTCGCTTTAAAGCGACGACACCCCTGTTCTCATGAAAGGACACCAATGGTTTTAGCGCGACGATACCCCAGCTCTGGGCTAACGACACCCTAGCTTTAGCTCGACGACACCCGAAAGGTAAAAATCCTACGACACCCAGTTCTCATGAAAGGACACCAATGGTTTTACGTGATGACACCCCAGCTCTGGACTAACGATACCCTAGCTTTAGCTCAACGACACCCGAAAGGCAAAAATCCCACGACACCCTGTTCTCACGAAAGGACACCAATGGTTTTAGCGCGATGACACCCTAGCTCTGGGCTAACGACACCCTAGCTTTAGCTCGACGAATCCGAAAGGCAAAAATCCTATGACACCCCTGTTTTCACGAAAGGACCAATGGTTTTAGCGTGACGATACCCCAGCTCTAGGCTAACGACACCCTAGCTTTAGCTCGATGATACCTGAAAGGCAAAAATCTAATGACACCCTTATTCTCACGAAAGGACACCAATGGTTTTAGCGCGATGATACCCCAGCTCTGGGCTAACGACACCCTACTTTAGCTCGACGACACCCGAAAGGCAAAAATACGACACCCCTGTTGTCATGAAAGGACACCAATGGTTTTAGCGTGACGACACCCCAGCTCTGGGCTAACGACACTCTAGCTTTAGCTCGACGACCGAAAGGCAAAAATCCTACGACACCCCTATTCTCACGAAAGGACACCAATGGTTTTAGCGCGACGACCCCCCAGCTCTGGGCTAACGACACCCTAGCTTTAGCTCGACGACACCCGAAAGAAAAATCCTACAACACCCCTGTTCTCATGAAAGGACACCAATGGTTTTAGCGCGACAACACCCCAGCTATGGGCTAACGACACCCTAGCTTTAGCTCAACGACACCCGAAAGGCAAAAATCCTACGACCCCCTGTTCTCACGAAAGGACACCAATGGTTTTAGCGCAACGACACCCCAGCTCTGGGCTAACGACACCCTAGCTTTAGCTGGACGACATCCGAAAGGCAAAAATCCTACGACACCCCTGTTCTCACGAAAGAACACCAATGGTTTTAGCGCGACAACACCCCAGCTATAGGCTAACGACACCCTAGCTTTAGCTCGACGACACCCGAAAGGCAAAAATCCTACGACACCCCTGTTCTCACGAAAGGACACCAATGGTTTTAGCGCGACGACACCCAGCTCTGGGCTAATGACACCCTAGCTTTAGCTCGACGACACCCGAAGACAAAAATCCTACGACACCCCTGTTCTCACGAAAGGACACCAATGGTTTTAGCGCGACGACACCCAGCTCTGGGCTAACGACACCCTAGCTTTAGCTCGATGACACCCGAAAGGCAAAAATCCTACGACACCCCTGTTCTCAATTTATGACATTCTAGTTTTCAATTTACGACATCATATATGAAAATCAAGAAATTATGAAGTAGAAAAGGCATAAATATGAATAAATCGAGGACAACCATGTTTTCAATATAAAATATTTGCATTTGCATTCAATATGAAACAGTGTTAATATGATTAAATTACATTAAATTTTCAATGAAAGAAGAATGAAAAAATTAAGAACAGTTTGCGACAAGGTCGTTGATCTTTTGGTTGAGGCCCTCTCTCAATATCGTCGCAGCTAACTGTCGTCGGTATTCTCTTACTTCCTCCACATGAAATCCATCTTCATATCAGGATTGTCCCGTCGAGCAAGACATTCCATGTATCTCAGACAGTATAGGCTGCAGTCCAGCGATCCGGCCGGTTGACTTGGGCAATCCGAAATCTCTTCCATCGGCCAAGTCATCACCTCCTCCTTATCGCAGTAGATATGGAATATGTGGCCAAGAATTGTATGCCATTTCTTCGCATTGGCCTTGTACCTGGCGTTGTGTTTTAATGAATTCAGGTGCATGAACACCTTTCTTTCCATGTCGATAGCAACAAGATGCCAGTGCGAGTTATCGGAGTTTATTATGGTGAATAGAAACGGAATTGTGCCTTATCTTCATCGGATACATCGTCAAATATCGAAGACCGTGATGATGCAGCGAGTTCATGAGGAGTTAATGGAGAATTCAGACACATAGCGGCTACGAAAACTGATGCAAAGATGCACTTATGGTATCGGTCCGGATGCTCTGTCCAGTTGCTCATCAAAAACTCCTGGCCGGCATCAATTATCCGCCAATGGAATGTAAACCGATTAATATAATTCTAAAATCAACAACTAGAAAAGGTTTCTTGAGATACTTATATCATCTATTATCATATTATTGTTAATGAGATCCGAAGACCTTTCCTTGTTACAACGCCACCTAACTTATTGGTGTACACGGTCTCGTCGGTTTGTCGTTTGCTCAAAAAAAATTTTATAATAATTTGGTCATCTTCGACCGTTGTGTTGGGCTTTGATGTGCCCACTGTCTTCGACGACTTTCTAGAACGGGTTGTCTCATAAGAATCTCCTCTGACCTTGGATGCCTTTGCTTCCTCGGCTCTTTTTTAACCCTCCTAACAAGAGAAGGCATTCCAACGATTTCTATGTCAACATCATCACCCTTGGGAGCAGGGGTGCCAAGTTTCTTATCGGATTTGGACTCCTCTTGGCCCTCCGTAAAATGCCCCTCCCCGCTCTTCTCCTCCTCTTTATTTTCAATCACATGCTCTATTTTATTGTCCAGGGATTCCCCCTCCAATCTCTTCTCCTCTTGGTCCTCATCCATCTTATTCTCCTCCATCTTATTCTCCTCAGTATTTCCTTTAACAGGCTCGAGAAGACAGTCCAGGGAAAGCCCCTCCTCTATCTTCCCGTCTCCCTTGTCCTCCTCATTTATTACATTGCTTTCCTTTCTGAGCATGGAACTGAGGAGGCTCTCAGCAATGGACAGCCTGTGCCTGAGCTCGTCGAGTTGATCCTTAACGCAGGCCAATTCAATCCTCAACTCGGCACAGCTTTCGCAGTGCTCTATTGGTTCAGGCGATGCTACTGTCTGTTGACTGAGAAGCCAGCGCTCCTCTGACAGTGGTACAGTAGCTCCTTCCAACTGCAAAGCAAGATGATAAACAAATTAATATTAAGTGAAAATATTAACATATTAAGTGAAAAATATGGTCAGAGCAATAAGGCAATGTATTAGCTTACCAAGTCGTGAGGCTGCATGTTGGCAACCCGAACCGACTGGATCTTCATTTGGTTATCATACCACTTCAACAGCCGGGGCAGTTTATTGGGATATGCTGGTGCTCTCATTGATGTATGCTCGAGAAACCACACCTGAACATGATAATTTTTTGATATAAAAAAATGTAATATTAACAAAGAAATTATACTAAAGACACTATTTCTGCATCTCAATAATCCTTACCACCAATGCTGCCGAGCATCCGAACAGGGTAGGCTGCCTCCTAACCTTTTGTGCTCTCTTTGAGTGGACCGGCTCCTCGGAACGCAAGCAAGCAGCTACTTCTGGGAGAGCCAGAACAATCAGCTCCTTGAATGCCGAAGCCAGTCGATCTTATCCAACTGACTTAAGTCATCCAAGTGCTGGATGAGATAGTGGACATCTCTGATTAGACTTTGGAGCCAAAAACATGGAAAACATGTAGGCGATCCAAAGTCTGACGGTGTCCTCGATATCTTCCTGTACCTTAGATGATCGGAGTCAGAAAATTAACTTCTCCAAACCTTCTTGACGAAGATCTAAACCCTGGCCAAATCGTCTGAACAACCTTCCGTTGAACAATTTGCTGGAGGTATCGATCTTCTTCCCATGAGCTGGAAGGCCAAGAATAAGTGCGACTTCGTTGGCACTGAATAGAACTGGCTTGCCACAGAAAATGAACTCGTCGCCTCCATTGTGACATCTTATGATGTCTGCTAGCAGTCGCCCGTCGACTGTGAAAGTTTGCATGTCGACGAAGGCACCAAATGGGGTCCTTCGAATAAGTTTTATATGTTGTCTGGTAAACCCCATCTTCCAAACCTTCTGAACGTATACGGCGGCCTACAACTATTCTTAAATAGCTGGGAAGCCTTCATTCGGGGACTGGAATAATTTTCATGTCATCTAAAACAGGGGTAAAACATACTAGTCAGCTGGGTGCCATTATGTATGAACTAGGGTGTCATGACATTTTAAGAGAGGATGTCATAATATCTTAACAAAGGGATAAACATACCTGAAGGAGACGCATCCTCATTCCAATGAAGAACGATGTCCTTGCTCTGTTTCGCCATTTTCTCCTTCTGGTTCTTCTTTGTTCGCGGTCTTCGTCCACAAACGAAAGCACTCATCTCCATGAATGAAGTAGATGGAAGAAAAAACTATAAAAAAAATTTAGAACACCGGTGGCTTCTCGAGCAATAAACGAATGACTTCTAGGGTTTAGAAATTTTTTTATGCCAACCTCAGAGAAATATGAAAGGACACAGGAGCGCCACGATCATATCGTCGATATGCAAACCCGTAGGAACCGGCCACGTTATGCAACTTTTCTCAAAAAGATGGCATAGCCGAGTTACTAGGATGTCATCGAATTACAACTAGGGTGACGTCAAAATTCTGCTAGTTCAAATTTATCGTAGTGGTGTCATAAGTTTTTACCAAGGGTGTCGTGAGGTTTCAACTGGGTGTCGCGAAGGATTTTCGGTCGAAATCCTCCTGGGGTGTCGCAGAGATTCTCTCCGTGGTTAGTTATAAGCACGGGTGTCATAGCATTGGTGCTAGGGTGTCATGAGGTTTCAATTGGGGTGTCATGGGGATTCTCTCCGTGGTCATTTATAAGCACGGGTGTCGTAGCATTGGTATAGGGTGTCATGAGGTTTCAACTGGAGTGTCGCAAAGGATTTTCGGTCGAAATCCTCCTGGGGTGTCATGGAGATTCTCTCCGTGGTCAGTTATAAGCATGGGTGTCGTAGCATTGGTGCTAGGGTGTCGTGAGGTTTCAACTGGGTGTCGCAAAGGATTTTCGGTCAAATTCCTCCTGGGGTGTCGCGGGGATTCTCTCCGTGGTCAGTTATAAGCACGGGTGTCGTAGCATTGGTGCTAGGGTGTCGTGAGGTTTCAACTGGGGTGTCGCGAAGGATTTTCGGCCGAATTCCTCCTGGGGTGTCGCGGGGATTCTTTCCATGGTCAGTTATAAGCACGAGTGTCGTAGCATTGGTGCTAGGGTGTCGTGAGGTTTCAACTGGGGTGTCGCGAAGGATTTTGGCCGAATTCCTCCTTGTGGTATCGCGGGGATTCTCTCCATGGTCAGTTATAAGCATGGGTGTCGTAGCATTGGTGCTAGGGTGTCGTGAGATTTCAACTGAGGTGTTGCGAAGGATTTTCGGCTGAATTCCTCCTGGGGTGTCGTGAGGTTTCCTCTTGGGACGTCGTAAAGCTTACTACGGTAACCGGGTATTTGGCTTCCCGACACTCTCTTCAGTAATGGTTTCTTCTGTTCCCCATCCCCAAAACTCAGCGAGGGGGCGCAAACCTTCGTTTCCTGTCAGCGCCCACTGAGATGGTGGCACGTGGCGAGTTTCCATGATAGGGGCGCCGGAGCTAATAGCTCGGGCAATCGAAACACCCGCCAGGAGTAGCTTAAATATGGATGGGGGAATGCCATCGTTAATCACTTTTTCAGCTGATCTTTCAAAATTTTTGGATACTGAGATGGCTTCTAGAGGCGAGGAGCGATCGACTGAACCGCCAAGCAGGGGCGTCAGTGGCTGTGGGGGGCCCCATGGGAGCCGCACCAAGGTAACCGTCGATGGGGAGGTCTTTGCGTCGTCGCTCACAAACCGCGAGCGACTCCACAGGGCGGCCGAGCAATATCTGACCGTTTCAATGAGAGTGATCGAGCTCCTGCGTCGAGCCAACAGCCAGCTGGAGGGGCAAGTAGCGTCCCTCTAGCGCCAGATCGCCGAGTTAGCCCCGCAGCATGGGGGGAGCTCGGCAGCGCCCGGAGAAGATGACAAGCCCCAGTGAGGGCTCCTGTACTTTTTTCTTTTATTTTCTTTTTATTTTTCTTTATGTGATGAATAAAAAGAAATTTTAGTAACTTTTGTGTTTGCTGCCAGACCGAAGGATAAGGGAGCTTGGATGTCGTAACTGTTTTTCGACCGATTTCATCTTGGGATGTGGTAAAGTTTTCTCCTAAGTGTGAATGGGTGTCTTAGGTTTGTAACTTGGGTTTTTTAATAATTCAACTGGGGTGTCCTCACTGTTTTTCAGCCAAATTTATTGTGGGGTGTTACGGGCCTTCTCTCCGTGGTCAGTTATAAGCACGGGTGTCGTAGAATTGGTGCTAGGGTATCATAAGGTCTCAACTGGGGTGTCGCGAATGATTTTTGGCCAAATTCTTCCTTGGGTATCGTAAGGTTATAAGCATGGGTCTCGTAGCGTTGTCTCTAGGGTGTTGTGATGTTTGAACTGCGGTGTCACGAAGGATTTTCGGCCGAGCATAATAGGGGTGTCGTATTTGTTTAACAGAGATGTCTTATTTCTTTAACTTGGGTGTCACAATACTCCCGATTTTCTCCTGCAATGTCACGAGGCTTTTCTCCAGCATTCGTTTGGAGCACGGGTATCGTAGGCTTGTAACTACAGTGTCTTAACAATAAATCTGGGGTATCGTAGCTTTTATGACGACACTATAGCTCTCATGCGCGACGACACCCTACCTTTAAGGTGACGACACCCGTTCCGTGACTGTTAAAAGGCGGGGACCGACGACATCCCCGACTTAGGCTCTTACGACACCCTAGCTCTCATCTGACGATACCCTAGCTTTAAGGCGACGACACCCGTTTCGGGACTCTTAAGGTTTAAACTGGGGAGTCGCTCCCCCCTCTTCTCCTCTTGGCCCTCCGTATAATGCCCCTCCCTCCTTTTTCTCCTCTCTTTATATTCATTCCCATGCTCTCTCTTAAGGTTTAAACAAGGACTTTTACTTCCTGCTGCGGATGACATTTTCTCCAGAAGTTTTCTTCCGACCGAATTCCTCAGAGCGAGGGCTCAGGATCTTGCTCAAACCTTGGATTGATTCCTTAGCATTCGAAAGCCAGAGCGAGGGCTCAGGATCTTGCTCAAACCTTGAACTGATTCCTTAGCATCCGAAAGCCAGAGCGAGGGGGAAGAAAGAGTTTTTCTTGCACAAATGAAATCCAAAAAAAATGGCGGTAGAAGTAGGCTGGAGGGAAAGGGCATTTTCGTTTGCACAATAATTTTAAAATAAAGGAGAAGCACTTTTAATGGCCGTCACGATCAGAACATAACATCATAGCAGAGCCATACCGTTCCGCATCGTCAGTCATGTAGGATCTATGTGGACCAATCAGAAGAGACGATGTAGCCCATGTAGAACTTGCTACATCGAAGACGATGTACAAAGACTTTTCCCGTAGAGAAAAGTCTTGCTGCCAGGTGATCAGCGACCATCTAAAGTTGGACTGGATTGGACCTAAAAGCATATGGCCGTGGTTGCTTTAAACCTCGGTCCTCTGCTCCGCGTACTCGGCTTCAGGATTTCATTCTCATGGTATGGACCTCTGACTCTTCGTCAACACTACTAACAAGCAGCAACTTGAAGAAATAGCTGCTTCCAAGAAAAATATAATAATAATAATAGAAAAGAATGAAACAAATAAATCCTTTAATCTTTCTGTTGAAATGTTTGTGCAAGATAAGATGTTGAGCTCTTATCCAAGGACTTTAATTTACTCATCAAAGGTTTTCCTACAGAAAGATCTGGTTACTTTTGCGTAGGAACGGATTCTTGCTCCCTACTGTCTTTAGGTACCATTGAGGGTTTATTTGTTTCAATATTGAAATTAAAATTAAATTTATTAAAATTAGATTTGAATTTACTTATCCTTTCTACTTATTTGGTTCATATAAAAATTAAAATCAAAATTAAATTAATTCCTCTTATTGTCATTTGGTTCATCCAAATCTAAGAAGCAAAACCAGTCTAGTTTTTTAATTTTCCTTTGAGAATCAAAAACTTTAAAATTTACTTTTTAAAAAAACATTGGTATATACTTAATTTAATGTTTATTTATAAATAAATAAATAAAAATTAATGAATTTGAGAAGATCATAATACACTACAACATAATAATATCTTTGAGATCTAAGAGCTCTCGAGTGCCTAAGAAGAGAAAAAAAAAGAAAAACCTAGGGTTTTTTTTGGGAATTTAATTGATATTTTATTTATTTTTAATATACATGCAGCAAGAAAAGTTATTTGTTTTGATGCTGTGGAGGAGAAGTGGGGTAAGATGAGAAAAAATAAAATAAAATAAAAGAGCGGGTATAAAGAAGGATGAGATCAATTACATATAAGAATAATTATGATACTTAGAATCAAAGTAAGAGTTCAAATTATAAAACCTTCCTAAAATATGATTTTAATTTCAAATGGATTTGAAATCGATTCAATTTCATCCAACAATGGGATTGGGATTAATGATTCCTATTTCTTTTTAAAGCATCGTCTTTGCAAATGAAATAGACCCTAAGTTCTTGAGCTTTGAACGAGGAATAGTGCCTTGTAAGTAACTTAGAAGTATTCCATTGGTGCTAAGGAATAGTACCTTATACGTAACTTATAAGTATTCCATCGGTGCTAAGCACTTTATATTTCATTTCCAATATGAGAAAGATCTTGTTAAAGTTAGTACCAAAGTTCTTAAAAGGTTTTGGGGCCAAATGTTTGCTTTAGAACCATGAAGACTAAATTTTAAAGCATATAATACCTTAATCTCAAAATCTATTGATGGGGATTAAAAAGCTATTGGTGGAGTTCAAACGAAAGATACATATTCTTTAAATTGCTTCAATGATGAGCAAACCCCTTTACCTGGATAATCTAACAAAAAATTGAAGTTATGAAACTTTACAAGGGTATACATTCAGATCCATTTGAATTGTAAGGATCCTACCTAGCAGACCTTTACTTATGAAGGGATCCCTTTTTTTGGCTATAAATATGGAACATTGGGCATAGGACAAATGCACATCAATTCGCTATGCAAACTAAAAAGATCGCTATTATAGAACAAAATCTAGCACCTTCAAAAGCCTTTATCAATATGTTTATGAATTTTTAAGGTGATTAAATGTATTAAGTATGGCCGGCTATTAGACGACAACAAACCTTTTTCATTAGAACAAGGAGGTATATGCAAACTCATAAATATATAAATAAAAACAAATAAATAATACACACACTAGACCATTTCAAAGACATTAAACAGCCCTCGATTCAAATAATTCAGAATACAAAGTTTCATAAGCATTTAAAGAAAAGGTTTTTCTTTATTAGATGATATAATTTTTTTCTATGCTTTTCCTTTAACCTTTTTTCTTGTGTTATACAATCCTTTGCTTGTATTTCAAAAGAGCCGTGTGAGTTCAAATTGCTTCGTAAAAGTTAATTTTTTCGGAGGAATGATAAGGATTATGGATCAATTCATAGATTTAATTCTTTAAATTAGAAAGAAATGAAGGATTTGTTTTATCATTTCTATGAATATAATATTTTGATTATGTTTATTGGAGTTATTGTTGGGGTTAGTTCTCGATGAACAACAATGGAATCAACCTCGCTGGAGAAGTATTATGGGCTTACACTTCTTGTTGTCAACGATCAGATCGGTGCAGTGGTAAAGCATCTATCCTCAAATCCGTTAGTCCTGGATTCGAAATCTATAAACCCTAAAGACTAGGATTTAAATATATGACTCCATAAACCCTAAGCACTAGAGTTAAATTCATGACCGAGTAGGATTGATCCAAACTTTTCAAAAACTTCATGGACTAACCCAATGAGATTAAACTAATCCCCAGTCTGTATACATCCGAACTTGATTTAATCTCAATCCTTGAACTCACATCCAGTCCAATACAAGTTATAGCCCCCTTGAGCCTTGATAGCACCATCTCAGGCCCAAAAGTTATTAAGTAATCAAAATTTACCATCTAATATCTCGAATTCAATAACATGCTACAATATAACAATTGATTTAAAAATCACTCCAAAATTTAAACTTTTCATTCGAAATTAAATATAAAAGACAATAGCTCATATGTCCCATAAACATCTGCTTGTCTTCCATCGCTCTGCACCACTTATTATGACACTAATCTTACAAAAAAAATTATTCACATGGGTAATAGATACTGGAACTCAGAATCATAAGGCATTATATCCACAATGTCAGATATTTTTCCATTATTTTTTCCTTTCACACACTCGACCATGGATTTCCTCAAAGACCAGGATGTCGGAAGCTGGTTGCATATCCAATCCACCAATGAATCAAGGTCCGCAGCAAAGTCATGCATGTTGGAGAACAAGAGATTTGAGATCATTAGCCTCTTGGTGGTAGTCACCACTAAGGAAGCCTGTAGGTACTCCAACTTGGATTTTTCCAACTCATTTAAGACACTATCAGCTGTGTATATTTTCACCTGCACATAAATTCCCAATCTATTGTTGGCATGCTTTAGAAAGCAAGGATTATTTTGGGCCAGTGGCTCGACGGTGTATGCCCAGTTTGTTAATTTGTTGTTATCATTCATTACTTGATAAGCTTTAGTTAACATAGGATAATTGTGAGCGATATTATGAGGTATGATATGTAGATGAGGTAAGGTCATTAAAGGTATGTTTGATTTTTAAAAAATAGACATATTCCTTATTTTTATTTTTATAAATAATAAAAATATCTTTAAAAATATGCTTAGTGAATGAAAATAATAACAATTTTTTTAGAAAATATAATTTAAAATGATAAAAAATTAAAAGAATCTAAAGATGTTTCATTATTTTTTATTAAAAAGAAAGTAAAAAATAAAGAACTTGACATCACTTTTATTTCCTTTCTTTTATTTTAAAAAATAGAAATATAAAATCATTGTAAAAATATATATTGGGTTATATTATTTTTGCTTTTCTATTTTTAAAAGCAACTTCTTTTGGAGTCTAGGACAACTGTTTGAGAAACTATAATATATATTACTAATATAATAATATATATAATCATATAATATTAATTATTATAATATATAACATATTATTAATATTATACTTATAATTATCAACATATATATATTACCATATCAAATAATATATTATTATCTTAATATATAATTAATATTATATTACTAATACATTAAATATCATATATTATAATATAGTATAAATATATCATACATATTTCTAGTATTATTAATATTATATTATAATATGTAATGTATATATAAGATATTATATTATATTATATTATATATATATATTATATTATTGTACCATAGAAGTTGGCAATATTTTTTTATTTTTTATTTGCTCTTTTAAAAGGCATTGTTTATAATGAAAACACTTATAGAAAATAATTTTTATTTTTACTCACCAAATAATTTTTTTAGACATTAGACATCAAAAATAAAATTGTTTTCAGAAAATAAAATTAAAAAAAATAAATAATATTTTGGAAACCAAATGCAGCCTAAATGTTTCATCAAAATATGTTCTACATAAAAGATGGCTCTAATTAAAACATTCAAGTTATAAAGTGGTTTTTCATAGGTGTTACTAATGTCATGGTTAATCTCACTATTAAGTATTAATGATGGGAGAAAATATGCTTACAGCTGGAGAAGATTTACTCCCGCAACTTAATGCAAATATAACATTAGGCTCTGAGTGTTCCAACCCATAAATATTCCACATGGCTTCTTCTTTATCATCCTTCTCTCCTTTCCAATGGTCCTATTCAAAAAAGTCATGCACACATTGTACATTAATTTTCTAAAAATACATGAGGCTTTACTTAAAGATTCTAAAATGATAGCTTAAGATCAGCTATGAAAAATTAAACTTAAAACACTTACCTCTTTCATGCTTGATGGTCGTTTTAGAATAAAATGTTCTATTGCTAAAGCATTAAGTTTGTTGCCTCCTATATTAAGCACAACCTAAACAACAAAAATGGTTTTTAATGACAATCGTTTAAAAATTTATATATAGCAATCAAATGAAATATAGTGACGCATGCTTTGAATACCTTATTTTTCAAATCAAGTACCTTCTCTGGATTTGAAGGCAAACCATGTTCTAAGAATCCCTAAAAAGGCCATAAACATACATTATAGGTTAGATAATGCTTTGATAAAGATCTTTAACTAATATTTAGAATGAGTTAAAAATGGTTGTAACCATACTATACATGCATGACACAGGTGTTGTACATGTTGATCCAAAATGCTAGTTTCTGATGTGGGTCAAAAATCTTAAGTCCACCTCTCGGAGACCGTTCAATAACACCCTAAAAAATAAGTTAAAAGAAATTAGAATTGCTATCATAACACAAAAAATGAATATATGAAATAAATTATTATGTAATGCAAGCTCTAGCCCTACAATAACTAACTAGGCTTAATTTTATAAGAATCTATAAAAAAAAGATACAAAATGATAAATGATAATTCTTAATAAGTGCTAATTTAAATCATTTAATATTATAAGTCAAGATGATAGTTACCTTAGTTGGTTCAATAAAGGAAGCGAATTTGATATGTCCTTTAAATCCAAAGAACTTAATGTGAATTTAACAAGATTCTTATAAGGACCAATATCTCTCGAAATAGAACCTTCAATCTCAAAATTCCATAGGGATCTTGCTGCCTTTTCTCTCTCTGAGTGCTTGCTTTCAAATTCATGCTACCATTAATTCTAAAGCTTCCGGATCTTAAAAATGAAATGTTGGACCTCGATAAATTCCCTGATTTTTCTAGCTCCACAGCTCGAGAAGTTCTTATTAACCTTAAAAAAATGCAAATCAAGCATTCATAATTTTCTCAGATAATTTGTTTGGTTGGTACTTTTGATACTCCTTATCTGATGACTTTGCAATGAAAAAAGGTTCCTGTAAGAACTTGAGCAATGTATCTGCATCAACATTTGATGCCTGAAAAATGAATTAAAATTAAAATTAGCCATAAAAAGATTAAAAAAATAATTTGCAATAAGTCATAACATAATAATAAAATATGTTTGGATGTATGTCTATCTTCCTTTTATCCTTTTTTTTATTTAAAAGACATTTATATTGTAGCTGAACGTAACACTGTGAACTAAGAGAAATTGAACTTACTCTAATTGTTGGATGTCTTGGGGGCAACTTAGGTATAGATGCCTTCTCGATCGCTCCACTTTTCATCAAACTCTCTCTTTTAATTCCATCACCTTCTGATTTCCCTTTTGTCAATCTTAACCATACTTTTGGTATCTCCATCATTAGTGAAACCATGGATTAAATAGTCCCCTTTTATTGCTTGATTTATGAAGAACATTGGTTTGGTTTCCATTGCAACCTTCTCTGCATTACTTTAGTATTTAAAGCTCGAGCAGGAGACATTGGTGGATGGCCAAGATATGAAACTGCATTAGCATTTATTTGCTTATAATCACTAGACATTGAAGTCTCTTTTATTTGAGCCTCTTGTTCATTGCTTAAACCTTGTTGGATTTTATTCACTTCATTTTCAAGACGAGCTATCTCTTCTTCCACCATTACAAATTCGGCTAGAAGTTCTTTTGCCTGTGTAATTTATATATAAAATGATTAGTAGCTAGTTAATTAAAAAAATTAACCTTTCTAAAGATAAAAAGAAAAGCAACATGCATAAGACAACAAGCAAGTTCTAAAGTTGAAATAAATTCTATAATATATATATGATATTTTAAGTTAGCATATATAATTCACTTACTTGATATAATTGCCAAACTATGAGATCATAACTCTACTTAGATAATTATGTATGGCATAATTATTATAAAGACTTTATTTTTTCTCAAAAATGAAACTATGTCATGCTTTGGATAATTGTGGAAGGTTTTCAGAGGTTTAGAAAATTTAAAATATAGTAAGTTATATGATATTAATGCAAAATTAATATGAAGGTTGTTAACTTTAATTCTTGGAGCATATAAGTTGTTAAAATATTTAATAATTTGGTTCATTATGATACTTATTACGCATACCACACCTAGGTATTGATACATATTAATGTTTGATATAATACAATGGCTCAACTAACTTGGCTTTATGTCATACTCACCATATTATTTTGTTTCGAGCTATAACATGGCTAGGCATGAGGAAAAAGGCCTCTTGACTTTGTATAGATGTGAAGTATGTACTATATTATATTAAACATATTATATCATATCAATAAAGTATCAATCCAATATCTAATATTAGAATATTATTCTTATTTAGTAATATATTAAACATTTGTTTACAAAACACTTTAAGAGAAAAAGGCATTGAAATGTTGCTCTACTCTTTAGCAATATTAACTTCATAAGAAAAAAAGTATTCAAGAAAAACAAAATATTCCTTTCAACTACAAATATTTTCTATAATTAATTTATAAAAAACTGTACCATTAGCTTCTACCATAAATCACAGCCGCCTCCTATTATAATTTAAATAAATCTTTCATTTGACTCATTTAAATAATTATAGCCTTTGCAAAGATAATTATCAATTGTTTATAAAAAAATAAAGTGCATATGTTAGAGAAAGTATATTGGTCCCAAAAAATTACTTGATATATATATATATATATATCTTCAAATTATATAATAAAAGTTAGTGGTTTGACGCATAGTTGACAAATGAATTAGATACATTTACTAATACTTAATGATACCAAATGGGTAAAAGTATTATAATTTTAGGATTTATTGTATGGCTTAGCTTCAACTTTGACAACTTAAAGATTGGCAAACCAAAAAAAAAATAATTTGAAATAAAGAAAATTAAGACCACATAATAACTTATTGGCAAAGCACCGTCATTATGATAATTATATAAGTTAGAGTCTAGTTATTATAACTACCAAAATTTTAAATCTTATGGTATAATGGAATCTTGGTATCTTCGCAAAATGGCATACTCTGCAATGCCATCTCATCTCGATAGCTTCTATTGTCTAGTATCTTGAAAAGTACTTATCTCTCTCATTCTTTCTTTATTTTTTCTTATTTTATTTTGTTCTTTATTTATTTTTTTTTCTTTTTCCTCTTCTCTAATATTTTCTTTTATTTATTTCTTTTCTCCTCATCCTCCTCTGTTCTTCTTTCCTTGTATCTTTTTCATCTCCTTTCTCTCTTTTTTTTTTCTTTCTTCTTTCTTCCTCTATCCTTTTTTATATTTCTTTTATTCTTCTTCCATCCTTCTTCTCCCCTTGTTTTTCCTTATTCTTTTCCTTTACAGATGGATTGTAGAGTTTTACCTCTATTTTCACACAATAAGATCATTACGACGCCTTATATTCTACTAAAGATTAATACCTTGATGATTATCATTTAAACAATAAAAATCATGCACAACTAATATTTTAAAGGCTTCAGATTTGGTACCATTGAACTCTTGGTGCATTACTATATGAAACTTCTTTTTCTAAAAACTGATTACTATCTTTTTTTTTTTTTTTTTTTGGAGGGGTGGGGGAGTCTTTTAGGTTGCTAACCAACATCCTAAATTAATGAGATAAATTAGGTTAAATTTTAGGAGGATAAAGAAGTTCCTAAATCATTGAATCAAAACTAAGATTAAGTTTATCATATTTTTTTTCGAGTTTTAATTAGTAGTGATTTTTCTATACAGATCTTTTTTTTTTTTGAGAAATAAACAGCTTCTTTTCTATTATAAAGAATATCTTCCATATCTAATGCCACAACAATATTTGTTGATTATAATTAATTTTGATTTGCTTTGCAGATTCATGGTTGGTCAGAAATTATCTATTTGGATTCTAAAGTTGCCTCACTCTTCTAGGACAGATGAGTAGTTTAAAAGATAAAAATACCTTTTTTGGAAGGAAGCTTGGAATATGAAGGATGGGTCTTGCAGCTTTAGGGAGTAGAGCGCGTTCTAAAATTTCATGCACTTTCTCCTCATCATTCAACATTTTTGAAGTTGAGCCACCTACAAATACATCATTTTTTAAAAAAAATCATGACTCCAAAACAAACATAAACCACATCCAGAGGTCTAGATGTAACATCCTATGGGACTGCAAACTTAATCCTACTTTTCCAACAAATCTATGGTCTGAAATCCAGGTCTGTACAAAAATGTCCTAATTTATCTTTCTTATTTTCATATTTGGATAATATCAATCACTGGTCCCTAACAGGAAAGTTTCTTGCTTCTTACTCTCAAAAAAAAAAAAAAAAAAGAGAGAGAGAGAGAGAGGAGAAAAAAAATAAAATAAGGAAAGAAATTAAGAAAGCAAGCAAGCTTCTGATTTGGAGACTACATATTGGCTTGGAGCAAAAGAAAAAAAAAGGGGGAAGCCAACCCAATAAAATTCAGTATTTTCAAATTGAATTCAAGAAGCCAGTTTACTTACTTGCAACAAGAACTTTCTATGTAATTAATCTCCACATTTTAACCATTCACAATTTTCACTTGGCCTTTGCAGGTTAAAACCACCATCATCACTCTGTATCAATGTAATGATTTATGTATAACTGTCATCAATATTATGTGCAATATATTGTTGATAGCATCTATATTTATACATTATTTAATTTTTATTTTATGACTCATTCTCAAGTTTGTACCTGAAATTTTTTTTTTAAACCTGAATTTGCTCAAAAAATTCAAAAGATCAATATGATAAATATTCAATCCGATCCAATCCAAATTGAATCAAAATATATTAGACTTGGATTCAACTTCTAGCCTTGGGTCCAACTCAACTCACTGGCATCCACAGGTCACGGGAGGAGAATTAAGACATACTTTTCAAGCAAAGTGCGTGCTAGGCGCGTTAAATGCTCTGTTTCTCCCACTCGACCCCACATTGAAAGAAATGACCAACCACCTTAAATTCCTGGGTGTAGTTGTTGGGGCCACTTGTATCCCATTTGGGACCGATTTTGTGATGATATTGCTTTCCCAGCAATCAAACCTGGCGTTGTGTCCCATTCACAGCCATCAAACTCAGGGGGATGCGAGGTGGGATTCCCAAGTTTGACAACAGACCAGAGTGGGGTAGGTGAGGTAGCAGCAGTTTGTTTCTCAACGTCAAGTGCAATCTCTTCAGGTCTATTTTTCGATTCTAACATTAATCTCTATACCATAGGTCTACATGCACAATGACCAACCTGAAATTAAAGTCAAAAAAGCTACTAAAAGTGAAAACTTTGATGGAACTTATGGAAAGCATCTCACCTCTTGTTCAAGTTCTTGCCTCCTCTGTTTCACACTCATGTCCTTCTTTCTCTGTATTTCCCAAAGGAAAAAGAAAAAAAAAATCATATAAATCACCAAAACTAATATGATCAATAATGTCAAGAGCTGAAACGCAATTGCTCTTTGGACCACTGATGGAAATTGAAATATATTGCATTTATAATCATGTGACAGGAAACAAACTCATCAAGTTTCAGTAGTACATCACCCCAAAAATTTTGAAACACAACAAACAAAGCAATAAATAAAACACCGCAATGCCCACCTTTAATGCATTCTATATATCAAAACCAGCAAACATTCTTAAAAAAAACAATAACCAACTCCAGAGCATCTACACAGCATGGTACAAGTCAGACGCAAATGGATATCATGTCGCCCTTTCTCGTTCCTTTTCTTCTTTTTCTCTGTTTTTACCCATCGGGGGGCCATGTTCTGACAACAAAAATATAACGAGATGCGTGCAAGAGATGCAGGCACGGAGGAACTAGATTTGATCATGAGGTGCAGAACAGAACAAGAAGTATGATATAATAAATCTAAGCTTACCGTTCGGGGAGTGGCGGGAGACTTGGCCGGCCGTGATTGCCGTGCGCCATGAGAGACGAAGGGAAGATCCGGCTCCTCCTCAGCCCAAAGCAGCACGGCGAGCAGTCGCTAAAAAGGCCAGGGTTGGGGCTGGGGTCGGTGTTGGTGAAGGGATTCTGGTGGGAGGGGGGGATGGAGCCTTGGGGAATAAGAAATTACGTTGGACTTAGGTGCCAGGAGAGGATGGGAGGGAGCTTTCACAGGGTTGGTTTCGGGTAAGGGGTCGAATAACCGCTTCACTCGAGCACGGGGCATCACGGGGGGACGGCGAAGGGAGAACTTTCCTTCGCTTCCAATCGTAGTAGCTGTGTGGGGTTTTGGCTTGTAATATAGTTTGATTGCTGGGTGGTTATGCTAATATTTTATGAGCTATATTATATAAGATGAGTGCTACTTTTGGTTAAGGTATTACGTGCAATGGTTGGTACATTACCCAGACGTGTAGATTTGGATATCGCGGAATTTTGTGAAGCAGGATTTTAACTTGCAGTCCTTCATTTGATCATCATTTTATGTAATATATAGTCCCTAAAGCTAACATATTATACTTGTCCTGTGCGAGTGTTGTTTGGACCAGAGTCCCTGGCTTTGTCTACTTATGTTGGATTCTATATGCAGCATTGAATGTGTGCATAATTGAGGATAGAGTACTCGATGAACATGGGCTGATAGGTGGACCATGGCTCATCCTAGTGGCAGCAACATCACTCCACATAGCAATTAAAATTCAGGACAGTGCATGGCATGACGCTGATCCGCAAGAAATTATTGCAATCGAATTTGGTTGATGTTTCCTGTTGGCGGCGAGGCACCAAAGCGTGACATGAGGCGGGAGTCATTCAGAGCTTTTATTGTGCGTCCGTGGGACGGCAGGGGATCAACAGTGTGGAACAGCTACAGCCTCTGGCACCGGCTTGGGCGAGGTACAAACAGTTCTTGGAGGGGTGAGGGCGCGACTTGGAAGCCTACTAACCGGACGCTTTAGTTGTAATGCGGTGGCACGAAGGTCCTCGACGAAGTTGCAGAGAGAGACAATGGTCAAAGTAAAAAATATTTTTCTTATTATATTTATTTGAATCTCTGCCAAATCTAATTTAATTAAATTCGCATGGAGTTACGGTAACAGTGAAAGGCATGACTTTCTAATTTTTGAAAATAGCCAAAAGGAAAAATTATTTGTTTTCATTTTATAAAAAATGAAAATACTTTTTAAAAAGAAAATAAAACAATAGCACGATATTTTTTTTATCTCGTTTTTTTTTTTTTTTGATTTCGTTCTTAAAAATAAAAAAAGGAACAAAACAAATGCCAGACTGGCTTGGAAACTGCTGTCTCTATCGTACATCCATGCTCTCCGTCCGCTCCCCTGTCATGATGGTGGCAGTTCCGATATTCTCTGCTAGAGAACTACGTACGGTCTCTTACGACAGCACAATAGCACATTCATTTTAGGGGGAAAGCACCGGCTAGCCTACCATTCATCGCAACCACCAAGTCTCAGAAGATATAAAGCACTCGACTATAGTGAACATAGTTGGCATCTTCTCGCGTGGAACCGTAGAGAAGCAAGGCTCCAAAATGTGTTAATGGATTTGCCATTTGAAATTGACCAAATAAACATAACGATGCCTTCACGCTGTAGAGCTTCAGACGGTGCCTTGCAAGCATTCCCAGTCATTATGAAACCCGTATATGGTAAATAATATGGACCGCCACATTGAAGGAAGGGAAAGGAGCAGAAGTCCGAAGCACCTGCCCTTGGGACTTGGGAGTTCATAGAAGTGCGCATACTTCGTAATTTTGGTTGCAGGAGATTCGCTCAAAGTCTTCTGCAATATTTGGCGGTTATCCAAATTCTGCCTCTCTTCACAATTCGCCAGAGGTGTTATTTTAAAGGAAAAGGTCTCGCCTATATATCTAACAAAATATATGAGCTAGGAGATTTATGGGAGATCCTCTACCTACGGTTGCAAAGGATGTCAGGGATATAATCTCCAAAGAGAGTTTATTATTATTATGAAGAAGTTGGGCTACACAATTAGGTCCACATATCAGTAGTTTTTCAATTTTGAGGCTTGTCTCTCCGCCACAAAGAGTGCAGCAAAGCAAAAAAATCAAAACCTGACTTAAACCAGCATGGTAAGTTGGAAACATCCTGACAGGTCATGCCATGCTCAAGCTTACACGAATGATAAACAAGCTAAGCTCAAGTAATAGAGACAATTATGTGCTCATAAATTTAATGCAATGGAATACTACCACAACAGCAGAAGCAAAATTTTAATCCCAAACTAAATTTAATGTAAACGAGTACAATTTACCTCTATGAAATTTATTCAGACTACGAAGAGTTTTCCACGTTCAGCCCGCGATGAATTCAGGCCTGCCACTTGGAAACCAGGCCAGACCAGGCCACATTCCCCAAAACTTGAGACTTGACAAGGACACGCACACTATAGCAGCAAGCAGACATGCAGATAATAGCAAGGATTTAAAAAAAAAAAAACTTGTAATTTTGACGTTTCATAGGAGAGTACATAGAAGAAAAACAAGATTAAAGCAGCATGACATGGACAAAAAGGTAGTACTGGCATAAATGAACGTCTTATTTAAAAGTGATTGTGCTGATCCAGATACCAAAAAGAGCGTTGGATTTGACATCCCTCATAAATGGAACTTAGGCTAAGAGGATGGACCTCTTTTTTTCTTCTCTTTTTTGGTAAAAAAAGATGAACTCATTTATCTGCCAGCCTTTCGCTCAATCCAAATCCAAGCTTTTCAAGCATGACTATGTCTTTCACTCACGTCCAAATCCAAGCTACCGAAGCGTACACTTCATAAAATGATGGGAAATCAAAACTGCAAGAAAGATTTTCAAGTGTCGAAGTTGTTATTCAGGTTGAGACTCTAGGTGCCAACAAAGAAGGATGCTGCTGAAAACCAATAGAAACATCAACAGTAGCTGCAGAGACCAGTACCCGTCAAGCTTGGGTGGTCTGATCGTTTGTGGAGTCCCCAGATGCCAGACCTCGAATCTTGACATCGTAGTAGACTTCTTCAACTCTTCTCAAGTCATACTTCATGCCTGCCATGATAAAGTTGCGTTGGAAAGTTGGATAAGCACATAAGATTCAAATAACAGAAATTTAGCTTCTACCAGTAAAACCAAAAATATTAGCTTCTGAAATGGAGCCACAAAATGTATGCATGCAAGTTTCTGTAAGCAAGCATATTTATCACTACCGGTTTAAGCGTACAAGAAAACACATGAGAACCTACCATCGAATTTTTTACGCAAAAAGTCATTTCGAAGGTTTAGCATCCTAAATGCAGCATGGAGATCAGTCAAGAACTTCAACACCTTTCTGGGACAATCATAATCCCCAGCAGTGACTTGATTTACCACATACCTGGGCTGGAAAGGCATGAACTGTGTCAGTAACTCATTCCGTTATAGTCATACTAATAGTAAATAAACAAATGCTATAGCTGGCATACAATGCCTTACCATTTCATTGGACATGAAACACAGTCCTGCAAAAGAAAAAGAAAAAGAAACATTACTTTGCTTAGTATTCTATAGCAAAGCCTCCAACACAGTAGGCAGATTTGTTCTTTTCCATCTAGAAATTACAGCAGATCACAGTAACATATACAAGGGATACCAGATGACAACATTGACGTTTAAATATACACCCAAATCAAGCTACAGCACTATCAACAATGTACCTGAAGAAGCACAAATTTGTTCAACAGTTCCTAGGAAATTATCAGATATTATTTGAAGAGAACCAAAAGGTCATAAGCTCCAAGATAACCACCACTAAGAAAATAATTATCAAGGAAGAAAGATTGCAACGAGTTTTTTAGAATGGAAACAGAAGGTCATGTGAGAGATGGCACAAGTAGTTTTCAAGCTTGATTTAAAGAATCCAATTGATGAAGCAGCCCGTCCAGGGAAGAAAGAACATATCCAATGGATCACAAAGAACCAGATCTCGATGAATATTCTTCCACTAACTGTTGTTTGCCTAGTTTCCAATTTTTCAGAAAGAAAGTCAACAGCATTTTCATATAAACAAACACAAGCATTTTACTTGATGGAATACAAATTATCATGGGGAATTTCTTCCATGAGCTGTGCACGTTTCAGGATGAATATGGTTCACACTAGTTCTCTAAAACATATCTGAAGTCAATACATGGTTCAGAGAATATATTCTTGAGGAAAAAAAGTTACTAAACTAATAAAATTTTTATTGAAACATTAATTCCTACTTCTGCTTATTTCCTTTTTTATTAAGCCTAGAAAGGGCTAAATACTTCTCTCATTGTTTTCGCAATGGAAGGGGAAATTAAATAAAAATTGATCTCATATATACTTGAATATTATTTACTAGGACAGATATAAGTATACTTTATACTCATTTATGGGGTTAACATGTTTCAAGCCTTAGAAACAGACAAACAGAACTTGTTTTGTGGTTTTGTGTAGTTTTTGTTCTCTCTATGATTCAGACTGGCAATACAAGTTCAGCAATCTGATACTTTCAGTATGAAAGAAAGAAAAAAGATAATGGTTTTATATGGATGACCATAATAATTATATGATCATTAGATAACGAAGACTTCTTTTTTCGACTATTTGGGCTTGATTTTATTATTCTTTAGCAATGAAAGATTTTCAACCTTTATAATAATTTCCATCCCAGTTTTCTGAGGCTCTCTATACTGATATTGGCTCTCCAACAATCTACTATGAGTTCGCTAAATGTGCCAATGCCACCATACTCAATTCTCCTCTGTTTTCCGCAAGTACTACACCTTAGAGGTCCCTATGCCATGAAACCTTCTTGATGCCAACACCATCTCATTGGCATCTCGTAGGCAGGGGTTGGTTGCATGGCTGCACATAAGCACCTCTCTACTTCAACCACCCTGCCTTGGTCCTATTTAACAGGT
Organism: Calamus simplicifolius; assembly: GCA_900491605.1. NCBI lineage: Eukaryota > Viridiplantae > Streptophyta > Magnoliopsida > Arecales > Arecaceae > Calamus > Calamus simplicifolius. Next base: position 34,998 of record UESW01004712.1, on the reverse strand, counting down.
TATTATCAGCACTCTATTCTTAAGTTTAATGGATAAAGTTTGGTGCCTGGATTTCATTCAACCCAAATAAAATAAAATTCTTTCCTTTTTTGCTGACCTAGAATAGAATTTCAGACTTTATTTTCTTTCATATTTTATTTTATAGCTTGAAAGATAATAGTCTTCAAATTATCCTCATCCCATCAATAAACCAACCAACCACAAATAATATATGCCTGGATAACTCTCCATAATTGGCAATTAATTAAAAATAAACTATAAGAGAAACACCATACTAGGGGTTGGCATAAGCTGGGTGGTCCGTGGGCTGGCTAGAGATCGGCCCTGAAAATTTCAAGACCTTGGTTGGGCAGGGGCCAGGCCAGGGCTGGGCCATAAGAGATTTTCATAAGGCTGAGCTTGGGGTTAGCAATGCTTAGCCCAAGTCTGGAGCCCCCAATGCCTTAGACTGCCCTTTCTAACCTTGGCCCAACCCAATGCCTCCAGCTGCCCTTTTTATCTTCCTCAGGCCGTCCCATGCCCACCCTTACTCCATACATCTATACCTCCCCCACATAAACCAACATAGTACAATTATCCTGAAAATTGCTAGCACTCCGTACCCTGCCTTCAAAAAAAAATCACACTATAAACTTTTGGTACACTTATCTTATTGCAAAACTAAATGCCTTAGTCTTAGTAATCTATAATATACTTTCTCCAAATGATAAAAGCCATGGTAGCTCCTTTTTCCTTGATTTGGAAGTTTATATGACCTTCAATTTCCTACAGAAGAAAGTAGTCTGAAAAGTTTACCTTCCAAAACACAAAGAACTCAAAATGCAATCTTTCCTTCCTTCTTTGTTTGGTTATCCTCTTCCAAAGTGCCATTATGCAACTTGCATGTAGAAAGATAACTAAATCTGGCTGTTTTTTAAATGTTTCTCCCATTTTTGCAGATTGATGATACCTTGACAGTTTTATTTATCAACCTTGATCTTTCTTATTTTCAAGGTTGAATTTAAGCCTATTTAACCAAATCATACCAGTCCCAGCTAGGATATTCAATACCTCAGTTGGCAATAATATCTAGTTCCAAAGCCTTACCTTTTGTGTCCCCTTTCAGAGTAGTTTTATCCTTTAATTATCTAGATCCAACAACCATATCTACGAATCCTAGCAATATATGTTTATTCTAAATATTCGCTCTAGCTTATAGTCTATAAGCAGAATTTTTTATAATAACTTGCTAGTCATTCCTTGGTTATGCCAACATTCATGTAAAATCAATTATCTTCACCATCAATCCATTAATTTGACCCATACCTCCACTATTCTTTCCCTCAACTTAGCTAATTTGCAAAGCCCTACATGCCTCTTCTAGCAAGCCATTAAATAGCATATTGAGATCTCTATAATTTTCATCATTGTGAGATTTGCCTTTCCAAGCCTATACCTTTGTCACATGTCATTCCTGCTTCATCCCCACTTAAACATAAATATTCCACTGAGTGTCTTTAAGCTTGTACCTTTTACCTTTATATTATTCTAGAGTTCACAAAATTTCTAATTTTAACTTCTTGTTTCAACAATTTGTGACTAAAACATTTTACATGCTCGCCATACAAAGCCCTTACAAAGATAACTATCTCATTCCTAAGCATAACTGTCTCATCCTCTTATGGCAGCCCCTATAAGCATCAAGATTAAGCTGTCTATTGGGCCACACTTTCTTAAGCTGTGGCATTACAATCCTACAAATTATGCTCTGTCATGGTAAAATATGCTGCTTGAAGAAACAGATAATTGCAAATATTATACTGAAAATATTACCACGAAAATATGCAAACCCAGTCAATTAAATAAAATATATAGTTTTGGAACTTAGAAGTTCAAGCAGCCTCTTATTGAAAGAGGTTGTTTGCCTTTTAAGAGTGGCACATGCAAACTGCTTGCTGCTGAAAGCAGTTCTCCAATTGGCTTTGACTTTTCAACCGAGACTGAGCATAACACATGGTTAATGGTGGGTGAAACCTCCCAGTGTGCTCCATTTGATATTGTCAGTTTTTATGGGAGAACATATCCATAACTCATGTAGGTTATGCTAGAGAATGTACCAGAAAGTTTTGCATAGCGGTAAACTAGAGAAAAACGGAATAAAAAAGTAGAATAGGTGGTTCACTATATATATATATATATATATATCCTTCAATATGTGCTCCACCTGTGCTGGAGACTGCATAACAGTACATTATAGAGCAGATAATTTAGCTAGCACATAAAAGTGCACTACAAAAAGCATTCATGTTAAGCATAGAGGTATTTCATGTAGGTAGATAAAAATAAAAGGGATTCTAAACAATTGGTTTTCAGAAAGAGATGAAGAGACTCCTCAACTGCAGAAGCAACATTACAGCAGTGATAAATTAATGTTTCAAAGTCAATTGCATCATTCATATGACATGGCCCACAAGTAAACAAAAAGTGAATTCCTTCCAGCTAAAAAGTATTTTGTTTTCCAAAAGCCTCAGTTTCAGTAACAAAACATTTTTATGGGAAATGAAATGCACCAATGAGGTAATCTTCAATGTCCAGACCAAACTCTGAAGCATTCACTGCATAGAATAAAGATAAGATCAGTAAATCATTCTAACGAGTTCATTTTCTGGATTCTTCTAGAAAATTCTCAAAATATGACATATTGAGGATGCCAATGTTTAGAGACTGGAAACAGAATGCCATGATGTCAAGCTGCTTTACACAACAGTAACAAAAAGAAGAAATGGACCACATTTCAGATGGGGAGTGATCATTATTTTTCTTTTAGAAAAATGGAAGAGATGGGAGGAGGTAACCCCATCCGCCCACCAAGGTGTAGGTGGGATTTGATCCTAGGTCATTGGATACCACAGCCTAATGACATCACCAACTGTACCTGTATGCACCGACATGTTAAAATAGATAAATCACAATTTCATCTCAAAATCATTACAACAAACCCATATCACTCATCTTTTTTTGCACTACCAGGAGTCAAATGCATGCAATTATGAATGCACACAAAAAGAAACAACAACAAGAACAACAGAACCTTAATCCCAAACTAGTTGAGGTTGGCTACACGAATTCTTTTCTCCGTTCAGCTCTGTTCTGAGTTATACTTTTTGTAAGATACAAAAGTTCTAACTCTTTCATTATCACTTCCTTCCATTTGATTTTGATTTATCTCTACCTCTTTTCTCTACATGTATCAAGTCACTCTTTCGTACAAGTACATCTCTAGGTCTATATTGCACATGTCCAAGCCATCGTCATCCTTCCCTCAATTTATCCTTGATTGGAGCTACTTCTATTTTTTTACAAATTATTTTATTTCTTATTCTATCTTTCTGGTATTACCACACATCCATCTTAATATTATTATTTCCGTCACATTCTTCTTATGTACGTATATTTTTCTAGCTGCCCAACATTGCATGAGATAAAGCATAGATAGTCTTATGACTGTCCTATAAAACTTTTCCTTTAACTTGATAAATACTCTACAATCACATAATATTCCAATTGCACTTCTTCATTTTATCCAATCTGCTTTAATTCAATGGACAACATCACCCTCAATCTCTCCTTCCTTATGAATAATCCATCCTAAATATAAAAAATAATCATTTTTAGTAACTTTATGATCCCCAATTTGTATTTTACATTTATCTTCATTTCTAATTGTATTAAAATTACATTTTATGTATTCTGTCTTTATCTTACTTAACTTAAAATCTTTAAATTCTAATGTATTTCACTATAGTTTTAACCTACGATTAACTCTAGCTTTAGTTGCATTTACTAGTATTATATCATATGCAAATAACATGCACCATAAAGTATCATCCTGAATATGTTTGTAAGCTCATTTATAATTAAAGTACAAAAATAGGAACTAAAAATAGATTCCTACTATACTCTACTGTAATAAAAAATTTGCTAGTATTACTACCATTAGTTCTTACACTAGTAATTGCCCCATTATACATAGCTTTTATTATGTTAATATACTTAACATGTACTCATTTCATTTTTACCACCGACCATATGATTTTTCTAGATATCCTGTCATATGTTTTCTCTAAATCAATAAAAAACCTATGAAAATCTTGTTTCTTTGCTTTATTCATCTTTATTAACCTTCTAAGAAGAAAAATAGCTTTATGATTGACCTTCCAGGCATAAAACTAAATTGATTCTCTGATATTTTTTTAGTACATCTCAACTATGTCAATTATTCTCTCGCAAAGTTTCATAGTAAGACTCATAAGTTTGATGCCATGATAATTAGAGTAGTTTTGAATATTTTCTTTATTCTTATAAATTAGTACTATAATGCTCTTCCTTCATTTATTAGGCATCCTTTTAGTTTCTAAAATCCTATTAAATAAATTTATCATCCACTTTACTTAAGCATCACCTAAATATTTTTCAAACTTTTATAGAAATTTTATTAGGTCCCAAGCTTTTCCTACTTTTATTTTTTTTATAGCCTTATTTACTTCAGATATCCTAATTCTACGAATATATACCATAACTTTATCCTCAATGGAGCTAATAGGACATTCTAAATTATCTACATAATTTTTATTTAATAATTTATTAAAATAGCTTCTCCATCTTTCTTTGATATCTTTTTTCTTAACCAAAACTTTTTGATTATCATCTTTAATATATTTAACTTAAAATATATCTCTAATTTTTCTATTTTTTACTCTTGCAATTCTATATACATTTTTCTCTCTATCCTTAGTTTCTATTTCTGCACTTTATACTTTGTCCTGTCTAGAAATTTGTTATTTGCTATCATTATTCTTAAAGATATTGGGATTAGCCTGCTCCATGATTACAATTAGTAAAAGTGGGGTATGCATCTCAAACCTATGCTACTACTAATACTGATTTGTAGAAGTCAAATGGTTCTAGGTAAATTTCTTTTGATATAATATTAGTCCATCTTGTTGTGTAGATTACTGACACAGTTTGGGCAATTTTATATTATGGGTGTTCACTCCTGAATCACAGAAGAACAAAATAAAGAAGTTCCTTAATGAAATATGATGTATCATTAAAAAGGATCCCAAGCATTCATAAGAATGGACTATATTCAAAAGATAAAGACCTTTATATTTTATGTAAAAATCTGGGAATGAGGATTGCGCAGGTTGGTTGTTAATGGAGTAGCAGTCTAGACTATGATAATCATATGAATATGGTACAAAGTTGCAAGTAAATGTGACGCAGCAAACTCCCCTTCAGCCTAAGATCATACTGGCGTAATAAAAATGATTTATACATAAATGAATGGGCCAGCTCATAAGTCAAAAGGTCAATTTGATTAACATCCGCAGTGACAGTCCAATTGTTGCATTCACCTAATAGTTTGTTGTTTTGATTTATTAACCATTTGATCATACCATCAATGCCTAATTAAATACTGCCAGACATCTGTAAGATTGGTACACATCAGGAAGGTCTTGATAATATTATTATTAGCGACTTAATTCAGAAAATTATACAACTTTTGTAAGTAGTCATGGTCCAATGAGAGCTAATGACTTGTTTGGAAGATAAATGTAACCCAGCTATCACATATATAAGGAAAAACAAATGCAGCCACTAAATAATACATTTTCCTATGCCTTATTCAAAATTTTGTTGAGATTGGCATCAAAATTAAAAGAAAGAAAACCTAAGAGCAACAGTATCTTTAACAACAATAGCATAAGTATACTAAGTAGAATCATTTTCACTCAAATTCATTCAAAAATGAGAACAAAAGAAAGAAAGAGATGGAGAGAAGCCTTGCATCCAAGTTTTTTCTCAGCTTCTTCATGTACGAGAAGACTTCCTCTCTCCAACCAATGCAGAAAAGCAAGCAGCGAAACCACCGTCTGTGTCTCGCCCCTCCAGTCCCCATGATACCTAAACCCTAAATCACTCCGATAAGAAACACCATCCAAAGAGAGCAGAGCAACGAACACAAACCAAGAAGAACCGCACCGACCTATAATACTGCCCAGGGGATTCTCGGAGGATCTCAGCGAGCCGACCAAAGAGGTCCTTGAGCACTCCAATCTGAACCTTAGCCTTCTCCAAAACCTCTGAAACCACAAAAGGCCCACAAATAAGCGACAAAAGCCCAAACCCCCCCAGATCCAACCAAAACCCTAGCACCAAAAATAAGATATTTTCTCCCAAAAAGTATAAAATTCTTCAGTTCCTGGGACCTGGGCGGGGAGGGACTGGTGGACGAGGAGGATGCTCGAGTGCATGAGCCGGATGGCGCCCTCCATCTCCATGACCACCCCACGGATCCGCTCGCGGACGCTCCCCGACTCATCGAGCTGGACCCGAAAATCCTCGAACTGCTTCTCCATCGAAGACGAGGAGGACGATGAATCGAGGGTGGCGGCGGCGGTGGAGGACGAGGGAGATGCAGAGGAGGAGGGCGGCGCCGGGGGGTTCACCATCGCCGACGAGAAGGGAGAGCTTCGGAGGAGTAGATGAGGGGAGAGGCCGGAAATATTAGGGCACGGACGGAAAGCGGCGGGGACAGTGGATAAGGAGGAGGAGGATAAGAGGGCGGGAATGGCGACTCGAATCGCCGCTCTCATCGCAGCAGCTTTGTCCGGAGGCAGGTTCTCATTTCGATACGTGTTGGATGAGTGGGCTTTGAGGGTGGCCATGGTGTCGCTCAACTGGTTTGTTTGACCGAAAGAGTCGTTTGTTACTTAAAAATACTATAAAATGGGAATTCCTATTTGCACCATTCAAATTATTCAGTATATTTTTTAATTTTTAAAAATATTTAAAATTTTAAACTATTCTTAAATCTTTTTCTCTATAAAAATTTCTCTTCACACCCCTATTCCTCACCCCACACCCTCCTCTCCTCTTCTCTTCTCCTTTCCAACCAGCAATGACAAGCGATGGCTTGCAGTGGCGGCGATAGTAGTGATGGTAACGAATGCGGAAGTCCTTTCCTAGCCACCGGCTTTCCCTTGTCCCTCTCTATCCAGCCATAGAGGGCCTCTCTTCAACCATATATGGCAGAACAAGGGTCTCTATTCGGCCTGGCATGGTCAAACAAAGGCATTCTGTTCGGTTTGGTTGTTCTTTGTTCGGCCTTAGATAGATCGTTCAGCCCTACCAGAGCCAAAAAGAAGGACGTGGGAAGGGAGCGGAGCGGGCCAGCATTGCATTAAATCTGGTAGAAGAGGGGCGAAAGGGGGTTTGTTCAGATGAGGGGTGAGGAGAGAATTTTTGCGGTAGAAAGAGATTTAAGGGTAGTTTAGGTATTTATTTTTTTAAAAATGAAGGGTATATTGAGTAATTTGAACAGTACAAATAGAAACTCCCCTGTAAAATTTCAGTGCGTAGCAATGTCATCTGATATGAAATGAACATTTTAATGATGATTTTTCCTGTCATTATCTTTTTTTCTCCTATTCAATAAGTATTTTGAGATAAATTATATTAATCTATAAAATCCCACCGCCTAACAATGTCATCTGATATGAAATGAACATTTTAATGGTGATTTTTTCTGTCATTATCTTTTTTAAGTATTTTGAGATAAATTATATTAATCTAGAAGAGAGCTAATATTAGCTCTCGCTACAAAAAAAAAAAAAAAAAGTCTTTATGCATCAAAAGCCAATGCACAAAGCGCATACAAATTAATTGTGCGTCCATGCCATCATGCATATGGTGCGCATCATAATCCATTGGACCGTGACGTGCATGATGACTTGGGCACGCGGTCAATCTATACGCCTACTTTATGCATCGACCTTTGGTGAACAAAGTCTTTTCCCTCCCCCCTATGGTAGAGGAGCTAAATTTATGGGCATGCTGTGGTGGTGGTTGTCCACAGCAAACATGACTAACCTGCTGCAAATGAGAAACAAGCGAGAAAAGGGGTTTGCAAGATGAAAAATTTTAACCACCTAGAGATATCACAGAGGTCATCGTCTGGTCTCAGAATAATTTATTATAAACAAGGTAATATATATTATTTCTAAATTTTAAATATAATAAATTTCAAAAAAAATGTTATCTTTTTTTTTTTGGGCCTTTTCCTCTCATTTCAATTTTCATCTAAGTTAATAGGAAGCCCAATCAAAGAGCAGGCATTTAGGAACCGGACTTGAACAGGTTGCTGGCACCTCAAGTCTGCCTAATTTGCTAGATTGAAATATGTGATGCTTTTTTTCTCATTTTAAAGGTAATTGAAATAAATAATGGATTATAGTGATGCTTCATCTTTATAAACATGTGTAATTGCTTGGTCCATATACTATCTCTCATAATGTAATTTAGTTACCAATAGCCATTCAATAAAGATATAGGTAATTGAAAAGTCACCATCAAAATTGGGAGACATAAGTGTGAGAAACTGAGTAAACACAAGAAACAAATTAAGTAAAGGTAAACAATGGCGGGAGGTATGTTATTCCGATCCGCTTCCATGATTTGATTTTCTATCAGAAACATAATTAATTTTTTACATTTGGTATTAGAGCCCATCTTCAACCTCTGCTTTGTTGCATATTGATAATGTTTACGTATGTATGTGTGTATATATATATATATATATATATATATATATATCTATCCGTAGGCTTGATTTGGGTTCTTAGTTTAAGCTTTTATTGTTGAAGTTTGATATGAGAAATCATTAAGCTAATGACGATTTTAACCCATCTAGAGTTTAAAGATAACCTTGTATGATATATTGTTTAGCATCTGGTCTAGCTAGACAACATGTCGTTTCTTTTGCTCTTTGGCAGCTTTACAATACAAAATATCATTTTTTTGGTTTCTCCTTTAGCATTTGGGTTTTGTTAATTGAGACCAAAATTGATTTTGGGGTAAAGTATATATATACATACATAGTTGTTGGATTTTGTTAAAGCTCGATTTCTGCTTATGACTTAATCAAAATATAAATATATGCACAAATACACCAAATATTGATTATATGTCATTTGGCAATTAATCACTATAAGATTAGTGTACAATTTTTATGATTTTTTTAAGAAATTATATTATTGAAAATACAATATCTGCAAAATGACTATTTGTGCATAATTTAGTGATATTGTAGGTATTTTGGGTTAATACATACAATTAAGTTTAAATTCTTTTAGCACATAAATAATTAAGTATTGGGCATTTTGGTTATTTTTTGCTCAAATTAAGTCTATGCACAAAATGTATGATTTTATATGCATATATATATATATATATATATATAATAGTTTTAAGCTCATATTATGCATGAAATATTTTTGTCCATTTATATACTTTAGGGTTGAGATTATTTATGTATAAAATATCAATTGCATAACATTTATGTTTTAATTATGCAATTTATATTTTGTTTATGAGAAATTTTATTTATAAATTATGGCATATCTTTTAGTCTAGATATTGTTACAATTTGTGAAATTTAAGATTACTTTCATAAAGCTTCATTTTGTGCATATAAGTTAAGCTGTATCAAATTTTTGCACATTAAGATTTATAAGATGTTCACTAAATAAAATTTAGATAATTATTTAGGTGAACTATAAAGTAATGAATTATTATGTGGTTAATACGAGAAGTATGATTTGAGAGAGTTCTGTCTAAAGAGGCTAGTTCTTAAGTGCACCTTAGTGCCACTAGTCTTTCCTGGGAGGTTGATTTTTTAAAGAGGTCTTTCCCCATCATTCTTTTTGTGAGCACTCTTAATGATTGCCAATCATTGTTATTGTATAGTTGTTTTTAGGCATTCAGTCTAACCTACTACATGATAACCTAATTGTCTAGTGATTAATATAATTTTAATTAATTGGAGAGTAGCCACAACATCTTTGATCAATTAAAATTATATATTAATTTTTTTTTGGATCACATAAGGATTAGACATAAGTTGTGATTAATTATACTTAATATAATATAATTTATTCCATAGAAAATTTTATTATATTTATATAATTAATTAGGATAAAATATCAAACTATTTTCATAATTTACCCACAGGGATTATGAATTGGAATATAGTTTGGTAGTTTTATCATATTTTGGATAGAAAATCAAATTATTTTTGTTTTGTACCCATACAGTAAATTTGACATTTCTATCAAATAGATAATTTGGATCTATTTGACTAAAAATTTAGCCCACAGGTAATTTTATGTCATGAGATCTAATTTTATGCATATTTTTTACATTAAAATGTGCAATTAAGTTTTGTAGGCCTCAAATTCTTACATAAGCCTTTTGAACTTTTACAGCTTCTCAACCTACTGGTTACTCTGATATTCATTTAGACATTCAAGAACTTAGGGGCGATAACTATAAAATTTGGAAGGAAAGGATTCTCCTTCATTTAGGATGGATGATTGATTATGCTATTAGAAAGGATTAATTACTTGCTATTACTAAAAAAGTATGCCAGATCAAGATAATCTTTATGAAAAAAAGTATCCAGAGCTTCTGAATTTTTTTTTTTTTTTTTTTTCGCCCTACCCACCTATTAGGAATCTGAAGCTCCTCTGGAACCCAATAAGGATGTGTTGAGCTCACGCGCAGGATTGAAGCGGCATGAGGTTACTGATCTAACCTTGTGGGATTTGGAAACATGGGAAGTCACCTGTTGGCCAACCCTTCATTTTTAAACATATAATGCCGCTGAAATGGTGGGGTACATGGATTTTGAAATCCTTCTTTGATGTTTCAGTTGTTGGATTGGATTAGGTTCCAATCCAATCCTATCCTAAATTAGGTTCCAATCCAATCCTATCCCATCCATTGCACCAAACATGACCTAAAAGTGGAGCCTAATAAATGTTCTTATGAAGTTGAACTAACCTTTCCACCATGGAACACCACAAAAGCATGGCTTGCATGCCCCAAGCTACACCCTCAAATTCAATGCATTGCACTTATTCATATTAAGAACAAGAAGAAATAAAATCTCAAATTATATGTTGTACATTCTTTTCATTAGTCAATTATTCTTGCCTCATGAAAAGAAAAATTTAGAAAAAAGATAAAACCAAATAAACCAAGAATCCATTGCTCTGTCCACTCCTGGTAGGAATATTCCAACCTTCCAAGATACCTTTCTTCCATCATTCCTCCTTTTCACTATTCCCATCCAAACCCATTGCTAAACCTTAATTGTTAGGATATTGGAAGTAAAACTATTGGAGGTCACTTGGCAAGGTTCAAAACGTTAAAGACAAGTAACTATTCTAGATCTCACCATTTAAACCTCTTTGTTGTTAATCATCATGATGACTTAATGACATATAAAAATCTGAGCGGCTGGGATTTGAGATTTTCATACACAATATGCCCTTTTTAGTTTATTTGTAAATTATCAGTTAAACGTTCAAAGCTGACTTTCTTTTCCAAAACACATGGATATACGACATGTACTCATATGTGCAGATAATTTTTTCAGCATAATAAAATCAAATTCAGTTTATAATTTTTAATTTCTATCATCAGTCTCTGCAATAATTATGATATATTTATTTGGAACTTAGGAAGTTAACTCCTCAAATACAGCAACAGCTCTTCTCATTTTCCTGATACTAAAATTTACAATAGGAATATATTGCATTTTTTTTTAAAAAAATAGAATTTATAATTTTACCAAATATGTTTGTAAACCCTCCATAAGAAAAAAATCCTGACTAGTCTGCCCTTAAATGTGATAACACTTGCATTACCTAATGTGCCAGCTTACATAACAAAGAAAAAACCAACATATAGTTCTAAATTTTCCCCATAAGTTAGTTATACTATTGCTGTTTAGGACAACTAAGTTTCTCAAGGTACGCCTGTTATGAGTAGTTAATGTAGCTTGATTTTCTCATCTTGAATTTCCATGAAGGTCATGGCATCTTACTGTTGTATGATTAGTTAACCCACATCAATGACACAAACAAATTCCATAGCTTCTATTATAGCATCCCCCTCATTCATGCCTTCCACCAAAGGCACCACTTTCTCCTTGCACACCAAGACCAAGATCTCTATCAAGTTTCCAGGCCAAGGTAAGAAGAGCAGATTTTTTTGTTCAATATATGTAGATGAGATGGAGTTGGAATGAATGGATTAAAAGGTAGCGTCTAGCTCTCGATCAACATTCTGTTAGCGTTTCTTTTATGTGGCTCACGTGGATATATGATTGATTTATCATTTATTTATTCTAAATGATAATTATGATATTAATTTTATCATATACTTAAATTTAAGTGATAATGATGGTTTAATAAAGCTAATTTCCTATTAGTTCATTTTTGGGAAGTTACCTGATAACCTCTCTTTGATAGAAAGAAAATTTAATGTATTATCAGATTGGTCCTGTAACGACCCAGGCCCACGGGCCCGTTTCATTACAAGAAAGCAAGACGGACAAGCTCCACACCAACTTGGGCCACTACAGTCCAAAAAGGGATCCAATTGGTGCCTTGTCCTTCTTGCTTTACAATATAAAAACCACTTAACCAACTCTTAACTACCCCCCTTACAAAGATGACGTCCTCGTCGCCAGGGCCAATTGATCACAACCACTAGGCAGACAGGATTCTAGAGGTGGCCCCCATAGGTTCAAGAGGTGGCTCCATCAATGTAGCACTTTGCCCTGTGGCCCCACAGGTTCAAGAGGTGGCTTCCATCGATGTAGCACTTTGTTCTGTATGGCCCTTAGCTCCTGCACTTCCGACTAGTGCATGGCTCTGATACCATAATGTAACGACCGAGCCCACGGGCCCGTTTCGTTACAAGAAAGCAAGATGGATAAGCTCTACACCAACTTGGGCCATCACAACCCAAAAAGGGATCCAATTGGTGCCTTGTCCTTCTTGCTTTACAATATATAAACCACTTAACCAACTCTCAATTTCCAATGTGGGACTATTGGGAGGGTTATCACAGGTCCTCTCTCTCCTACCATTAAAATAGATAAGGAAGAGAATTAGGAAAGAAGATGAAACTCAATCTTTCCCATATGCAGTCTCTTGTTCCTCGTATCAATGGATCCAAGGTACGCATTCTACGATTAAGTTTTCATGTAAAAATCATTATTCTAAGATCTTGGCTATTATGTTTATTAAAGAAAATCCTTTAATGGATTTTACATGTGGTATCAGAGCTTGATTAAAAAATTTATGATTTTTCATTATGAATCTATGTTTGACGATTCTTATATATATATATATATATATAGAACAAAATAATTAATTTTTATTGCTGGAACATCTCCTTTTTTCTATCGTACGTAAGACCCCCTCCATGTTGTGAGTCAATGAAGCTCCGTTTCATGTGTCTTTCTTTTTCTTTATTTTTTTGAGATCTTCACGGAAGTTTGGATCTAGTTAACACAGCGTAAGCCATGTTCTTCTTCTGGCCGCATGGGATTTAGATCATGGGATTCCAGCATTAAAGATGGTAGAGAGGGAAGGCATTAAAGGCGGTGGAGAGGGATTCCAACATTATGTACAGTGGAGCATGGGATTTCGATCATGGATTCTAGCATTAAAGATGGTGGAGAGGGAAGGCATTAAAGGCGAGGGGATTCCAACATTAAGTATGGTGGAGGGGAAAGGGCGGGGGGGGGGGTCTTCCGTACCGTAGGATTTCTTCTTTTGATCATCTTCTTTTGATCATCTCAAGCGACCGTCTCCTTTTCATTTCGTTCCATAAAGCCGGGGATTCCGATCACGAATTAAGGAACGAGATTAAAAAAAAAAACCCTTCCATGAAGAATCTTTTTTCACAAGACATGAAGAGACATCTATAAAGAGAGATGTCTCCCGTGCACGGAAGGCATCTTGGGGAAGGGGATTCAAGAAAAATAAATAAATAAAATAAAGGGCTGTGGTGCTTCGTACCTATAACCAAAAAGGTTTAAGGACAAATACATCACCACTTCATCAATCTAATGGTTAACAATAAAGGATGAAAGTTCAGGATATTTCTCCAATGGAGATTAATGTTTTGAAAAATTATTACAGTAAAATTATGTGGTACACTTAAGTCATTAATTCACGTAAATATTATCATTAATTAAATTTGATGTCTATATTATGTAATTTATTAATCACCAAAGTAGCCAAATTTAAAAGTTTATAGTATCAAATTTAATTAAATAATTTAATTACTCATAATTATGTGAATGCTTATAAATGAATGACATAATTGTTTAACTGTTATGAGTATATTGAAGTTTATTGATTATAAATATTTAAGGGTCGCCCAAAGGTTGACTAGTCATTTTATAATTTATGAACATGATGTGGTTAATTAATATGTTTGGTTAGGTATGTTTAGCATATCCAAAGATAGCAAACATATCTAATTTGAGTATATATAATTGCCAAATATGTAAAATTAAAATTAAGCATCAATTATGTTTAATGTAGTATATTGTTGTATCACCCAAAGGAGAACTTCAATATGCACTTATTGTTTACTTGATGGAGTCTGAATATTTATTTAAATATATTACTTAAAGCATTAATGTGTGAGCATATTCTATCTGTTCTTGTTTCTCTTCATTTGCAAGCTATGTCTGTTCAAACTTTCAATGGGCTTAATTTCTTGAATGGCGCGAAACAAGTTTAGTTTCATCTTGGTATTCTGGATCTTGATTTGGCACTCATAAATGAGAAACTCATTGCTCTTACTGACTCTAGCAGTGCTGAACAGAGGTCTTTCCATAAGACTTGGGAAAGATCAAACAGACTTAGCCTGATGTTCATGCGAATGACTGTAGCAAACAACATCAATTCCACAATTCTTGTCACTGAAAGTGCTAAGGAATTTATGAAGTTTGTGGAAGCACGTTCCGAATCTGACTCTGCTGATAAGTCACTTGCTGGGACATTGATGAGTACTTTAACCAACATTAAGTTTGATGGTTCTCGTACTATGTATGAGCATGTTGTTGAAATGACAAACATAGCAGCAAGACTAAAGACTATGGGATTGGAAGTGAATGAGAATTTTCTTGTGCAATTCATTATCAATTCCTTGCCTCCTGAGTATGGTCTATTTCACATGAGTTATAACACTATGAAGGATAAGTGGAATGTGAATGAACTATAAAGTATGCTCATTCAAGAGGAAGCAAGAATTAAGAAACATGAAAATCATTCTATTAATCTCATGGGTCAGCAAGGAGCTGAAAAGAATTCAAAGAAAGATAAGAAAGGAAAGAGCAAGCAATGATCACTAAAGATAAATGGGTCAACTGCTAAAATCTACAAGAAGGAACAAAAGGATGATAAGTGTCACTTTTGCAAAAAGCATGAACACTATCAGAAAGATTGCATGAAACGTAAGGCATGGTTCGAAAAGAAAGGTAAGCCTACGGCTTTTGTATGTTTCGAATCAAACCTAACAGAAGTTCCTTATAATACTTGGTGGATTGATACTGGTTGTACCACTCATATTTCTAATACGATGCAGGGATTCCTTACGATCCAAACCATAAACCCAAATGAAAACTTTGTCTCAATGGGAAACAAAGTTAAAGTTCTAGTTGAAGCTATTGGAACTTATCATTTGATTCTAGACACTGGACATCATTTAGACCTTTTCCAAACACTTTATATCCCTTCTATTTCTCGTAATTTAGTTTCTTTATCCAAACTTGACTCAGTTGGATATTCTTTTAAATTTGGAAATGAATGTTTCAATTTGTTTAAACACAATCATCTTATTGGTTCTGGTATTTTTCTGATGGTTTGTATAAATTTAAGCTTGATAATCTTTTTGCTGAGACATTGTTGACCTTGCATCATAATGTTGGTACTAAATGTGGTTTAGTGAATGAACAATCAGCTTACTTGTGGCATAAACGTTTGGGTCATATATCCAAAGAAAGAATTGAGAGATTAGTAAAAATGAAATCCTTCATGATTTAGATTTTACTGATCTTGGAATTTGTGTGGATTGTATTAAAGGAAAACACATAAAACAGACAATCAAGAAAAGTGCCACAAGAAATAAACAGATTCTTGAAATTATACACACCGATATATGTGGGCCTTTTGATGTTCCATCTTTTGGTAGAGAAAAGTATTTTATCACTTTATTGATGATTTTTCACGTTATGGCTATGTCTATTTATTGCATAAAAAATCTCAATCGGTAAATGCTCTAGAAGTGTTTATCAATGAGGTTGAAAGACAACTAGACAAAAAAGTGAAAATTGTTAGGTCTAACAGAGGTGGTGAATATTATGGAAAGTATGATGCCTTGGTCCATTTGCCAAATTCCTTAAAAAGCATGGCATATGTGTAGGGAGAAACAATCCCCGAGGCATGCATATTTTAAAATTTTGATAACAATTATCATTGCGGAATTTTAAAGATTACATACTAATCTATCTAACATGCATCAAGATCATATCTTTGCCTTGTATATAGGATCGATTGATCCAAATATGCATATAAATAAAATATCAAGATCATATCTTGATCTTCAAGATGACTAGTCATACTACTTATCTTGAAGCCTGCCTTAAGATCTAGGGATCAAATCGCTTACCTTAAGAACAGTAGGTAAATCCTTATTGCTCTGCAGCCGTTCAATCGTCCGGCCTCTAGTATCGTCCACGCGAAGCCCCGAATGATCGGATTTCCGAGGAGTGCTAGCTCGCGAAAAAAGCTTTGCTGATCTTGAATCCTCCCACTTGAATCTTCCTCTAAGATCACCATGCTTCCGCTAACACCAGAATCACCAGGAATTTTTATTCTAACCTTTTTAAAATTACAATCCATGACATATCGTGTATTGTTATTCTGTGTATTTTGGTGAGGGAATGCCCTCTATTTATAGTCTCAATTTAGCCTTAACATTGAATTCTGACATTAAGAATTCCGTCGTTTGGTAAAAGCGAAGAGACGCCGAAGACGCGGCGCTTGGTTAAATTCCGACGTTCGGTGAAAACAAAGAGACGTGGCTAATTCCGACGTTCGGTGAAAACCAAAGAGTCATGGCTAAATCCGACGTTCGGTAAAATTAATGTCATTAATTCTACATGATAATTTAATTTCTCATGAGATGAGATTTTAGCCATCTCATCATATGAGATCCTTATGCGAGAGGTTTGGGTTCAGGTGATGGTTTAATCTAATCTGAATTTATTTGACTTAACCCACATAGATCATGGTCCAAGCCCAAATCAAATTTGGCTAGTCCTGAATCTATTTAAATCCAAATCAAGTCTAATTTCAAATCAATATTTGAAATTGACTAGTCCTTCTAATAGACTTAAACCAAATTGAATCTTATTCACTTGTACTTAACCCAATTGAGATAATTCAATCAATCAAATTGATTAATTAAATCATATACGATTCTCAATCGTTGATCAGCAAATAGATCATCCTAGGAAACTTCTATGCGTGTGACTCTCTAGGTTCGAACCTAAGCCGGTAGCATAGAAACAACTTTCTATACTAATCGATGTGCCCATCTAGCAATGGAACCCGACGTCCGGATAGGTCGAAGAGTTGCCGAGCAAACTCCAAGAACCCTAAGAAAACAGTTACCGTATAATTCATCCTCTTGACCACAAATGCTAAGGATGGCTTAAGAGCCTGTCAACTCTAAATAGCAAATCCATAAAGTGATTTCAATTTTAGTGATCATGTGACTTTCACATGAAGTGCCTTGGCCAAGGTCTTGCTAAATTGAAACACAAGCATTTCTCCTTTTAATGGGATAGGTCAAATTCCATCTTGATCCACAACTGACTACCACAAGTACTTGACTGCACCCAGTAACCTTTCGTAGCTGGATTAGAAATCCAGGTGGTCCGGCACCTAAGTACAATGAGTTGCTTGTAAGCCACTGGTTGTGATCTTCAGGTCTGAAGGATACTTATACCTATATCTTCTCGGATTAACTCTTGACAGCAGAGTATCCGGAAATGAGTCACGTTCGGTGAAATGTACTCCTACACTTTCACCTGTATGTCATACCAGTGTCTCTACACTCCTTGGTTAAGAGGACAACCAACAAATGATATACAACGTCCTATAATTGATAGTACTATGGCCCTGTCATAGTATATCATTTGGTCGCGAACCTTTTTAAGGACCTTCAAAGATAAATCCTCCTTTATCGTGAAGGAAGATCCTAAGGGCTTCATTACTTTCAGGAGTATTAAGAAGATGTTCTTGTAATGAATAAACTGCCAAATAACTTTTATTAATATATCAATTTATATACAATTTACATTAGCACAATCATCAAATGATTGGCTTTAGGATACAATTCCCAACAAACTCCCACTTAGCCTAAAGCCACTCATTACAGTATCTAATACCCATCTTCAACTTATAGTTGTCAAACTCCTTGATGCTGAGTGCTTTAGTAAATGGGTCACCTAGGTTTTCCTTTCCATCAATCTTCTGAAGATTTATGTCACCTCGGTCTACAATCTCTCGAATAAGATGAAACCGGCGCAGTATGTGCTTGGTGCGCTGATGTGCTCGTGGTTCCTTTGCTTGAGCTATGGCACCAGTGCTGTCACTGTACAACAGGACTGGTCCATCTATGGAAGGTGTCACTCCAAGCTCGGAGATAAACTTTCGCAGCCACACAGCTTCTTTCGCAGCATCTGATGCAGCGATGTACTCTGCCTCGCACACCGAATCTGCCACTGTATGTTGCTTGGAACTTTTCCAGCAAACAGCTCCACCATTTAGGATAAACACGAAACCCGATACACTTTTGCTATCATCATGATCTGATTGGAAACTGGAATCAGTATATCCAACAAGTTTCAAATCAGACTCTCCATAGACTAACCACTGGTCCTTAGTATTTCTCAAATACTTAAGGATTGTCTTAACAACTTGCCAGTGTTTTTCTCCTGGATCAGATTGGTATCTACTCACTACTCCTAGTGAGTATGCCACATCTGGTCTTGTACATGTCATGGTGTACATAATCGATCCTACTGCCGAAGCATATGGAATTCGACTCATACGTTCTCTTTCATTAGGAGTTGTCGGACAATCCTTCTTAGAAAGATGAATTCCATGGCCTATCGGAAGATAGCCTTTCTTGGAATTCTCCATGCTAAACCTCTTTAGCACTGTGTCAATGTACGTAGATTGGGATAAACCAAGCATCCTCTTAGATCTATCTCTATAGATCTTCATCCCTAGGATGTATGATGCTTCTCCCAGATCTTTCATGGAGAATTGTGATGATAACCATGTCTTTATTCCTTGTAATGCAGGGATATCATTCCCGATTAAGAGAATATCATCCACATATAATACAAGAAATACAATAACGGAATCGTTAGCCCATTTATAAATGCAAGGTTCTTCTTTATTCTTAATAAAGCCATAAGATTTGATCACTTTATCAAATCGTATGTTCCAACTCCTAGATGCTTGCTTAAGTCCATAAATAGACTTCTGTAGCCTGCACACTTTAGACTCGTCTTCAGATATAAAACCTTCAGGCTGTATCATATACACCTGTTCTTCTAAATCACCATTTAGAAAAGCGGTTTTAACATCCATCTGCCAAATCTCATAATCGAAGTGTGCTGCTATAGCTAGCATAATCCGAATGGATTTCAGCATTGCCACAGGAGAAAACGTTTCGTCATAGTCAATACCATAACGTTGACGATACCCCTTGGCAACCAGACGTGCTTTATAGGTCTCAACCTTTCCGTCTGCGCCTCTTTTCCTCTTGAAAACCCATTTACACCCTATGGGTTTTATCCCTTCGGGTGGGTCAACTAATGTCCATACATTATTGTCCTTCATGGAATCAAGTTCGGATTTCATGGCATCAAGCCATTTATTAGAGTCAGTCCTTTGCATAGCATCCATATAGGTGATCGGATCCTCGTTGTTCTCATCGAGTTCAACAGGATCATCGTTCTGGACCAAGAAACCTAAGTATCTGTCCGGTTGATGTGGTACTCTACCAGATCGCCTTAATGGTGCATCTAAAATGGGTTTTGAGTTTGATCTAATCAACTCAGATTCTAAGGGTTCACTGGTTTGTGTTGTTCCTTCTACTTGATGAACTTCCTCAAGTTCAACATTAGAGCTATTTGTTCCTTCACTAAGGAACTCCTTTTCAAGAAAAACTGCTCTATTACTAATGAACAACTTTTGTTCTTCAGTATTGTAGAAGTAATATCCTTTGGTTTCTTTCGGATAGCCGATGAAAAAATATTTGTCAGATTTGGGTTCAAGTTTGTCTGATTTTGCACGTTTCACATAAGCCGGACACCCCCAGACTCTCAGATAGGTAATAACCGGTTTATGTCCATACCACATCTCATGTGGAGTTTTAGAAACAGACTTACTTGGAACCTTATTAAGAATATGACAAGCTGATTCTAATGCGTATCCCCAAAATGATATTGGCAAGCTTGCAAAACCCATCATGGACCGAACCATGTCTAACAGAGTTCGATTCCTTCTTTCCGACACACCGTTATGTTGCGGTGTTCCAGGAGGAGTCCATTGGGAGAGAATCTCATTCTCCTTAAATATGTCACAAATTCATTGGAAAGGTATTCGCCTCCTCGATCTGATCGAAGGGTCTTAATACATTTTCCTGTTTGTTTTTCTACTTCTTTATGATATAGTTTGAACATTTCAAACGATTCAGATTTATGTCGCATAAGATAGACATAACCGAACCTAGAAAGGTCGTCTGTAAAAGTAATGAAGTAGTAATATCCACCTTTGGCACAAGTGCTCATTGGTCCACATACATCAGTATGTACTAGACCAATAGCTCTTTGGCTCTTTCACCTTTTCCAGTAAAAGATGACTTGGTCATTTTACCAAGAAGACATGATTCACAGGTAGTTAATGATTCACAATCATCAACTCGAAGGATGCCCTCCTGAGTTAACCTGTTTAATCTGTTCTTATTGATATGACCCAGCCGATGGTGCCAAAGATAAATGTCTGTGACATCAGTTGTTCTAGGGCGCTTACTTGATTGTACACTACATTCACAGGCTGTAATATATAAATGCCATTAGATAAATGCCCAGTCATTACAGTGACTCCATTCATAATGATATTCAAAGTAACATCCTTTATTGAAATTTCATAATGACTTTTGGCCAGAAGGCCTACAGAAATTACGTTCAACAAGAACGTTGGGCAAAAATGACAATCATTTAGTATAATGACATTTCTATTGAAAACTATTTCAAGAACTCCTAATGCCAGAACTGGAACTAATCTTCCATCGCCGACATTAAGGAATCTTTCATTGTCCTCAAATCTTCTGGTGACCTGTAGTCCCTGCAATGAATTGCAAATGTTAAAAGGACTCCCGGTATCCAATACCCAGGTCTGATTATCATATACAGAAAAATTACAAGGTGTTATCATATAAATACCTTGTTGAGCAACATCTTGCTCCTTTTTCTTCTTTGGCCTGTTTGGATCAAGTGTGGCAATGTAAAGAGGACAGTTCCTCTTCCAGTGCCCTTGCATCTTGCAGTGAAAGCATTCAGCTTGACTTTTATCAACTTTCTTCTTCTGCATCTGACCCCTTATAGATGTCCTAGCATGTTGCACCTTTTTATTATTCTTTTTCTTCTTCCTTTCCCAAAGGGTTTACGCCCTACCTTAGATCCTTCAACCACATTAACCAAACCCTTAGAGAGCTGGTTATCCTTCTCAAAGTTCTGTAACAACCCCAACAAACCGTGGTAGTTGACTGCAGGCTTTGTCATTCGAAAATGAGTAAGGAAAGGTCGGAAGGATGGAGGCAAGGAATTCAGGATCGCATCTTTTCCCAACTGCTCATGTAAGGGAAAGCCGAGCTTGCTTAGGAGTTCTATCTTCTCGATCATGTACAATACATGATCAGTGACAGGAGATCCATCCTTCATTCGAGCATTGAAAATAGCACAACTAGTCTTGTGCCTTTCAACATCGTCGGGTGTGCCGAAAGATTCATTCAACGCTTGAATGATTTCTTCTGGCTGAGCATTCTCGAACCGGCGACCGAATTCATCGTTCATTGCTGCTAGCATGATACAACGCATGCTAGTTCTATCATTGAGCCACTTCTGATAAGTGTCTCTCTCAGAACTTTGGGTGTTTGCATCAGGTATCTTTGGTGCAGGATTATTCAGAATATATAGAATCCTCTCATGCTCAAGGACGATCTTAAGTTTTCTGAACCAGCTATTGAAATTGGAACCATTCAACTTGTCACTATCCAAGGGACCTTAATGATAAATTAGTGGCCATGTTCTGCATAAGGAAAAACTAAAGTTTATTAGTATATAAATTGATTCAGTCTAAAGACTTGGACTTTAGTCTAAAGATTCTCCCACTATTTTGTTCAAATTGGCAGCCTCTACACCCCAATTCGAAGAATTATTCTTAATTCTTTAGCGGGCACTAAGATCTACATAAACTACATACAGGCCCAAGTGAAGCTTGGCTAACCCATATGCATCTAAGAGTAGGTTCAAAACCAATTGTTTCCCCAAACAATTCTTAGTGTTCAGTTTTGCCCCATGTACCTCTTCAGCAGGCATGAAGTGCCTCCACTGAAAGTTCTGGTTAGGTCCAACCATTAAATGATATAATCAGTGTAACCTATCAATAGACAACCAAGCCCGAGTGAAGCTCGGCTCACCTGACTGTCTATTTAATAGTTACGCTGACTTATCATATAATGAATGATAATTCCGATGGTTGACAAGCACCAGGCATGGAGTGCCTCCAATGATTATCAAGACATCGGACTCATTATCACCCACCTTAATGGGAGGCTATGATCTAGTTATCATATAACTATTTCATTTTAAGGACCTAATAATTTTAGAGGATTTTAATAATATGAAGATAAATTGACTAATCAAGTTCTCCCACTGAATCTATGAAATCGGTAGAATGAAACAAGATTAAGTCAGGTTAAGTGGCACCTAAATCAGTCAGACTGATTTCCTTACAGGCATGGGTCAACCCGAATCAGGTAAATGATCTGAATCATAAATGGTTCACCACATTGACCAGGTGAGTGAGATCGATGGGAGGGATATGCCATTAACTCGTTAAAGACGCATCAATACGAGTAGCTCCCAATTAAAAACCATTCGATCGTTGATCCTAGAGCAACTTGCCAACTCACCTTGACATCATATGGTTAACCAATTCTGATTTGACCATCTAAGAGATTCATGCTCAACCACGGAGCCTAATCTACTTCCATTTGGTTTAATCAAAGAGAAGGACATGATCAACTACAACTATTGTTTGATTTAGAGCATTCTTAACCTAATCTAATTAGATTTGATCAAATACTCTTTTAGTCCAGTTGATTTAAACCTTAGGGTCTAACCCTTTATGGACCCGATTTAGCTAACCCAAATGATTAAATATATTTCATGTTTACATGTCATATATTTCAATCAAGCATAATGTATTATGTTACTACTCATAATTCCTATATTTAGATCATATCTAAAAGATTATGAATTAATATTTGACATTCAAATAAAACTCTCATAAATATTTGTATGTTTCATAACATAGACATCATGCCATCATATATCATATCTATGTTTTTATACTAAACATGCAAATATCATTATATATACAACATGTATCAAATATAAAACATCTTTTGAGAGTGTGTGTAATCTATGTTTTGATGCCAAAGCATCAATTTAAATCACGGCAATATGTCACAGAATACCTCATTGAATGGGTAATTTGGATTTTCAATCCACTGTGACCAATAGGCCTTGATAAGTTTTAGCCATAATTACACAATTAATAGGAGCATTAATTTACATGCAATAAATTAGATCAATAACGAAACCATGCTCTGATACCATTTGTAGGGAGAAATAATCTCCGAGGCATGCATATTTTAAAAATTGATAACTATTATCATTGCGGAAATTAAAGATTACATATTAATCTATCTAATATGCATCAAGATCATATCTTTGCCTTATATATAGGGTCGTTTGATCTAAAATATGCATATAAAAAAAGATCATATCTTGATCTTCAAGATGACTAGTCATACTATTATCTTGAAGCCTGCCTTAAGATCTAGGGATCAAATCACTTACCTTAAGAACAGTAGGTAAATCCTTATTGCTCTGCAGCCGTTCAATCGTCCGGCCTCTAGTATCGTCCACGCGAAGCCCCGAATGATCGGATTTCGGGAGTGCTAGCTCGCAAAAAAATAGCTTTGCTGATCTTGAATCCTCTCACTTGAATCTTCCTCCAAGATCCACCAGCTTCCGCTAACACCAGAATCACCAGGATTTTCTATTCTAACCTTTTAGAATTACAATCCATGACAATCGTATTGTTGTTCTATGTATTCTGGTGAGGGAATGCCCTCTATTTATAGTCTCAATTTAGCCTTGACATTGAATTCTGACATTTAGAATTCCGTCGTTTGGCAAAAGCGAAGAGACGCCGAAGGTGCGGCGCTTGGTTTAATTCCGATGTTCGGAGAAAACCAAAGGATTGGCTAAATTCCGACGTTCGGTGAAAACCAAAGAGACGAAATTCGTTCGGTAAATAAATGTTATGCATTAAATTCTATCTCATGAGATGAGATTTTAGCCATCTCATCATATGAGATCCTTATTCGAGAGGTTTGGGTTCTGATCTGAATTTATTGACTTAACCCACATAGATCATGGTCCAAGCCCAAATCAAATTTGGCTAGTCCTGAATCTATTTAAATTCAAATCAAGTCTAATTTCAAATCAATATTTGAAATTGACTTGTCCTTCTAATAGACTTAAACCAAATTGAATCTTATTCAATTGTACTTAACCAATTGAGATAATTCAATCAATCAAATTGATTAATTAAATCATATACGATTCTCAATCGTTGATCAGCAAATAGATCATCCTAGGAAACTTCTATGCGTGTGACTCTCTAGGTTCGAACCTAAGCCGGTAGCATAGAAACAACTTTCTATACTAATCGATGTGCCCATCTAGCAATGGAACCCGACGTCCGGATAGGTCGAAGAGTTGCCGAGCAAACTCCAAGAACCCTAAGAAAACAGTTACCGTATAATTCATCCTCTTGACCACAAATGCTAAGGATGGCTTAAGAGCCTGTCAACTCTAAATAGCAAATCCATAAAGTGATTTCAATTTTAGTGATCATGTGACTTTCACATGAAGTGCCTTGGCCAAGGTCTTGCTAAATTGAAACACAAGCATTTCTCCTTTTAATGGGATAGGTCAAATTCCATCTTGATCCAAACTGACTACCACAAGTACTTGACTGCACCCAGTAACCTTTCGTAGCTGGATTAGAAATCCAGGTGGTCCGGCACCTAAGTACAATGAGTTGCTTGTAAGCCACTGGTTGTGATCTTCAGGTCTGAAGGATACTTATACCTATATCTTCTCGGATTAACTTGACAGCAGAGTATCCGGAAATGAGTCACGTTCGGTGAAATGTACTCCTACACTTTCACCTGTATGTCATACCAGTGTCTCTACACTCCTTGGTTAAGAGGACAACCAACAAATATGATATACAACGTCCTATAATTGATAGTACTATGGCCCTGTCATAGTATATCATTTGGTCGCGAACTCTTTTAAGGACCTTCAAAGATAAATCCTCCTTTATCGTGAAGGAAGATCCTAAGGGCTTCATTACTTCAGGAGTATTAAGAAGATGTTCTTGTATGAATAAACTGCCAAATAACTTTTATTAATATATCAATTTATATACAATTTACATTAGCACAATCATCAAATGATTGGCTTTAGGATACAATTCCCAACAATATGTGCTCAATACACAATGCCTGGAATACCAGAACAAAATGGTGTTGCAGAAAGGCGTAATCGAACTCTAATAGACATAGTTAGGAGTATGTTAAGTAATTTATCATTACCCTTATTATTGTGGATGCATGCTTTAAAGACCGCTATGTATTTGCTAAATAGGGTTCCTAGTAAGATAGTTCCAAAGAGTCCTTTTGAACTGTG
This sequence comes from Calamus simplicifolius, assembly GCA_900491605.1. Taxonomy (NCBI): domain Eukaryota; kingdom Viridiplantae; phylum Streptophyta; class Magnoliopsida; order Arecales; family Arecaceae; genus Calamus; species Calamus simplicifolius. The sequence goes on along the minus strand of UESW01004712.1, from coordinate 8,951 downwards.
GATATGAAGGAAACCCATTTTGAGGCATTTACATGTTTGGGGTTGCCCGGCGAAGTAAGGATTTACAATCCACATGAAAAGAAGTTGGACTCAAGAACAACCAGTGGTTTCTTCATTGGTTATCCAAAAGATCAAAAGGGTATAAATTTTATTGTCCTAACCATAGTACAAGAATTGTTAAATCTGGAAATGCAAGGTTTATTGAGAGTAATAAAATTAGTGGGAGTTTGGAACCTTATAAAGTAGAAATCCAAGAAGTTAAGGTGCAAGTTTCTTCACCTATAACTTCTTCTCAAGTTGTTGTTCCTAGAGTTGTTGAACTTTTAATAACTTTCAAGAACAATAAATTAATGATCAAACACCACAGAATGATGATATTACTAATGAACTTGCAATAAACGAACCCAATGAAGTAGCATTAAGAAGGTCTCAACGATAAAAAGAACTGTTATTTCTGATGATTATATAGTTTATCTACAAGAATCAGATTTTGATTTGGGTATTAATAATGATCCAATTTCTTTGTTACAAGCCATGCAAAATGCTAATTCATCTAAATGGTTAGATGCCTGCAAGATGAGTTAAAATCAATGGATTACAATGCAGTCTGGGATCTTGTTGAATTGCCTGAAGGTTGCAAAAGAGTTGGGTGTAAATGGGTCTTTACGATCAAATGCGACTCAAATAACAATATTGAACGTTGTAAAGCCAGACTTGTTGCCAAAGGTTTTACTAAAAAATATGGCATTGACTACAACAAAGACCTTTTTTTAGTCTCTAAGAAAGTCTCATTTAGAATTATTATGGCACTGGTAGCTCATTATGATTTGGAGTTGCATCAAATGGATGTGAAAACGCCTTTCTAAATGGGAGTTTGAATGAAGAGGTTTATATGGACCAACCTGAAGGCTTTTTATTTGAAGGAAAGAAACACATGGTGTGTAAACTGAAGAAGTCAATATACAGACTTAAGCAAGCTTCTCGACAATGGTATCTTAAGTTCAATGATACCATTACATCCTTTAGATTTAAAGAAAACACCGTTGATCTGTGTATATATCTGAAGGTCAGTGGAAGTAAAATCATATTTTTGATTCTGTATGTTGATGATATCTTGCTAGCTACTAATGACCTTGGCCTATTATATGAGACCAAAATTTTCTCTCTAAGAACTTTGAAATGAAAGATATGGGTGAGGCATCCTATGTGATTGGAATCGAAATATTTCATGATAGATCACAAGAATTGTTAGGATTGTCTCAAAAAAGCATATATTAATAAAGTTCTTGAGAAATTCAACATAAACAAATGTTCTACAAGTGTTGTTCCAATTCAGAAGGGAGATAAATTCAGCCTTATGCAATGTCTAAAGAATGAATTGGAATATAAACAAATGGAACAAATTCCTTATGTTCTTTATGCATAAAGGAGTATTCAGACTCAGATTTTGTGGATGTGTTGATACTAGAAAGTCCACATTTGGCCATTTGTTCCTTTTAGCTGGAGGAGCGATCTCATGAAAAAGTGCAACGCAGTCTGTCATTGCTGCATCCACTATGAAAGCTAAGTTTGTGGCATGCTTTGAGGCTACAATTCATGGTTTATGGCTGCAAAACTTTATTTTAGGACTTGGGGTCGACAGTATTGCCAAGCCGCTGAAAATTTATTATGATAACTCCGCAGCAGTCTTCTTTTCTAAAAATGACAAGTATTCAAAGGGTGCTAAACATATGAAATTGAAATACTTTGTCATTAAAGAAGAAGTTCAGAAACAAAGAGTGTCAATTGAACATATTAGCACCAATCTTATGATTGCAGATCCGCTGACTAAAGGGTTTCCGCCAAAGATATTTTATGAACATGTCAAAAGAATGGGCATTATTGAAAACCATTAGTAATGTTATTTTTAAAGCTTTAAGTTCCTTATGTATTGATACTTTGAGCTCAATTAATTGTTATTTCTGATTCACTTGTGGATCCTGTTTACTTATGATGGTATATATACATAAATGAATTATGAGAATTTAACAGGATTTGTCTTTGATAAAGACATTATTGTTAACCTTATTGCAATTCCCATTATAGGTCATATTAAGTATAGAACTAGTAATGTGATACATGGAAGGGAGTACGTCAAAACAATAGCATACAACCGCCATGATCTTATTAGTTTTTTGCTTAATGATGATTTCATGTTTGACCAATATTATGAAGGATTTTAGCTTCTGTTATGTGCATTATGATTGATTATTAAACCAGTATGTTTAATATCTCACATGGGCCAAGTGAGAGAATGTTAGCGTTTCCTTTTATGTGGCCCACGTGGATATATGATTGATTTATCATTTATTTATTGTAAATGATAATTATGATATCTGATTTTATCAGATATTTAAATTTAAGTGATAATGATGGTTTAATAAAGCTAATTTCCTATTGGTTCATTTTTGAAGTTATCTGATAACCTCTCTTTGATGAAAAGAGAATTTAACGTATTATCAGATTGGTCATCTCTCTCATATATATAGTCTGTTTGACCATCAAAACAGATAAGGAAGAGAATTAGGAAAAAGGGAGAAACTCAATCTATCCCATACGCAGCCTCTTGTTCTTCGTATCAATGGATCAAAGGTACGCATTCTACGATAAAGTTTTCATATAAAAATATTTATTCTAAGATCTTAGCCATTATGTTTATTAAAGAAAATCCTTTAATGGATCTTATATATTCTTCATGCAAGGATTGATAATCTGAATCTAGCCCAGAAAAAGCTTTGCCACTTGAAACTCTTGTTGTTGCTTCTGTTGCTTGACAATTTCTTAAATATTTCTTTTATGGTAATTGAACAATCTGCGGTTTTAGAACCTTTTCTAACCTCAAAGAAACATTTATTCACAAGACCTTATCACATCGTGCCTATGATATGAAGCCTCCCATATCTCCTCAAAAAGGTTAGAAAGACATGACACTGCAAATGAATGAGTCCATGCTATTGTGAACTTACTTCATCAGTTCTTTCTGAGAAACTGTGGTAGTATGGAGCTTATTCTGCTCCATGGCTTCCACTAGTGAATTCTGGAAAGAATAGATTGCTGGAATCTATGATTTCTAATCAAGAAAATGGTATACATTTTTCTTTTTTTTTTATAAAAAAAATCTAGTATCTAGAACGGTCAATCTCAAAAAGTAAGAAAAAAGAAAATCCTGATAAAGAGACACATCAAATCTTGTTGCATATCCATTGATATGTGTTTTTATTTATCCTTCACAATCAACAATAAACAATGACCACATGACCACACAGAGATAGATGTCTTGATAAACTTCGGTTATATTGCAGTTAAATGAATATATGTGAAGTCAACCAGGTCACAGGAACGCAAGCACAAGTGCTGAATTACAGGATGACAAGCAACCAACACAATTTCCAGAAAACAGAAACTAGAACACAAGCACATGAAACAAGAGCAGACCATGAAGATTGCCACATTAAGTTCTTGTAATATCTAGTGCAACAAAGTTTAGATCTGGAAATAAAAGAGACAACAACAAAAGCATAGGAGCAAGATGATTAAAAAGCCTTAGTGGCCATGATTCTAATCCAAATCTATATCCTAAATACAAAGTTGACAAAATATGAATGGTGAAGTAAATTAGGAGCACACATTGAATGAATGTTAATACTTTCTTCTGTTTGGCGACGACTTTAAAGCTCATCTCCTATTATCTATGGATGTCTAGTGTCAACTGGCCTTACCTTGCCAAGCATAATCACACCTTCCTGCTCTTTGGGCAAAGGCTTGTCATAGACTAGCTAATACCAATGAATTAGATCCAAAGTTTAAAAGCCTAAGTCTGGCCTAATGCTACTTAAACTGGTTTATTTATATTGTTTGTGTTCTCTCTTAATCAAACATTAGTACATGTTTAACCTTATTGAAACCTTGATTTAACCCCTAGATCGGATGGGGAAAGATAGGAGGGAAAAATTTTCTCCCTCATTTTTTGAATTTGATTAAAAAAGGGTAGAAAAATTATGCATTGGGCTTATATATATATATATATTCCCTTCTTTCACTGCAAATTAAATATTATAGAAGAGATAGTATTTATTTTTCAATCTTTTTCCCTCCTATCAAAAAACTATATATATTTTTAGAAAAATACCAAATGAGCACATGGTGTAGTCTTAAGCTGGAAAACTTAGGCCTAGATATATATGGTTGAGATTAGGGCTGCAAACAAAATCTAGATCTAATCCAGTTTTATATTCGAGCCTTAATTTTGTATTCGGATCCAATCCACTTGTTAATCTAATCGAGTTGGATCTAACAAAGGAATTTTAGATCCAACGAGCCATTCAGATCTATTTGAGTCCAACAAATTTAAATACGAATAAAAAAACTTAACTTAAATTTAAATTTTTATTCAAAAACTCTTAATTCTATTCAAGTAAATAATTATCCTTAAGTTTATAAATTATGATATTTAAAACCTTTATTGATATACTTAGAGACATTATAAATAAGAATCCATCAAAATAAATAATAAAACATAAATATTTAGATATAATTAGAGAAAAAGATTAAAGAAGTTCTAGTTCTTAATATTAAAAAGAGAATTGTTTAAATTAAAACTCATTCAATAAATTTTATAAAAATAATTGAAGTGAACAAATATAAGATTTATATAATTAAGGCTTATAGTTCATGACAAATCCAGCTCGAGTCAGGTTAGATTAGAAAATATAAGAGTCAAATCTGATTCAAAATTTAAATCATGTCCAAATTTTAAATCTAATCCAATTCGTGTCTCTAAATATGAATCGGATCAGATCTAAATTAGGATTAGATTGGGTCATAATCAACCCGTCTCATTTGTAGCTTTAGTTGGGATCCATGACTTGAATGATAGAAGCCTAGATACAGGTTAATCTACTACATGGTGTGGGCCAATTTGTGGACTTAGCTTAAAACAAACTAGGCTGATCTCTTACATTATTGCGAGCAATCTTCTAGGGCAGTACAATTACAATGAATTAGCCTTGGTAATGGCTTCTTATAATTATTTTGTGCTCTGTTTTACGTCTAATGGGAAGAAATGTGTGCGCCTAAATAACTATGTGAGCATCGGTGTTCATAACTAGTTGTTCATAGGCCAAATATAAGTATGTTTATATTTCAAATCCCATTTAACTATTAAAACTAATTGTTCTTTCTTGTACCACTTGCTCCATAGTTACATTAATGTTATATTTACTTTAGCCTTCCTTATATAACAATATATACAGCTAATTATTTCAGAACACAGGGAGAACAAAATAATCCTGTTCCAATGCTTGGAAGGATCGTCATTACAAAGTCGAGATAATAGACACGGTTAAAATAATAATAAAAAAAATGCTATCAACCTACGGTCCACGCCTCCCACACTGTGTCACACCGTCCAATTTGTTGCCTTTGTATCCATGATCCTTTTCGTGAACCGACATAAGTTTTGCTTTTAATATTCTAAAACAATTTCCTATAGATAAATTAACGGAATAAATTATTCCTATAGATTTTACTTACAACACGCCTTTCCCCTGCGTCCTTAAATAAGTGCAAAAGATATTTTATGCATTGAAAACTTTTATGAAAAGATCTTTGCGCACCGCACGTATCATGCGCGGTGATCACATGCATATACGGTCATACATGTTCATAGTCATTTTTATTCTTTTCATATTGGACGTGTGGTTATACGCAGCGGCATGCCGCTTTTGCATCGAAGGCGATGCAGAAAGATTTTTTTAAACTTTTATTTATAAATATTTATGGTAAATAAGTTTGACCCATATCAATTTGTCTTATTCTTATATTTTTATCGCTATGTTTGAAATAGAAGATAAGAGAATATTCAGATTAACCAGATGTAATAATCCATGGTTTAACTATGAGTTATCCCTGAACTTATTCTCTAGAATACCCATGAATAACTAGAGCTATCTCTTGATGGCAAAGTTATTATTTAAAAAAGATGGTTATTTCCTCAGCTATCCTTGAGATAAAGTCTATTATGTACACTTATCTAGGGATAGCATTTTGAAAATCTAAAAAAGTTTAACCAAAGGATAGCCCTCCTGAACTTATTCCCTAAAAAATCCAGAAATAGCCAGAGTTATTCTTTGATGGTAAAATTATTATTTAAAAAAGATGATTATTCTCTGAATAAACTCTATCATGTATTTATTCAGGATAGTATTTTGGGAATCAAACACTACCAAGGATCCATATGATACTTTTTTTTTCTTTTTTTCTTTTTTTCATTTTTTAATAAAAAATTAAAATCTAAGAAAATATGTTTAACTACCTTGTTTTCATTTTTTTAAAGCAAATATCATATTTTTAGAAAAAAAATGGAAGCTTTAATAACTTTTATGTCTTATTTAACTTACACCTCGTTGCAATTGAGTTAATCACACTATCTGTTTTATCTTCCTCTAAATTTTGATCTATTTCCTTTCATTCTCTAAGATAATTTTAGGATGCAAATTAATATTAAATTATAACTACTACTTAGCAAATCATGCTTCTGCTGGAAATTTAGGGGAAAAAAAAGCGAAAACATTATTTTTATTTCTATTTTTTAAAGAGAAATGATAGCGATGTCAAACTGATCTAAATGTAGCATTTTTTCCTTAAAAAAAAATTGTGATCCAACCCATAACATCACAATTTAAACGGGTGCCAAACATATTCCGACAAATCTTATGGCAACATTTGATTTTTTTTTGGATTAATTTATATCATGTGGACAAGTCCAAGGATGTCAGCTCCGTGCAAATTCCTTTCGCTGCTTAAACAAATAAAGCCCCTAAACCACCAACCACCATCCATTGGTGCAGTTCCGTGCCCAAACCTATCTACGATCACTCTTTCCTTCTGTTTTATAGCCATCCACTGCCATCGTAGGACATTATTTATCGTTGCGTCGCAAGCTAAAATTCTGGCAACCTTAGTTTAAAGCCATGTCAGAAGATCTAAGACATGCTTCGCGGTTCGCACAATATATAGTTTATTGGAAAGAAAAATAGAGGGAAGCGTGTGGGGTCTTGCTTCCGTAACTCCTTCGCACGACACCATCCATGGATGTCTTTTTCCATTCGGACGTGAAGGGAACGTTGATGGGTCCTCCACAAGTTAGGTTTTGTTGTTGGCATTTGGGAATCCCAACATTGAAAAAGATTTTATGCATCGAGTATGGTATAATTATACATGCAAAGAATAAAATATTAGAATCCTTTACTGGGTTATGGCCGTGACGATGATAACATGCATCGAATATTTTTTAATATATTATATAAATAAATTTTACAATGCTTTTAATTATATACAATAATAATAACATAAAAAATTCAAAAGCATAATGTATGAAATAAGAGTTGAAAGCAATGAACACGATTTTTTAAGGAATATGATTGAAGCTTGATGAGGGATAAAATTATCACATTAATGTTGGTGCACCAATAATTGAGTCAAGACCAATTTCAACATCCTGTCAGCCAACTGTCATATTCGAAAGACAGCAAAGTCGGATCGCCTTCAGCAGAGTCGAGTCACTCCGACGAACCGAGCCATTCCCATACTCAGCAGACCGAGCCATTCCCATCCCTCGGTGAACCGAGCTATTCTACGCCTCGGCAAACCGAGCTGTCCTATGCCTCGGCCATACCGAGGTACTCAAGCACCTATGCAGAATCAAGCACGAGAGAGTTCAAATTCATGATAGCTGAACAAGATTCCAAACGAAAAATCATGCAAACGATACCAAAAGTGGCCTAAGGGCCATAAAAGTGGCATAGAGCCTACATAATCGCTGAATCTCAAGGCATCAACCAACTCTCCTGGCCGTCGATCCTCTAACTCACAAGATAACAAACTTGATTCGAATCCTAACAGTTTTCAGACCCCCTATGACGCGCCCAATGAATCGGGTGATCGCATATAAATACCACAGTCCTAAAGCCTCTCATATACGCATTAATTAACTCTCATACAGAAAAACTCCATTAAAGCTCTAGCAGAGCTCTGAATTCTCGGAATAATCCGAACTCTTCGAGAGCCTTCTCCTCATATCTGCTTGCTGAGAATTTCCACTGACTTGGACGTCGAAGGGTCTTCCGTAGAGGGCCACCCAAAACACCCTTTGCGTGAGACTGTCTTGCAGGTTCCATCCCGGACGAGAGACCAGCATCGGATCCGGAGCTAGTTGCACCCGAGTCAGAAAGCGAATTTTGCCTCAATTGTACTCCACAATCAAATCTTTTATTTTAAAATTAAAAAGAGGAAGATATGCATTGATTTATATTTATTTAGATTACTTGAAAAAATGCACCGCTGAAGATTCAAACCCCAGAACTTTCTTGGTAGACGGTAGAGGCTCTTTAGAATCGTTAGTATCCGCTTTCTACGTATAAATTGCTAGATCTTAGACATCAGTTGATAAAGGCCTGATATATTAACAAGACTCTCTCTCCCTACACCACTACTTTAACGTTTTGGTATTTTAATAGTTGCATATCTATTGAGAAATCCTGATACATCTGGCCTTCTTCCAAATTTCTCTAGTTTCTTAAATTGACCGGCATCAACGTTTATTTAAATTCATGAGTCTATCAGTGAAATATGTTTTATAAAATTTGGATCCTACCTAGGTTGGTAGAAAAAGCTATTAAATGTGCTGATTGATTAAGTCGGTAAAATTTCTCCTAACTGATGCGAGAAAATTTGGGCTATAGAATTGAAAGCATTTTATTGCATAGTAGATAGCTTCACCACTGCACAAATGTCTTCGTGCTAGTTGGCATGGTGTTTTATTTAGTATATTGCACGTATAACTTGAGGTTATGGTTGTCCTAAATTTTTTTTTTTTTTTGTGCTGTTTGATTCTGTTAAGGCTAATTTCTCGG
>UESW01004711.1:652108-676396 GCA_900491605.1 Calamus simplicifolius | reverse complement strand
CGATGTCCAAGATCGGTCGTCACCATCCGGGATCGATCATGGCTTTGGTCGATCGCAACCATCGGATCGTCGCCGATCGGATCCATCGCGATGGTCCGAGATCTTTCCTCTTTTTCCTTCTCTTTCAAGAACACAAATCTTTTCATTTTCTCTTGTTACTCCCTCTTTCAAGAACGCTAATCATCATCCTCCTCCTCCTCCAAGCCTCTTGAACCCTAACCTTAATGCTAATTACTCTTCGTTATTTCCGGTTGTGTCTTGTTGCTGTCATTCTCTTGAAGAGCCATCATGGACAAACAAACCGAAAGAGGAAGCACAGCGAGAACCAAGACGACGATCCTCTCGCCCTCTACCTCTCTCCTCCCAATTACCGCAGCCTTACACTTCCAAACACCAGGTTCCCTTCCGTCCCCTCCCCCACCGCCGCCGCCACTGCCGCCACAACCGCAACACCTCTCCTCTGCTCCCTTGCCTAGCAGCCGAGATCGGTCATCCTGACCGGGATCGATCATAGCTTCGATCGATCGCAACCGTCGGATCGTCGCCGATCGGATTGATCGCAATGGTCCGAGATCAGTTGTTGCCGACCGGGATCATCATGGCTTCGATCGATCGCAACCGTCGGATCGTCGCCGACCGGGATTGATCATGGCTTCGATCGATCGCAACCGTCGGATCGTTGCCGATCAGATCGATCGCAACGGTCCGAGATTGGTCGTCGCCGATCGAGATCGATCATGGCTTCGATTGATCGCAACCGTCGGATTTTCGCCGATCGGATCGATCGCAATGGTCCAAGATCGGTCGTCGCCAACCGAGATCGATCATGGCTTCGATCGATCGCACCCGTCGGATCGTCGCAGATCGGATCGATCGCGATGGTCCAAGATCCATCATCGCCGACCGGGATCGATCATGGCTTCGATCGATCGCAACCGTCGGATCATCTTCGATCAGATCAATCGCGACGGTTCGAGATCCGTCATCACCGATCGGGATCGATCATGGCTTCGATCGATCGCAACCGTCGGATCATCGCCGATCGAATCGATCGCAACGGTCTGAGATCGATCGTCGCCGATCGGGATCGATCATGGCTTCGATCGATTGCAACCATCAGATCGTCGCCGATCGGATCGATCATGATGGTCCGAGATCCATCGTCACCGATCGGGATCGATCATGGCTTCGATCGATCGCAACCGTCGGATCGTCGCCGATCGGATCGATCGCAACGGTCCGAGATCGATCGTCGCAATGATTTTTAGAAAAAAATATTGTAAAAAATTTCAAAATAAAATATTGCGACGCAATATTTGCATCGCAATTATTTTTAGAAAATATAATTTTATCAGTTATAATTATTTAAAAAATATTGCGACGCATTAGCGACGCATTTTCCAGAAAATAAAAATAATTTTTCTAGAGAAAACAAGTTTTAATATTGCGACGCAAATATTGCATCGCAATATTAAATTAAAAAATAAAATTAATAAAAAATTTAAAATAAACATTGCGACGTAATATATGCGTCGCAATTATTTTTAGAAATATAACTTTTATCAAATATAATTATTTAAGAAATATTGTGATGCATTAGCGATGCAATTTCCTAGAAAATAAAAATATTTTTTCAGAGAAAATAATTTTTAATATTGCGACGAATATATTGTGTCGCAATGTTTTTTTAAAAATAAATGAAATAAAAATTAAAAAAAACATTGCGACGCAATATATGCGTCGCAATTATTTTCAGAAATATAATTTTTATCAGTTATAATTATTAAAAAAATATTGCGATGCATTAGCGACGTAATTTCCTAAAAAATAAAAATAGTTTTCCTAGAGAAAATAATTTTTAATATTGCGACGCATATATTGCATCGTAATATTTTTTAGAAAAATAAAAGTAATAAAAAATTTAAAAAAACATTGCGACACAATATATGCATCGCAATTATTTTTAGAAAATATAATTTTTATCAGTTATAATTATTAGAAAAATATTGCGACGCATTAGCGACGCAATTTCCTTGAAAAAAAATAATTTTTTCGCCGGACAATGGCACCTAATTAGCGTCGCTAAGTTTTGCATAAAATAATAAAAAGGCCAATTTAGCGATGGATTAGCGATGCGTTGTTGCATCGCTAATCCATAATAAATTTTAAAAAAAAAAATAGCGAGTGATTAGCGATGCAAATTTGCGTCGCTAATCACTACTATGACAGAGCTTGCGTCGCTAATCACTACTATGTAAGCTCTGTCGAGCCGGCCCCCTCCCCCGCTTCTCTTCTTCTTCCTTTTCTTTCCCTAACCGCCGTCGTCCACTCCTCCGGCTCCCCCCGTCCTCTCCCCCAGCGGCAGCTCCCCCCACTCCAGCAGCATCCCCTCTCGACCAAGGTAAGCCCCCCCTCCTCCTCATTTTTTTTATAAAAAAATTAGGTTCCGGCCACGGCCACGACCGGCCATCTTCTCCGGCCATGGCCGCTGCCTGGCCACGGTGGCCAGGCCACCAAAAAAAATTAACAGCTAGGGGGGGGGTTTCCTCACCCCCCCCTTCGTCTTCTCCGGCCACGGCCACAACCGTGGCTGTCTTCTCCGGCCACGGCCGCTGTCGTGGCCTGGCCACGGTGGCCAGGCCACCAAAAAAATATGTTTTTATGTTTTTAAGTCAATTACTTATAAATATATATTTTTTAATAGATTTATTGAGCAGCATCATGTATCCAGCTACATCAGCTCCGTATTTCAGAGGCGTGCAGATCCCAGTGTCTACTATTGGCACCACGTATCTGCAGCCACAAGGAAGTTTTATTTTTCTGAGTTTCAGGTAAACTTATTAAATACAATTTATCACTGATATAAAATGTCTTAATCTTAATAAATTCTGAAACTAACTATTTATTTTAATGCAGAAAAAGTTTACGTGAGACCCTGCCAGCCATGATGCCATTAGGGCAGCATGGGAGGCTCTTACGGGACGCCGATACTCCGACATGCTTCATCGTTAGAGGTCATCGGGTCAGCATCCTGCGCATGTGCCAGAGGGTATTTGACACGAGTGGCAGCAGGCCTGGCAGTCCGATGGCTTGCGCAGGAGGTCCGCATCAGCCAGCATGAACCGCCGATCCGAGAGGGGCGGTCTTGGCACGGGTCTCTCCCGCCACACGTCGGGCTCCATTTCGATTCAGGAGCACAGACGCAGTATGGTAAGAAATCATAAATAATTTAATTACTAATTTAGTTATTTATAAATATTTGCATTAATATCAATTTTTTATTGTTATAGTTTGAGCAGAAGGGCGGAGATCCTGGTGAGTTTCGTCTATTCAGGGCGACACACACCAGAAGGGACGGTTCCTGGGTCGATACGCGATCACGGGAGGTTGCGGTAAGAAATTAGCTTTATGTAGTATCTGTTTAATTTCTAAAATTTTATTTAGAGAAATTTATTGATTCATTTATTATTGATTTTATAATTCAAAGACACGAGTCGAGGAGCTTCGCTCCCAGGCATCGCAGGTCGACTCCACTGATGGGGAGACGCCCGTCGAACTCTTAGCAGAGGAGAGTCGATATGTGTTTTTGGAGGCTATTGGTGCTCAGCCATGGGACCGCAGGGTCTATGGTCTGGGCACTAGAGCTTCTGCATATTTTCCCCATCAGGCCTTCAGCTAGCGATATTCTGGTGATATTCATGTCGAGCGTTTAGACAACATTCGAAGATCTATTACGGAGAAGGTTCGACAGGACGTTCGTCACGAGGTTCGGCAGGAGTTTGAGCACGAGTTCAATCAGTGTATGCGAGGCCATTTGCAGGAGCTTGCAGACGTGCGAGATCAGATGCGTCAGTTGCAGAATATGGTTAGCCGCCTATCGTAGGGTTCCCAGCCTCCACGTGATCGCGTGGATTCTTGATGTATTTTTTTTATTTTTTATATTTTATACATGAAAACTTCAAAATTTTAATATATTAATTATTTTTAAAAATTAAATTATTATTGTTTGGATCAATATGAGTGAAAAATGTTTCGATCAATATTTAAATGTAACGAAATTGTATTAACTGTTTTAATTTTTAATTTTTTATTTTTTTAAAAAAAAGCTAGCGACACATTAGCGATTGAAATTGCATCACTAATATTTTTAAAATATTATATTAAATATTGCGACGCAATGACCCGGCGTCGCAATATTTTTTAAAAAAATTTAATTAGCGACACATTAGCGACTCACATTACGTCGCTAATATATCTAAAATATTATTATTAAATATTGCGACACAATGACCTGACATCGTAATATTTTTTTTAAAAAAATAATTAGCGACACATTAGCGACTCAAATTGCGTCGCTACTATATCTAAAATATTATTATTAAATATTGCGACTCATTCAAGTGCGTCGCCATATTGCGACGCACTTGAATGTGTCGTAATATTTAATAATAATATTAAATATTAAAAATTAGTTTTAAAATTAGCGACGCATTTATGATGCGTCGCAATATTGCGATGCATTGCAGCGTCGCAGATAGTCGATGTGAAGCGACGCAATTACGACAAATTGAGACTGCGATGATCATCTGAGCGACGCCATCATTGCGTCGCAATAGCATGTTTAGCGATGCATTAGCGACGCATTTGGGCATCGTAATATTTTTTTTCTCTTGTAGTATCATAATTAAAAATATTGCCAAAAATTCATAAGCAATCCATGGATCAGCTTTTACGGGAATCCTTCACTCAATCTCTAAAATAAAAAAAATGATAAGTAATTGAGCTAATGTTGAGTAAGTTACTATAACCATAATTAAAGAAAGCAAGTAAATAGAATCAAGAAACTATTTATTCATATATTAAATATTTGTCATCCAATGAAATAGTAAAATTTTCAATAAACTTTCGTAAATGATTTTTACACTTATATAAATTCAGCAAATATTTGCATTAATGAATAATTTTTACACTTGGGTAAGCTCGCCAAATATTTGCATTAATGAATAGACATAGAATAACCAGAACCACTTTGCATTAACAAAACTCAAATTTATTTTTCAAAATTGTTGTTGCTAGAATCCGTCCTCCGACTCGGGCGTGGTCGAGCTTCAGGTTGGGCTCCTTCCTCGGCGGACCTGCAAAACAGTCCTCACGCGAGAGGCGTTGGGGATGGCCCTCTGCGGAAGACCCTTCGATGCTTAAGTCAGCAGAGATCAACAACAAACAAATATGAAGAGAAGGCTCTCGCTGAAGAGTCCCTCCAGGGTGGCCTTTTGGGAGCTCCGAGCAGAGCGTTAATGGTGAAAAGTGGTGAGCAGAGATAGAATGAGAGTCGTGATGAGAATGCGTCAGGAACGTCATCCCCTTAGAGAATCTAGGACTGTACTATTTATAGGCGATCACCTGATTTTTTGAGCGTGTCATAGGAGGTCTAAAAGTTGTTGGGATTCGAGGCTAATTCGAATCAGGCTGTTGTGAGGCCGGTAGGATCCGTATCTGGTTAGTTAGAGGATCGACAACCAAGGGGGCTATCTGGCACTTTGAGATTCAGTGATCATATAGGCTCTAGGTCGTTTCTGGTAGTATAGGCATGATTGCCTATGTGGATCCTTGTTCGGTCATCGTGGTTTCGTAGAGGTAGGTGCCTGAGTGCCTCGGTTGGGCTGAGGCATAGAGAACGGCCTGATTCGCCGAAGTATGGAAAGGCTCGGTTTGCCGAGGTATGACAAAGGAGTAAGCTGGGCGTAAGGACGGTTTGATCCTGCAGAGGTGTTGATATTGCTCGGGCAGGCCGAGTTATGGACCGCTTGGGCTTGGGCCGAAAGATATGGATCGCTCGAACTAAGACCGAGAGATAGGGATAGCTCGGCTAGCGAGGCATGGAGATCGCTCGGGCTGGGGCCAAGAGATAGGGATAGCTCGGCTAGAGCCGAGAGATAGGGATCGCTCGGACTAGGACCGAGACATATGGATAGCTCAACTAGCGAGGCATAGAGATCGCTCGGGCTGGGGCCGAGAGATAGGGATAGTTCGGCTAGAGCCGAGAGATAGGGATCGCTCGGACTAGGACCGAGACATATGGATCGCTCGTCCTAGGACCGAGCTATAGAGACGTAATTTGTACCTGGGAAATCCTTGGTTCGCCGAGGGACTAAGGTGCCTCGATCCATCGAGGATAATGGTTGGTTCATTTCTTGCAGGCATCGCGCAGCGAGTGGGAGTCAGGGCTGATCCTAACCCCTTGCATGGTTATCAATGCAATGGCGATTTTATCCCTCAACACATGCCTCCCACTCCCTAGTTCGAAGCATAGGTTCGGACGTAGGCAGTATGGCCTAAGGTGGCACGATCCGGATGGAGGGATCTAGATTTGACAACCTACGTAATGATGCCCTAATTAATGTCGCACGGCCACCCTGCCCTTACAGGACGGATCCATCATTTCTTAGGGACAACGGTCGGGGAAGTGCCACGTAGCAAATCTTGATTTTCATGGTGCCTACGATGGCGGTTCCGGGTACCTCGGTTGAGACACCTTATCTTTCTTTTGAAGTGATTTCTTTTTGGCAGAAAGCAAAGTCGAAGCAGCGTCATTCCTGTTTGCAGCGCTTTCTCGTTTCTTCTTGGAGAATTCCATTCCCCTGCTTCTTCTGTAACCCCATTCGATATCCCTTTTGACTTAGCAGCATGGTGAGTCCCAGCAACATGGTTTCAGAGATTATTGCTGAGGACTTAGGGAGAATACGCCAGAAGTATGACATTCCTTTGGATGTCCTTTTGCGATTGCCGGAATCCGAGTAGAGGGTCTCGCAGGAGCTGGAGCATGGGATTTTTTTTTATGAAGATAGCCTGAAGGCAGGCCTCCGGTTTCCCCTTCACCCCCTGGTGAAGGAGATTATAAGGTTTTACAATATCTGCCCAACAATGATGGCTCCTAACAGCTAGCGCAGTATCATCGGGTTTGTCTCGATGTGTAGCCAGGTTCAAGTAACATCAACTCTTCCCCTGTTACGTGCATGTTACTATCTGATGTCTGGGAGGAACTCAGAGTGGTCCTATATCGGACCTCGGAGATCGTTCAAGATGATAACGAATAAGCCGTCATCCATAAAGGAGTGGAAGGTCCGATTTTTCATTGCCGAGTTCCCGCGGGGATGGGAAAACTTTGTTAGGGACATGGAAGCGCATCCAGCTCTATCCGAATAGGAGAAGAAGGATCTAGAGGTCCTTCGTGACGGCCGAGTGTTTTCAGCTAATGACTTACTATCGGAGGAGGCTCTTTTCACTGCCGGGTTTAGCCCCATCGACACACAAGGTAAGTCCTCTCCTTTTTTCCTTTCTATTGATTTCATTCGAGCAAGTATATCTCGATTTGATCGTTCGCCCACTGTCTTACAGCCAAGAGATCTGCGCTGGCAGGCCGTATAAAGATGGAGTTGGGCAAATGCCCAAGAGAGACCGGTAGTGGGGAAAGACGCAAGTCTGAGAAGAAGGTTCGCCTTTCTGAAGAGTACTCGCCAGAGGCCGGGCGAGTCAAGGTTAGCCCGCGCTCCTTGTCACCGAAGAAAGGGAAGGTGGGAGCGCTGGCGGTGAGAGAGGGATTTTCTCAGTTGGGGGAAGAAGTTATAATCGCGATGGAGGAGCAGAGAGCAAAAGAGGACTCAAGGAGGATCGCTGAGATCCCTTGTCCTTCTGTGGTGGAGATAGTGGACAGCTCGGACGAGGCTTCGTTGGCCTGTCTGGTAATTCCCTCTTCTGGAGATAAGTTGTTGCTAGATTCGGTGGAGGTCAGTATCCCGAGGGTTCCCTCCCCAAGTGAGAAGATGTCTCTAGCTTTGGCAGGAGAAATGGAGGGGGCGATTGTAGTCGCCGAGGCTCAGGATGAGCCTACCATCGAAGGGCCTCGTTCGGAGGGATTAAGGAGCGGTGATGTTGGGCCGACAGTGGTGGAGGCTCGAGAGGAGTCTCATGCTAGAGAGCTTCCTCCTGAAGAGGTTGGGGGAGCTGGTGAGAGGATCGAGGCTTTGGTGGAGCCTGTGGGTGAGGAGCAGATGCTGGTGATCGAGGGGGGAGAACAAGATAAGAATCTTCCAACCAAAGCTTCTCCCACTGAGGCTTTGGGGATATTGGCGCCTGGGCTGGCTGAGGTATCCGAGGAATCCCATGCCAGAATTTTGCTAAAGGAGGCCAGGCGATTGAAGGTTTCTCAGCCTGAGGTGGTCTGGACTGGTCCTTCGGCATGCAGCCCGGTAGTTTGGACCCGGCCATCGAGGCGAAGTTCGCTGCCCTGATGAGGTTGATGTTGTACCCGAGCATGGGTCCCTCGGCGAATGAGTTCGCGGACCTGAATCTCATCGACGCCGCATTTGGTCAGCAGAATGTAGTGAAGGATGTCCACCTCCTCCCTGAAATCGACAACCCCGCCCTTATGGAGCTCGCTAGGTCTTACGCCTCTCGGGTGAGTTGCTGTTCCAGAGTAATGGGTGCCTTCTGGTTGACTTGATTGCTCTTTCTTACTTGTGTTTTGTTTCACAGAGCACTTTGATCATCAGGGTGCTATGCTGGCGCTTGAACTTGGCAACAGGGGCCAGTGTCCAGGCCAAGAGAGTCAGCACCGAGCTCCGATTGCAAGCGAAGGCGTCTGCTAAACTCAAACGAGTTCTGGATGTTGCCAACGAGAACTTGGTGAAGGCGAGGGGATTGCATCAAGCCGCCCTCGACGAAGCGTCCAGGCTGAGGCTCGAAGTTAGGGAGCTACGTGAGCTCTGGCCGAGGTATGATGAAGCATGCTTAGAGCTATTGCGAATCAGATCTAGGCATGCTGGAGAAATGGAAACTGTTAAGAAATAGTTTGATGAGAGCCGAGATAGGCTAGGAAAGATGTTGTCAAAGAGAGAAGTCACCTGAATAGAATGCTCGGCGAGGTGGAGGAGAAGATCCAGCAGCTACAACATTGCGTCATTGCCAGGGATGGTAGGATCAAATGGCACCATAATAAAATAGCCAAGCTCGACGATGAGCTTTCCCAGTCCAGGGAAGAAGCTAACAATAGGTAGTCGAGAATCAATGATCTCAAGGATAGGATCGAGCAGGTCAAGGCCGATAAGTTGAGGGCCTTCAGCGAGGTCGAGGAATTGACCGAGAGAATAGCCCGGCAGGAGGAGGAGGTACGATATCGTCTTTTTAACTTTCCCTATTTTCTCATTGTTGCACCGACTAATCCTATGCTTACAGATGGAGAAGGTGAATCTGGAGAGCCAAAGTCAATTAGAAACCCTGTAAGGAGAGCTGGCATCGAGTCACCGAAGGAGCTTGGAGCTCAAAGGCCAGGTCGCTGAGACCGAGAAAAAGTCGCCTTGCTTCGGAGTCAGGTCGCTGAGGCTGAAAGGCAACTCGCCCTACTTTGGGGCGAACAGGATGCGACCTCTGCTGAGGCGTTCTAGCTCGGCGTGGAGGAGGTTCGAGCCAGGATATCTTGGGAGCACCTGGAATGGGACCTCTCTTTCCTTGAGGTGGAGGGTCATGACGTGCAGACCCCTAGGACCAAGTTATTAGCATAGACCGAATATGAAGAGGTCTCAGATATTGACGTAGATGCCCTCCTGGGGGCTGATGCAACTGTAGACTCGGGTGTGGATGATCGAAAGGGGGAGAGCCATCCGAGCAACGCAAGGGCACCCGAGGCTCATCGATCGGCCATCTTCGAAGTGGGCGGACCGAGCCACGTTTCTCCAGTGCCGGCCACTGATGCCCCTGAGGTCGGGCCGTGCCCTGATAACTGATGGCCGGTTCGGATTTTGTATTATCTTTCTCTTTGTTGGCCGTCTGTAGAAGACTTCAATGAAATTTAAAATTTTCCTTTGTCTCTATATGTGCCTTTTTCCTCTTTTCTGCGTTATTTTGAGGATATTTAGTTCGAAGGAGTCCGGCAGATCGAAGGGAGTCCGATCCCAAGATGGGGGCACCTCTCGAGTGCCTCGTTGCTATTTATTGATCCTCTTCGGTGAGGGAGCGCAACTCTTCGTTTCCTGTGAGCGCCCACTGAGGCGGTGATGCTTGGCGAGTTTCCGCGATATGACGTTGGAGTTGATAACTCGGGCAATCGAAATACCCGCCAGAAGTAGTTTAAATACGGATGGGGGGATGCCATCGTTAATCACTTCTCCTGTTGACCTCCCAAAATTTAGGATAGTAGGATGGCTTCTGAAAATGAAAGGGGGTCTACTGGAGCGCCAGGTAATGGCGATGATGGCCATGGAGGGCAGGCCCCTCCGCGAGGGGGCCCCCATAGGAGCTGTGTTCCGATAACTATCGATAGGGAGGGCCTATTGTTGATGCTCGCGGGCCGCGACCAACTCCGGAAGGTGGTCGAAGAATACTTGGCCATCTCCACGAGAGAGCACGAGCTCCTTCGTTAGATCAACAGTCAGCTGGAAGGGCAAGTGGCGACTCTCCAGCAACAAATTGCTACTCTCACCACCAAACTAAGTTTGCGGCGTGGGGAAAGCTCGGCAGCACTCGGTGGAGACGATAAGCCCTAATGAGGGCTCATTTGTCTTTTTCTTTTCCTTTTATTTTTCTTTTTATGATGAATAAAAAAGAATTTTTGCAACTTCCATGTTCGCTACCATCTTCGAAATGTTCATTCTCATCATATGAGTCTTACGAACGAACCACCCCCTTGGGGGATCTTTGGTGATCTTGTCGAGACTAAGGTATGGTGTCCCTATTTTTGCCAAGGTAAGGGGAACTCATAAGTTCCAGTCGGAGTGTAGTATATTGCTCGGTTTTGCCGAAGCATAAGGAATATCCTGTTAGCATTGGGGTGAGAGTAGCTATCCCAGTTTGGACTGGGGGATAAGGAAACGTTCGGTTTTTACCGAATCAAAAAGAGATACCTTGGTTTTTTCCAAAGGAGACTATCTTGGCTTCGAGTCGAAGCAAAAAAAAATGTCTCAGTTTAGGCCGAAATATAACAGATGGTTCGGCTTTGGGCTGAACCAGGAGATATCAGCGTGTCTTTATTGAGGAGTACTTGGCTTCTGCGCCTTTTTATTGCTCTGCTAGCGCTTTATCTTTTTCAAAGCGAGTTGGATTTTTGTGGGAAACAAGCATCCAGCTTTCATTGGGGGACGTCTTTTTCAGTGGGGATTTCCCAGGCTCGTCCATATCTCAGAGATCTGCAGGCGGTTTTTCCGCATTTAAGGCTCCCGATTTGAGATCGTGGGGAGATTTTCTACCTTCCATAATGACCTGAGGGGTGTGCTTGGCGCGCTCTGATGTGTATCTTCCTGTCCCGATGTGCCACGTGGCACCACGATTTTGCCATTTCGAATTTTAAGGGTTCCTTCCTTAATGGCCGCTCCCGCTCGACTTCCTATAAAAAAGGGGGGGGGGGGCAGACGGTGCATAAGCACCTTTCAAAGACTTTTCTCTTCATAACTCAAAGATATGTCCATGACCTTTTCTTTGAGGCTGAGAGCGGAGATGTCGAATTGTTTCCCTTTTGGAGGTCGGCCTGACCCAGATAACTGGGGTGATGGAGGAGCTGCTGAAGAGCAAGCAGTCCTCAAGGGAGGAATTCTCGTAGGTCATATGGAGAGCACACGGAAGGCCCGCAAAGGCATATGGGGAGCGCACGTATGCGCTTCCTGTGTGTCCTTTGTTGCTGGTCATGGGGATTACAGGAAATGCATGATATACGTGCCCCCCATGACTAGCATGAATTTCACCTCCTCCCTCAGCTTGAATCCCTCAGTTCATCCGTCTGAGGAATCTTTCACCATGTGAAGAGGAAGGAGGGACGTGTGGGTCTGCTTGTTCCCTGCCTATGTTGTTGTGCAGTGGCTAGCAGACCAGCATCCCACTTGGGGGGATGCTCCATCAGCACAAGCATCCACGGGTCCTTGACCTGGTTATGATCCCTCAATGTGCCCATCTGAGGATTTCGTGGATGGCTTGCTTCATTCTTTGGGATTAACTAGTGGCTTAACAGAGCCTGTCTGGTTTCTCTGATTTCTGGGGTCGGATGTAAAGATATCGTTATCAACCGAAACTGCTCAGCCAAGCTTTTTGTTTACTTATATTTCCTGTGCTTTGACGCACTTGTAATACCTCTTTAGAGGTTGTATTTCTCATCGATTAACGGAATAAAGAAAGTTTTTTGTTCTTTCTTCTTTTTTCAAATGTTTGCATATGTTTTCTTTTCCCTTTTGGTGTGACCATGCAGTCTTGTTCGTTTTAGGCGTTATCGAGTCATGCTTGGCTCGTAAACCTTCGATTGTGCTTGGGTAGCACTGCCTTCGTTAGGCATTTTCATAGTGTTTGACCCCCTTCAGAGGAGGCACTGGTCTCTGTTTAAGTCAGAGAGAGACCTAGGCGACCTTACCGATTCACAAGATAGGCGTGACCCGATAAAAAGGGGCTAAGTAGGTCTTTCCTTAAGGAGGAGAGACTTGCACAACTCTGCTGATGAGCAGAGAGAGGGATTGCTTACTTGCGTCGAAGTATGATGAGATGCATCATTTGCGCTAAAATGTCTGAGCAATCAACTGGCCTTGCTGTTAATGCAGAATCATCGGGGCCACTTGGCTTTGTCCAAGGCTTCAAAGATTAATAAAAAATTTCATTCGGCTTTGGCCGAGGGTTTTGATATGTCACTCAGTCTTGGCCGAGGTTTCTGTTAATAAGAGATTTACTTCAGCTTTGGCCGAGGCTTTTGATAATAAGAGATGCACCTCAGCTTCGGTTGAGTCTTTTGATAATTAAAGATGCACTTCAGCTCTGGCCGAGGCTTTTGGGGAGCCATTCGGGCATGACGAGGCTTTGGGAAGCTACTTGAGCATGACAAGGCTTTAGGAACCATAGAGTGTATACCTGGTGGCGCCATGGAGCGGGAAACATTGCTAGCCCTGCCGAAGTTCGGAGACTATTTGGAGATCACTCGATTCGGCCGAGGCTCGTATGCTGCCCGAATTCGATCGAGGCTTTCACGCCATTTGATCTGGCCGGGGCTTGTAAGCTGCCCGAATTCGGCCAAAGGCTTGCAGATCACTTGGCTCCCAGCCGTACTAGGAGTGCTTGGGCATACTGAGTCTTCGTGGAATAGGATCCGGTCCAGCCGAGGTACGAAGATTTAGCTTGGCCCCCATAGTACCGGGAGTGCTCGGTCATACCGAGTCTTTGTAGAATAGGACTCGGCCCAGCCGAGGTACGAAGATTTAGCTTGGCCCTCGGACGTACCGGGAGTGCTCGGCCATACCAAGTCTTTGTGGAATAGGACTCGGCCCAGCCGAGGTATGGAGATTTAGCTTGGCCCTCGGGTGTACCGGGAGTGCTCGGCCATACCGAGTCTTTGTGGAATAGGACTCGGCCCAACCGAGGTACGAAGATTTAGCTTGGCCCTCGAGGATACCGGGAGTGCTCGACCATACCGAGTCTTTATGGAATAGGACTCGGCCCAGCTGAGGTACGGAGATTTAGCTTGGCCTCTGGGCGTACCGGGAGTGCTCGGCCATACCGAGTCTTTATGGAACTGGACTCGGCCCAGCCGAGGTATGGAGATTTAGCTTGGCCCTTGGGCGTACCGGAAGTGCTCGGCCATACCGAGTCTTTGTGGAATAGGACTCAGCCCAGTCGAGGTACGGAGATTTTCTGCTCAATAATGCAGCTCGATCGTGCCAAGAATTGGTAAGCAGCATCTGTTTTTCATTATAACTTTTCAGAAAAATGATTGTAGCGACCGTGCAGCGGATCATAGAATCAAGATGCCAATATTGTAAACGGAGAAAGTCTATAGAAAGTGTACCCTACTGGTGGTATATGCGGAGATTGTCTGAATTCCATGTCCGGAGAATAGATTTTCGTTCAGATCCTGGAGCTTGTAGGTACCGGGCCCGATTATTTTCGCCACTTAATAGGGGCCTTCCCAGTTCGAGACGCTTTCCTTGTTCCAGTGGCTTGGAGACGGATGCTTTCTGGAGGACAAGATCACCGTGCGAGAAAGATTTTCCTTTGACTCTAGAGGTGTGATAGCAAGCCACTCTTTGTTGATAAGCAGCTACTCTGATATGAGCTTTCTCTCTGATTTTCTTCACTAGGTTAAGGTTGGTGCGGAGCTACTCGTCGTTAGCCTCCTCCGAGTAACTCTCCATCCGTGGAGAGGGGAGTCCTATCTCTACGGGGATGACGGCTTCTATGTCGAAGGCCATCCGGAACGATGTCTCGCCTGTGGGAATTCTCTGGGTGGTGCGGTAGGCCCATAGGACATGGTGAAGTTCGTCCACCCATCTGCCTCAGGCTCTGGCAAGCCGAGCCTTGATATCTTGAAGTAGGGTCCAATTAGTTACTTCAACTTCTCCGTTGGCTTGCGGATGCCCGACTGATGTGAGGCGGTGATAGATTCCATGCTCCTCACAGAACTCTCAGAACTTAGGGTTATCAAATTGCTTGCCATTATCGGTGATGATGGTATGTGGGAGGCCGAAGTGACAAATAATGGATCTCCACACGAAGTCCTTAGCCCGAGCTTCGGTTATCTGGGCAATTACCTCGGCCTAGACCCACTTGGTGAAGTAGTCAATGGCGACAAATAATAACTTCTCTGTCATGTGGCGAGGGAAAACGGGCGTACTAGCTACCTTTGATTCATATATGTCTAATAAGATAAACTTCATTGGTTTTGGCACAAGCCTAAGAAGTCATAATCAGTTATGAAGCATTAATGATTCTTATCAAATGAGCCTAAAATCTCAAGGTTAAGAAGTCATAATCCATTATGAAGCATTAATTACTCTGATCAGGTGAGTCCAAAAAGTCATCATTTGCCATAAAAGTACCAATCATCCAGATGGGATAAATCCTACTAATTCTGACATTCCATTCACAAAGCTGTAGCTCATTATAAGATTTCAAAGCTTTCGAAGCAAGTTACATAGACCCCAAGTATCAATAAAATGGATAAGAAGGACCCCTGACCAAGGCATGAACACTCAAGCACTTAGAGAATTTTTTTCATCTTCTTCCTAATTCCCATTAGCTCAAGCTTCTTCAAGCTTATAGCTATGATTCTGATCGCTAACTTGAGCATCGAAGGGTCCCCATCAAAATATCCGATCCCCAGGACTTCTTGCAGATCTCGGAGTCGAGGTGAATCATCTTCATCAATTCATGACACATCCACTGACGCTTAAGGACGTTAGCTCAAGGTGATCAGGCATCATTAGATTAGCGCGTGAGGAAGGGGGACAAAGGATAGCTCTATAATTCTAAGCTACAAACTCGCCTTCCCTTGAACAAAATTGGTGGTGATGCATATTCTGGAGACTTTTGCCAGTTATACTAGGGGGCACTCCTATCATGCTGGACAATCGGAGGCTAATCCCCATACTCTTTCCTCGCCATCGGTCTTATCCACTCCACACGAACAACTGGCCACCCTTACCCACAAGTCCAAGCTTTGTTAGGGCAGTCTGTGAGTTACAAGGGCAACAATCGGCAGTTGTTTGACAGCAATCTGGGCATCTCATACCACTTGCAACAGCCGCTCTAACCAGTCAACAATCTACCTATAGAGGACCCTATCTGAAGGAGCATCGCCATCATCATGCTCCGTCCAGACACCACCACTAGGAAACCTTCAAAAGGTCACGATCTCCTATCCACTGCTCGAGCAGTCCCTCTTTCAAACAACGACGGAGAAAGGAGCCCAGAAGGAC
Source organism: Calamus simplicifolius (assembly GCA_900491605.1). Lineage (NCBI taxonomy): Eukaryota > Viridiplantae > Streptophyta > Magnoliopsida > Arecales > Arecaceae > Calamus > Calamus simplicifolius. The sequence goes on along the minus strand of UESW01004711.1, from coordinate 660,680 downwards.
ATATCGCCATCAGCACCATCGCTCCCCCTACTCGTCTTCTGAATCAATGAGCGAGGACCTTAATTGTTAGATGGAGAGGCACTTGGAGAAGCAAGACCAGCGGTTGGAAGAGCTCAGCCAGAAGCTCAATAACCAACCAGGGGTGGATTATGACACTCATCCACCTCTCACTTGTCAAATTATGGAAGAGCCTGTCTCTCACAGGTTTCGTCTTCCACAGCTAGATCCTTATGATGACACCATGAATTCACTTAACCACCTGAAGTGTTATAAAGCTCTTATGCAAGTTTAGGGGGCGACTGATGCATTCCTATATTGCTTTCCCCACTACCCTTCGAAAGGCTGCGCGTGCCTGGTATTCTCGCCTACTCCCATGCAGCATCGACTTCTTCCGACAGTTGAAGAAAACTTTCTTAATGCATTTCAATGCTTGTTGAAAGATCTCTCGGATAGTGGATAGTTTGTTCTCCGTTCAACAGAAGGAAGGAGAACACTTGAAGGATTTTGTGGCCCGGTTCAGGATGGCAGCCCTCGAGGTCTTCCACCTCGATGATACTATGGCCACTCTAGCCATGAAGTGAGGGCTCCATCCCTTCTGCTTCACCTATTCATTGGACAAAAGACCTTTCAGTTCCTATGCTAAGCTTCTGAGTCATGCACAGAAATACATTCATGCCGACGAAGCTGATTTCACTCGGAGGGAGACTGAAAAAGGGTCTAACAAAAGACCGATCCATGCAAGCCCCTGCGTCGGCCAGATAATCGGCATCATAACTTTGCTTCCAAAGAAGAGAACTTTACACCTCTCTTTTCCCCAGGTCTCATATCCTTATGAAGATTGAAAGCGAGCCTTATCTCCGACACCCTCCCCCATTGAGGATGGATGTTGCTCGTAACCGGAGTCATTATTGCTGCTTCATAGAGACTATGGCCATGATACTGAAGACTGTCATAATCTGAAGTGCACCATCGAGGAGTTCATCTAGTGGGGTTATCTTGGAAAGTTTATCCAGAAGAAAGGGCCTCCGCTCTAATAGGGCCTCCGCCTGTCTAAGCTAACATCGATAACACCCCCAACGAAAAGGATGGTGGGCATGCTTTCATAGGGAACGGCTTCATCTTCTAAGAGACGAGAGGAGAGGAGGGAATAGAAAATATAATCCCCTTTTCTGAAGAGGAATTAGCGGGGGGGACAATTTGAATGATAATACCGTTGTTGTCTCTATGATGATCGCTAAGCATCCTGTAAAAAGAATCTTGGTGGATAGTGGAAGCTCTATCGACATCCTTACTTATTTTTGAATAAATTTATCTTTCAATTCCCTTCAATCGGTCACAATGCCTCTAGTTGGTTTTACAGGGGATTCAGTGAGGATATAAGGTAAAATTACCTTACGATCACGGTAGAATCACCACCATATCAAAGTACAGTCCTAATAAGATTTCTAGTGGCCCGAGTACCTCTAGCTTACAATGCCATACTCTATCAGCCTAGCTTAAACCTCTTGGATGCAGTGATATCTACTAAGTGCCTGCTCGTGAGATTTTCTACCAGTGAAAAAATCGGTGAGATGCATGGGGAGCAAAATCCTGTGCAGTTATGTTATCATATGGCTCCTAGCCCTCAAGAGATGGTGATCCCATTGACTTTAGTGCTACTCGATTCTAGAGAATCTGAAAGAAGAGAAGAGCACCGAGCGCTTGCTAACCTATCCGCTGGGGGATGATCCCACGAAGACTATGCAAATTGGTGAGCTTCTTTTCTTAGAAATGAAAAATTAACTCCTTACCTTCTTACGGATGAATGCAGATGTCTTTGCCTGGTCAGCATCGGATATGCCTGGCATTCCTTCGAAGGTAATTACTCATAAGCTTAATATTGATCCGAAGTATCGGTCTGTCCGCCAAAAGAAGAGAAGTTTCACCCTCGAGCGAAAAAGGCTATTGATGCGGAGGTCAATAAGCTACTTACTGTTGACCACATTCGAAAAGCATAATACCCAGATTGGCTAGCCAATGTGGTGATGGTGCGAAAGGCCAAAGAAGTTGGAAATTTGTATTGACTTTACCGGTCTTAATAAAGCATATCCTAAAGACAGCTTTTTACTACCGCGGATTAACCAATTGGTGGACTCCACATCTGGCCATGAGCTTCTCAGCTTTATGGATGCCTTCTCTGGATACAACCAAATAAAGATGGACCTAACAGATAAAAAAATACCTCTTTCATCACCGAGAAGGGCATCTACTGCTACAAAGTGATGCCATTTGGGTTAAACAATGCAGGGGCCACCTACCAGAGGTTGATGAATAAGATCTTTAAAGATCAAATTGGGCACAATATGGATGTGTATATGGATGATATGCTAATCAAGAGTACCTGCACTACCAATCATGTGGCTAATTTAGAAGAAACATTCAACAACCTTCAGTGCCATCAAATGAAGCTCAACCCTCGTAAATGTGCGTTTGGAGTCACTGCCGAAAAATTCCTGGGCTTTTTGGTGACCCAACGGGGGATTGAAGCGAATCTAGAAAAGATACAAGCCATTCTCAACATGAGGCAGCCCAGTCAATAAAAAGGAGGTGCAACGGCTCATCGGAAGAGTAGCCGCTTGAGCCATTTTCTGTCGAGGTCAGCTAAGATGCCTACCCTTCTTTAAAACTCTTTGCAAGGAACGGCTTTGAGTGGATGGAGAACTGCCAGAAAGCCTTTGAGGAGTTGAAGGAGTTTCTATCCATACCACCATTACTATCAAAGCCAAAAAAGGGAAAAGGCTCTTCCTTTATCTTGTGCTTCTCCGAAAGTAGTTAGCTCTGTTCTGGTACCCCTCGACCCTGATGAAGCATAGAAACCATCTACTACACTAGTAATGTACTTCATGATGCAGAGATCAGATACTCCAGAACTAAAAAAATTATTTTTCTTTAATCATCTTCGCTCAGCGTCTCAGGCCATACTTTCAAGCCATCCGATTGTGATACTCACGGACCAGCCTCTTAGAGCTATCTTAGGCTCGTCCTGACACCTATAGTCGATTGGCTAAATGGGCAATCAAATTGAAGAGTTTGATCTTTTATTTCAATCCTGATCTGCCTTGAAGTTTTAGGTGCTGGCGAACTTTCTGGTGGAGTGCACTTGGACGGAAGATCAACCTAAAATTTTCCAATGATATGTTCGGATGCTGTGGGGATATGGTGGAGACCTAATTCTTCATGTGATGGCGCCTCTAATTCTCAAGAAAGGAGCTGATCTTATTCTGCAAATTCTTAGGGCATAGTGCTAGAGTACGCTCTTCGATTTCTCTTTAAAGCTACAAATAATCAAGCTGAATATGAGGCCTTATTGGCCGGATTAACTCGCGCAGGAGTTTGGAGCATCTCAGGGCCTTCATCGACTCCCAGCTCATCTTTGAACAAATCACCAAAGAATATGAAGCTCAAGACCCCATTATATCTATATCTAAAAAAGTCAAGTTGCTGACCTCCTTATTGGCTTATTTCACTATCAGTTATATTCTCAGGGTGAAAATGCCAGAGCCAACACCTTATCGTGCTAGCCACTTCGATGGATAACGCCTTGGAAAGAATATACGTTGAGCACCTGAAGACTCCAAGTATTAATGTAGCAGAAGAAGTTCTACCATATGTAAGAGTCAACATGGATGATGCCTACATCCATTATCTTGCTGACGGTACTCCCTTCGTGATCCATAGAAGCCATGCTACTCAAGTGGAGGGCTCCCAAGTTTGTGTTGCTGAATGGGCAGTTATACAAGAAGTCTTTTTCTTATCCCCTCCTTAAATGTGTTGGTCCTGGACGCTAATTATATCCTAGAGAAATTCATGAGGGCATATGTGGAAACCACCTAGAGGGCAGATCACTAGCGTGCAAGGCTCTTCGCCAAGGATATTATTGGCTTACTATGTAAAAGGATGCTGCTGAGCTAGTCTAGAAGTACGATAGTTGCTAGCGATATTCTAATATTCAACGACAGCCAGCCTCCTATATGGGCTCGCTCTCTGCTCCATGGCCCTTCGCTCAATGGGGAATGGATATCCTTGGACATTCCCCCCAGCTTCAGGGCAACAAAGGTTCTTACTTGTCGCCATCGACTACTTCACCAAATGGGTTAAAATCGAGGCGTTAGCCAAAATCATCGAGAGCAAGTGAGGACATTTTTCTAAAAGTCTATTATATGCCGATTTGTCCTATCTTATACTATCATCACCGATAATGGTCGATAATTCGATAATGTTGCATTCAAGACTTTTTGCACTGAGTTGGGTATCAGCCATCGATTCACTTCTGTCGGGCATCCACAAACCAATGGAGAAGCAAAAGTCATGAATCGAACCATCCTTCGGGGACTCAGAACCCAACTAGATGAGTTCAAAGGCAAATGGGTGGAGAAACTCCTAAGTGTACTATGGGCATATCATACAACTCTAAGGATCCCCATAGGAAAAACTCCTTTCAGTCTCGTCTTCAGATCTGAAGCGGTCATTCCGATGGAGATCGGTCTTCCAAGCCCTAGGGTGGAGTCATATAATGAAGAATATAATTCTTATCGACTAAGGGCCAGCCTCGACTTTATCGATGAGGTGCGGGACCAAGCGCGCTCAAGATGGCTATCTTCCACCAACAAGCAGCGAAAATATTACAATGCTTGGGTCCATCTCAAGATATTTTGTCCTGAGGATCTAATCCTTAGAAGGGCTGAGATATCCAAGCCAACTAAAAGGGGCAAGCTATCTTTGAATTGGAAGGGGCCCTATCGGGTCACCGAAGCACTTAACCAAAGAGCGTATCAAATCGAGGAGCTCAACGGGCGACCAATCCCACACACTTGGAATGTAGATAACCTTTGCTGGTATTATCAATAGTAAGTGTATTCGGTCGATGAATATATAAAAGTCTTAAATTTTATCTTCCTATTCGGCTTGGACAATTCTATAGTTTCAAAAGGCTCTCGGCGCCCTGCGATCATAAGGACACACCTCGACCAGCACCAAGAAACTCCTGAGGTGGTTCGAGTCCTATGGTCCCGGCGGCCCTGAGTTGACTTCAAGGTTGGCACCAAGAAACCCCCGAGATATTTCAAAAGGCTCTCGACAGCTCACATCATAAGGACACCCCCGGGCCGGCACCGAAAAACCTCCGAGATGGTTCAAGTTCTATGATCCCGATGGCCCCAAGTCGACTCCCGACTGGCACCGAGAAACCCTTAGATAGTCTCAAAAGGCTCTCGGTAGCCCTGCGATCAAAGGACACCTTGGGTCGACACCAAAAAACTCCCAAAGCAGTTCAAGTCCTATGGTTCTGCGGCCCCGAGTCAACTCCCGGGCCGGCACAAAGAAACCCCCAAGGCAGTTCAAGTCCTATGGTCCTGGCGGCCCCGAGTCAACTCCCGGGCCACACCTAGAAACTCCCGAGGTAGTTTTAAAAGGCTCTCGATGGCCCACGATCATAAAAATACCTCCGGGCCGGCACCGAGAAACCTCCGAGGCGTTCAAAGCCTATGGTCCCAGCGGCCCCGACTCGACTCCCGGACCAGCACCAGAAACCTTTGAGGTAGTTTCAAAAGGCTCTCGGTGGCCCTACGATCATAAGGATACCTCGAGCTGGCATCGAGAAACCTCCGAGGTGTTCAAGTCCTATGGTTCTGGCGGCCCCGAGTTGACTCCTGGGCTGGCATCAAGAAGCCCCCAAGGTAGTTTCAGAAGGCCCTTGAAGGATCTGCGACCGGCAATAGCGTCCAAAGAACACTTCAGTAAATGCCTAAAAGGCGAAGGCAAGCCCAAGTATCCCCATGAAGTCTGCACATCAAGTTGCCAACTCTCCAAATATGCTCAAAAAGTTGGAGGTACATCTTGTTGAACTTGAAGACTAAAGCCAAGACATGATCACCAAAAGACTCAAGCGCTACAAAAAGCTAAGTTTGTCATAGCTAAGATCGTCATACTTGAACAAAATATTTCTTTCATTAATTTTATGGTGTGTCATACAAAAGACCGACATTAGTCGGATTACAAAATATTGAAAAAAAAAAGAAATAAACTCTAGGGCTCGGCGGTCCTAGCCCATCTTCGTCATCGCCTCTCTCCGGATCCTCCTCTTCATCTTCAGGCCATATGTGATCAAGGCCGCTTATTTTGAAGATCTGGAAGATCCTCTCTTTACACTTCTTCAAGCCATGGGAGAAGGCATCAATGGCCGCTTCACTCACCTCCGCGGCAAAATCGATGAAGCCTTTATAGTGCTCCACGGCCTCCCGAGCTTGGGCTTTGATGGTGGCCACTTTCTTCTTAGCCTGGGCTTCAGTGGCGGCCACTTTCTCCTTAACTTAGGCTTCAATGACAGCCAATTCTCTACCACCTCCTGAGCCTGGGCCTCGGCGACGGCCTTCTTCTTCCAGTAGGTCGAGCGTCCGCCTCCGCAAAAGCTTGCTTCTCCATCGCGGCCCGAGCTTTGGACTCGGCCTTATCGATCCTCTCTTTGGCATGCTCCAACTTGAGGAGAGCGTCTTCCAACCTCTCCTCAGTTAGCCTAAGCCTTGTCATGGAATCCACCAATTTGGCCTCCGCGACCCTGGCCTTACTCTCGATTTCTCTGCCTGGGCCTTTAAAAAGTGGCTCCCCTCCTGAGCGGCTCAGAGCTCATCGACCGCCTTCGTCTCTGGGCTTGCTCCTCGGCCAATTCTTTGGCCAAGGTGTCAGCCCGAGGCATTAATCAGTTCATCCCGAGTATACCCACAGTTGTTGATGGCCCGGCGTAGGCATCCTGAAGGGCAAAAAGGCCGTTAGACATCTGCATGGACCAATCGACTATAGCTCAAACTAAATTCTCATATTATATCCAAAAACAAAAAAGAAATGGAGTCGGTGAACTGACCTGAAGAGCGACGGTAAAGAGACTATCGAAGATGTCGGCAATTAGTTGGTGCCGAACCTCAGCCTGGAAAGTTGGAAGGCTGGAGCGCCTCAATACACGCTCCGCCAACCGACCGCGGTTCATCGCCGTCACCCAAGACGACTGGACCCTTGGGGCACTGTTAGGGGCATCCCTCCTTCCTTTGGCATGGTCGAATAGCCGACAGAACATTATCTTCAACTTTCACCAACGAAGGCATCCCAACCCTCACCTTCGTTGCGGCTTCACCTTCGGGCTCGGCAGTGATTGGGGGCTCTTCCCTCGATGGCCCCACCTCATCTTCAATAGGAGGAACCCCTACTGCTGGTGCCTCGGCAGGGGGATCCTCCCTTTTTGGCTTTCCCATCGTGGTGGCCTTGGAAGCCATGAAAGAGGCCATGGGGGGCCAGAATGACCCGCCTAATCTTCCCGATGAGCTTTTTGGGCATTGACCCCATCGTGTCGCCAGCGGCCTCTTTTCTCTTTCGGAGGCTGCCATCAAGAAGTCAGGAGAAAACTTCATTGCTGCACAAAGAAGCAAAAATAAAAGTTAAAAAAAAAAGGAGGGAGATAGAGAAGAAGAAGAAATGATGCCTAACGGGTGAGGCACTCACCAGGCACCAGTGTTGGCGATGCCGGTGCTAGCCGGCTTCATGGAGGTTATCCTCCGATAGCAGTTCTCGGCAAGAAGGAAGATTGGATGACAGCAGCAAATCAAAAATTTCTCGGTCTTCCTCATTTATAGTCGAGTTCTTATTAGGGCTGGTGTCAAGAATGCCTCAGCCCATTTTCACTCCATCCAAATGGACATAGAAAAATCAGGATTTTCATCCCTTAATTTTGGAGGGCATGTCAATTTTGAGAGCTCTTTTGGGTCTGGAAGCGAAGCTCCACCACCCGGCTTTGTGGGATTGTGAAGTTTGTACAAGGCCCAAGAACAAAGAAACTCGGGTAGAAAGGCCATGAAAATGGAGAGTACTATAAAGGCAGATAATCCGAATGGAGTTGAAGTTAGCTACGTCGAGATAAGGTCATATCTATCTAGAAGATTAAGAAAGAAGGGATGGAAAGAAGACGAAGCCACTCCTGAAAAACTCTTCATACAAGGCAATCCCACCAGACTGGCTGGAGGTCACCTTGTCATCAGAACAAAGGGCAGAGGTACAGATGCTATCAAAAATCTCATATTGGGCCCTAAGGTTCTTTATATCTTGGGAGGTCATGGTGGAGGCTATCCCCTCCGAACCTATAGACTCAGAGAGGGTAGCCGAAGATGTTAGGCGACTCGATGGTGGAGAAACCCTAGCTGATGGAAAAGAGGCCCTAGATGGTGCTTGGGCTGCGGTCGCCAAACGATAGTGGATGGAGATGCCACTAGGAGCTCGGCGCCATGCCCGGAGGATCTCTTCCCTGGAGGGTTCGACCATGGGGCTCTTACCTTTCCTACAGGAGTTAGAATCCTAGTGCGGACACCAGGCTCAGGAAGAGGCTTCAACAACTTCAGCTGGATTCTTTATGGATGGAAGATTAAATTAAGTTTTAGTCCTGTATTTATTTTTCATTTGAGCAATTTTATTTCAATTGACTGTATTTGTTTGATTGAGTCCTGTTCAAGTTCTTTATTGTAATTGAGTCAAAAGGAGTCCAGCCCAAAAACCC